>OY482675.1:40146757-40551757 GCA_960531455.1 Urophora cardui | reverse complement strand
AAAGGATTGCACTTCCTACATACTCGTCCATTGCCTATCATTCATCGTGACTTAAAATGTGATAACATATTTATAACTGGTACCACTGGTAGTGTGAAAATAGGCGATTTGGGACTAGCAACGTTGAAAAATCGTTCACATGCCAAGTCCGTTATTGGAACTCCGGAATTCATGGCACCTGAAATGTACGAGGAACACTACGATGAATCCGTCGATGTATACGCCTTTGGTATGTGTATGTTGGAAATGGCAGTATCAGAATATCCATACAGCGAGTGCAAAGGTCCCGCGCAGATATATAAGAAAGTGATTTCAGGTATTAAACCCGCAGCACTGACAAAAGTTGAAGATCCTAAAGTTCGTGAGATTATTGGGAAATGTATCGAACTCAAAAAGGAAGAAAGGCCCAGCTGTAAAGAACTATTAAATTCTGAGTTTTTCGAGGAGGATATTGGTATTCGAGTTGAGCCGACTGCTACCGAAACGTTTTTGGGGAATCCCGAAAATAATGTTATAGAATTTAGGCTGCGTTTCCTGGACCCTAAAAAGAGATCATCGAAACATAAAGAAAATGAAGCAATTCAATTCGATTATGATATAAAGAAAGACGACTGTGAGCAAATTTGCCTGGACATGACCAAAGAAAATATTATTACAGAAGAAGATTCGCGTGCTGTCGTAAGAATGCTGAAAGTACAAGTGTTTTCCCTTATCAAGGAAAGAATGCAAAGGCAAACTCAGTTACAGCTCCAAAACGAAAAGTCGAGATTAGAAAAATTGGCATTACAAAAACAGCGCGAGATGCTGCCAGCAAATGTTGAAGAAGAGGAAGAAGATGACGAGGAATGCGAATCAGAGGAGGAATATGACAATTTACAGTGGAACCATCTTAATTCCAGCATTGATGTGTTGCTTGAAAACACTCCAGTTGCTGTTAACGAAAATAGCAGGAAGACTGACCTTGAAAACTTAAATGATAATTCTGTAGAAGAAACATCTATGTTATCCATGCAACGGCAATCTCCATTAGCAAGCGCTTTTGAACAACCGCCTAGTTTAACACAAAGTTACTGTCAAAAACAGAATGCCCAAATTCTGGGAACTAAGCCGGTTATTTCTTCCGGAACCAAGCAAACCGTAGTGGATTTGGTTCAGCAATCTCAAGTCTCACCTTTTAAAAATTCACTGGCGTCTAATAAAGAAACTCCGAAACTAATATCTCCTGCTACCCAATCAAATGTACCCACTTCCGTTAATAAAACGAATCAAAGTTTTGCCAACCAGCCAGAGCCTGATGCATTATTACAATCTGACACAAGTTCCGTCATGCCATCTGAACCGATACAAAAATTTGTACAGGAACAGGTGATAAACAAATTATTACAGCAGCAAAATTTTGTTCAATCGCAGAGTCGGGTCGAACAATCGGATCCACTTCACCAGCATAATCACCAAGCAATAGACCATCAAAAGCTTGTATATCGAAATCAGCAACAGACAATTCAGCAAAACCAACTTATACAATTTCAGGATACTACAACAGAAAATGAAACTCCTGATGCTCAACTAGAAGTTGTCATGCCTCAACAAACCATACACCCAATCGTTACAAATACGAGTACACAACATCCGGGCTCCTTAGCAGAAGAGATAAGACTTGAAATAAACGCACATACTGCAGTTCCTACTCTTGCTGCAGAGCTATCACCAACCAAAAATAGTGATCAACAGCTGACTGAACCTACCATTAACTCTGTTTTTTGCCAGAAAACAATATCATTCCATGTTATAGCGGGCGCAAACACAAATAATAATCAGTTAACCGCCGAAGAATATCAAGGAGCTTATGCTCCAAAGGTTAAGAGATCTGTTCGAAGCGGCAACGAATATATACCAAAGTTAAGCGTGACTGGTATTGATGAAAATACTGTTATTAATTGTCATATGGAAAACAAGCCAAAAACAATTACTTTTAAATTCGATATATGTGATGTGAATCCGACTGAAGTTGCCAATCAACTGGTAAGTCATTAAAATCAAAGTATATATAGCGACCCCTTTGCGCGAAATTATCGTAGAGGTAATTTTCTCGAAATGTACTTTTTGTTGCAAATTTGTTCTACCTAACTTAGCTAATCAACGAAATCCTTATAGTTGTGCCAAAAATTGGTTTTATTTTTTATCGTAAGGGGCAATTTATACTTTTTTCTTGAGCTCGAAATTACTGAAGTTACTTTGGTTTAAATGAAACATGCCAAAATCATTTTGATATTGAACATTTTTTATTGTTGCAAGTACAAAATTCGAAAATTTATTATTTACATATATGTAAAAAAAATGTTCAATATCAAAATGATTTTGGCATGTTTCATTTAAATCAAGGTAGCTTGGATAAAAAAAAGCTTGATTTCGATCAAATAAACTTTTCTGAAAACTGCATTAATTTGCGCAGATTTCTGTATATTTTGATTAAAAAGAAATTTAAGGTATCTTGAAAATCCCCTGGTCCAAACTTGAAAATCCGTGACTAAAAAAAATAAAATTCCACTTTAGGCGATCTTGGTACCTTCCCTATGGCTCGCACTAAAAGATTGAGTACACCATTCGATTAAGCCGTTAATTTTACATGAGAATATGTATCTTTTGTTTTTCTATTTTTAATTCTGTGGTTTTTTTTCATATATGAATCTAAACCTATAATGGAATTTAAAAAAAATCGCTGTTTTTGGAGTAGCCCACTCAGTTTTTTTTTTTTCTAAAAAAAAAAAACAAAAATCAGCTTAGTTATCCTACAACATCCTATTTTCATATTCTGTGGCCGGAGGGAAGATCTGAGAAACTTTGCTGAAAAAAAACGCATATAATATACATAGCTAGTAAGTAAGTATTTGATGTACTATTTTTTTCTCAAATTTAAAGTAGAATATGAAGATTGCAAGCTTAATGTACGACGATTATATTTGCATTATCTTATGACTTTATAAAGAGCTATTGTTATATGTACATTTGTATGTATATTAGTTTATTTATATTTTATACTTGCATAGCACAGCAGCGCACAACATAAGAACTGTCACATACGAAATCTGTTTAATGGGCTTTCCGTGTAATCGATTCCTCAACGCATAGCGGCACAGGGCACAGCATACAAGTCTGTTGAATTTTGATTTCTGTGTTATGTGCTATGCGATTTGACATTTGGCAACACGAATGTGTGTGTTATGAGTATTCGAAGGGTTGCACGCAAGGCTAATTTATACAGTTTAACTTACTAAACAGCTGATTTTTTACTTTTTTCTACTTTTTTACTTTAATAATGGTGCTTATATCAAACTTGGGTAAATTTTGGGCATGGTGCAATATGATTTCTACAAAGGCGTACTATGATTTTGACCGAAGCACCACAGAATACACAGACAATTTACATGGAGTGTGTATTTATGTATGTACGAATGTCGGGATGTGAAAACTTTTATTAATTAACCATGGTTGCACGACTATGCGAAGTATAATCAGCACTATACGCTATATGTTTTGCGCTGCCCTGCTTTGCTATGCTATGCAAGTATAACCGGGCCTTAAGTTGTTAAAAACAAAACACAAATGGAACCTTCTTGCTCAGCTATTTAAGCAGCACAAAGTGACATTACTTTGTTTTTATGTTATTTCCAAATCTGTTTTTTTTTTTTGTGTTTTTCTTAAACCCTAAAAAAGAGGTTTTTTTCATATATAAGTTCATAGACATATAGTTGTACAGTGAACGAGTGTGAGCAGAAACTAGTTTCCTGTACAAATACGTTGGACTTTGTACCTTCATCTATACATATATTAAAATTGTAACAGGTTGATGTCTGTACATTGAAGATATTCAAGAAAAACTGATAGGAGAGGTCGTTATTGAACCAGCGGAACCCAAATCTAAAATTTTTAGAATCTTTGTCTGTCTGTCCGTCTGTATGATTGTGCGCGCATCACGCAAAAACTACTGCGTAGAAATGAATGGAACTTTCAATAATCATTTTCTAGACTTCTCCTCGAATCGATTTTAGGCTAGAAAAATTTAAAAATACTGAATATCTCTGAAAATTTTTATGGTAGTACCCTGTAAATTAGTACATAGATAAACAATAACTGTACTATACTTATGAAAAAAAAATGGAAGCTATCGGAAAAGGGGGCGTGGCAAACCCCCTACAAAGTTAATATTTAATGCTGAATATCTCTGGAAGTTTTTTCCGTAGGATATCAAAACTTGGAGGGATAGGATAGGGATATGGAGAGTGATAGGGATTAGAGGATAGGGATAGGGATATAATGGTGAGCAACACGGTAATCTATGACTTTTTCTTTAGGCTTTATAGGAATAAATTTTAGGCAGAACAACGTCTGGCGGGTCAGCTAGTCTATATATGTATATATAAAAATCAAGCCTATTTCTTTGTCGCCGGCTTTCGCCCAAATGCGTGGAGGGATTTTGATCAAATTTACACACCAACTGAGTAACTTTCCCTTAATGGTTTATATCAGAGATTGAATTTAACTGTTAACATTTAAAATATTTTTATTTTTCACAGACAAAAAACAAAAAAACTGAAAAATAAAAATTTCGGTCTCAAAAAAAAAATTTAAAATCAGATTTTTTGGTCTTTCGGTAACAAAAATATTTTATTTTTCAAAATAAATCTCACATCTTGAGAAATATAAACAAGTAAGGAAGCCTAAGTTCGAGTGGAATCGAACATTAGATACTCAGCTGTATGCTTTCATTGTTTGTTTGCGTTTGTTCGATATAGGGTGTACTTTATATAAAGCGAGTGCTGCATAAAGTGGGCGTAGCCACGCCCATTTTCAAATTTTTAATATTCATCCAACTAAGCATATGAATATTATGCTTTGTGCAAAGTTTCATTCCTTTATGACTTCTAGTTACAAAGATGTCACGTTACAAATTCTTAAAGGGTGTTCCAGAAATATCTTAGTTAAAAAGTAGGCGTAGTCATAAACCGATTTCAATAAATTTTTGCGTGTCTATTAACACAAGTTATAAAAGTGTATACACCAAGTTTCATCGTAATATCTCAATTATTTGTCGAATTATGGGCTCCGAAATCTCGTATATTCCTGCTTCCAAAAAGAGGCGGTGCCACGCCCATTTTCCAAAATTTTTGTGTTTTTCGTTTTATATCTGCAGTTGGACTCCTGCCATAAAATTTCAATGATATATCTTTATATTTGACAGAGATATCGCTTAAAATGTTTTTATTATGCCACTTTATAATACCCATATATAAAAGTGGGCGTGGTCGTCAACCGATTTTGGCAGATTTTCGTCCAGAAATTTGCCTAAGTAAGTAAATCACGCGTACCAAATTTGATCGATATATCTGCAATAGTTTCTGAGTTATGACATATAAAACTTTCAATGTTTGGCCCTTATAAGTGGGCGTGGCACCGCCCATTTTCCAAAATTTCATCAAATTTCTTCATAGGGACCTGAGCTCAATACGTGGGTAAAATTTCATCACTCCAGCTATATTAGTGACTGAGATACCAAATTTCCGATTTTTTCTATATAGGAAAAGTGGGCGTGGTCATGGTCCGATTACGTCCATTTTACCAACCGTCCCAGTCCCGATACCAACTTGCATTTCAAATTTCATCAAAATATCTCAATTTTTGCGCGAGCTAGAGTGTTTACAGACGGACGGACGGACAGACGGACGAACATGGCTCAATCGATTTCCCTTTTCACCCTGATCATTTTGATATATATAAGTCCATATCTATCTCGATTATTTCATTCTGATACAATCCACCGTTATGTGATTAAAACTATAATACTCTGTGTACTAGTACAGCTGAGTATAAAAACACTTATTTGAAAAATGTTCATTGAATGTATGTAGGTATGTATATATTTTTTTATTTCACGCTCAAATTTTTTCTGTTGAAAATAAATATCAGTGAATAAAAAAAAAATCAAGAAATAAGCTTTTCTCTCAGACAAAAATAATTATTTTTTTGTCTTTGGATTTTTATTTTTAAAAGATTGTTAGAGTTTTTGTCTAAGATTTTTTTGTTATTTTCAAAACCTTTGAAATTGTTAACAATTATTTTCAATGTCTGGTTTATATGCATATTTTTTTCAAATCCGGAAGTCGGTTCCCTAGATATACATCAAAAGGTTAAAACGTGGACCTGGGTTTCCCCTGAATATTTTTTGACGATATTAGTATCAAATGAAAGGTACTGAGCAGAGGATATACATAGAGTAGTACTCATTGTAACTCCTAGGTCGGGTCTCCAGATATTGGTCAAAACGTGGACCCGGATGACCTTCTAATATTTCCCATCGATATTGGTATCAAATGATGCATATCTTATGTGATTGGAAATTAAAATTTTTTACCGCTTCCTTCCATTTCACCAATACTGTTTTGTAACATGAATATCTAATGAGTACCCACGATTTTATGTATGGTGATACATAAAAAGAAATGCCTTGAAGAAATGCGTTAAAGGTATGCTTAGATTTAAATTAAGACCCCAATGAACTAAGGACTAATATAAATCTTGTTCCAAAATATTTAAATTTTTTTTTCTTTTTAGTAAATTTTTATATTAATATTAAATAAAAGCTTTTTAAACGAGTTTTTTACTTTGTTTTATTTTTGCCTTTTTAGTGTTACAATGCATATTATATCCCATATTTGTCAATCCTCCCACTAACAATTTAGTCCAACAACAGTTCTTTTAATATGAAGTGCACTTTGATGGCTTCTGCTCAGCCAGTTTTTCTATTATCCAATTCTCCTGGAGTCTTTTAAGGGTTTCAGTATACTATTTTGTGAATAGATTACTTCATGCAATCTTAACTACATATGCGAACGTTGTATCAGTGATTCAGAATCTCTCTTGTTAGTTTCTCTACTTTCGCGGATTAATCTAAATCAATAGACCGGCCTTATAACTTTGTTTATTGCTAACGCTTCCAATATTTCCAGATTCTCGGCGTTATTCCGTGTTTATACCTGTTGTTTCTGCTACCTACTGTTCTGTTTTTTATAAAACTTGCTTCAATATGTCGACACCTGCGTCATTTATCGGCAAAATTTCATTTAGGATTTTCTCTATTTCTTGTAGGTAACACGTGTTCAAAATAGGAACAAAATTCGTACATAAATACAAATTTTCCAAATATCTGACACCAGCGCCAGCTAGCGGAATTTTTTCCACAGATATATTTACTTTCTCATAAGTAATATATATACCGAATATGAACAAATTCGGTTCGTAAATACAAATTTCACAAATATCTTCACACCAGCGACACCTAGCAGATATTTTTTTCACGGATATATTTACTTTCTCATAGGCAATATATGCACCGTGTGTGGCCGCTGTGGTGCAGTTGGTAGAGTGCTCGCCTACTATGCCAGAGGTCTCGGGTTCAAACCACGGTCCGAGCAAAACACCAAAACAATTTTTCTAATTAGTAAAAATCCAATTATTGGGTTTTTTAAGAGCAGCGGTCACCTCTCGGCAGAGGGCGGCATACCCTCTGAGAGTATTTCTGCCATGAAAAAACTTCTCACAAAAAATGCATTCGCCGTTCGGAGCCGGCATAAAACTGTAGGTCCACCCAATTAGTAGGAAAAACAAAAAAAAAAAGGAGCACACCTCGAATTGGGAGAGAAGCTCGGCCATAAAACTCGCCAGAGTTATAATAGCGCCATTGTATTATTATTATTATAATATATGCACCGAATATGAAGAAATTCGGTCGGTAAATGCGGATTTTACAAATATCTTCACAACAGCGCTACCTAGCGGCGATTTTTTTCCACAGATATATTTGCTTTATAATAGGTATTATATTTATATACCGAATATGGACAAATTCGGTCGGTAAATACAAATTTTACGAATATCTCCATACCAGCGCCATATATCGGATTTTTTCTTTCACATTGCATTGTCTTCGGGTCCTGAACTATGTTCCAAGTTTCAAGTACCTAGCTCAACTGGAAGTATCTTAAATATTTGTTGCAAACTTTGACGACATATGTATATACATTCATACATAGTACATACTAAAGAGCTGCGCAAGACATCTCGATATCGAACATGCTGTGTTGCACTCGCTGTAGCACATGTATGGTTTTCGAAGTGTTCGAACAGTGAAGTACTTCAGTGGCGTGAAATTTTGCTTCAGCACCGAGAATGAAGCATTTTTATCTCAATGCTGCATGTCAATGTTCGATGTTGTTAGCACAAATGTTCGGATACTAGAAGATGTTCTCGGATACTTAAGCAAGTTTCCGAAAATTTATTGATGTGCAGGCAGAACATGCTTTGTAAATGTAAATGAGAATGTAAAAATTTCATACGCATCCCAACAAACACTGAGGTTAGTTATCGATTTGAGAATGACTCGAGAACTAGCCTCATTATCAAACCTCTAACTTTAGAGGACGACTCGAAAATCTATCGAGAATCATAGCGTTCTCAAACAAAAGGGTTCCTAATTCTCAAATCGATAAAATTATAATTCTCGATTCGAACTTCGATTCTAATGTAGTTCTCTAATGAGATTCTAATCAGAATTTGCAAATACTTCCAATTGAAATGAAAAACAAAGCTTTGTCTCCTTTTACATGATCTGTTCATTGTTTAGATTTTATTAACGCAATATGTGTCTAAATTGCATATGATTATATATATTGACATGTATATGTTAACCACATTTATAAGAACTGAAATTTAAAAAAAATTCAGTCTTATTATTTAAATTAAAGGTACTTCTTGTACTTTTTAATGGAAAACATTGTACTACGGTAATATTAACTTTACCATTTTTTAGTATCTAATTTCAATATATGTACATATGTATATTCAATATATCACAGAAATATATTGAGAATTGATAAAAGGCGTGAGATTTGGCTCCTTCTCTAATCACTCGCTAATCGAATTCTAGTGTAGTTTTCAACCCTAGTTATCGATTTGAGAATATATAGAGAATTACACTAGTTATCTAAGGTAATCTCGACAAAATTTCTAACGTTAGAGACTGTGTTTGCTGGGATGCAGATGGTGTTATTTGGGCTACAATAACATTCATTGAATATGTTTTTAGGTAGGTTTAAATTCTAGTGAGACATGCAAGATATACATATGTTTGTATGTATATATACATATGTATGTATATGTACAGTTGTATATACGTATGTAGGTACATATGTACATTATGGTTTTGTATGATTGTGTATAGCTGATACATATGTATATATGAACACACTTACATACATATGTATGTATGTATGGACATACCAGGTATAAATGTAATTTTCGTTTTTTATTATAAGCATATTAATATTTTGCGTATTTTGCGTATACATATTTAACGAGTTCATAGAGTAGGTAGTGTTTAAATTTTTTCTTGTACTCAGACTAGGTAGTAAAAAAAATATAATCATGTAAATATCTAAGAAGGCTTCCAAAATTAAAAAACCTTGAACCTATACTTGGTACATAATAGCTTCAAAATTTTATTCCTAGCTATGCTGGAGCTATTTTATCCTTTATTTCATTAAGTGGGAGGCGGTACAATCTTAACCTTAAAACTAAACATATGTACATATGTTATTGTTATTAAAGCAGAACGTTTAATTATTATAATTGATTAAAATAAAATAATGTAATGACGTTTGACGTCGTTCTAAGCTTAGCTATGACGCATAGAGATGCATATACATATGTACATACAATACGTATATTTATTTATAAAAAAATTAATTTGCATGCAGGTATGTAGATATTTTATGTTTTGAATCAATGAATACCTCAAACTACATATATTTTTATATTTAATTAATAAAATTTACAGAAAAAATTTGGTTGTTTTCAATAAAATAATAATAACTTATACAAAATTTTTCCCTCTCCAAAATTTTTTGAAGGATGTTTTTAAGTATTATCTAAAGAATAACTTTCAAGTGAAAAAATAGTGTAGATGAATTGATCACGGTGAAAATCACTTTTCCCTTGAGAGTTTTTGGTTTAGGTAGACGAGAAACGGAAAAGTGTAAACTGTTGATCATAAAACAGGTCAGTGAAATTCTAGGCTAGCAACGCAATTTTTATGACTTAACGAGCTAACTTCGGCCTTTTTTACGACTTCAGGCTAATACGTTCCTTTCGGGCCTAAAAATCGATGTTGATTGTTTTCTTATTTTTGCTGTTTAAGCAATGGATTGTTGGAAACAATAATTACTTATTGTATCAGACAATATTTTTGCGCCAATATCTCTCAAATAATAATAATAACTGAAAATGGAAGCTTTATCAGATTCACGTTCTTCACAACTTGAGAACATTACAGCCCAACTACAAAATGGAGAATATATATTGAAAGAAGTACAAGGGAGAAGCAAGGTGTGGAAAGTCTTTGCAAAAATTGTTAAGAGTAATGGGGAAGAAATAAGTAACTTCGTTATCTGCAAAATTTGCGAAAAGCTTCTGAGCTACATCATGAAATCGACGTCGACTTTAGTGAAGCATAGGTGCTATTTGGAAGGTGAGGACAACGCCACGCTGCATTTAGTACCCGTATATATTCACCAGTTAATAACAGGATGCCATGATAATAATGAAGATATCAACGCAGTTATGAATTTTAAACAAAGACTGAAATTTTATTTAAAAACGATGGTATCGCAATACGCTACCATTTTCCACAAAATTGCACTTTTTTGTTTCCGCCTGCTAACAAACTTTTACAGCTTACGCAACATGAAAAGGAAACTGTTGAGCTGGAATGTATGAAGCTGTTAAATATTGACGAAAGCTATCGGGATTCGCCAATTTCGAAGCACAGAAAACTTTTTTTGGGTTTCGTAGAACCTGAAACAACCCTAACCCCGGATGAAATAATTAATCAAGAGCTTCAGTCTTACAAAGTGCTTCGAGTAGCTAACACTGACGATTTTAATGTGAACGAATGGTGGGAGGGTAATAAAAATAGCTATCCCAACTTATATAAATTGAGCTGTACCATACTGGCGACTCCTGCGAGCAGTGCTTCTTCTGAAAGGGTATTTTCTGCTGTGAAAAATCTGTTATCGGAAAAAAGAACAGCTCTAGGTTCAAACGAGGCAGCAATGAACCACATAATGTTCGCGCATTACAACATGATGAAAGTTGGGATGAATATTGATGACTAAGATCTTACCATCGGCATTTGCACACATATCTGTAATATACACTACACTTGTAAACGTTTTAATAGCCCTGTTTTTATTTAACCCTGGACGGTTACACTTTGTCGAATCGACGACGACCTACCAATCTTACTCCCATATCTTTTTTGTGTTTTATCGAATTACGCTGTATTTTTCAGCATTGCTAGTTGATTGCGAAAGCTTATAGTGAACGAACGTTAACCGCATATTCTTGTCTTGAAATCGGAGATTCACAGCTATGTACTCGTCGAATCGACGAAGTATAACTTTAGTGTGACTTTTTGATTTTGTATAGTAGTATAATATTTGTTCCCTTTTGTTGTCATGTGAATTTTTTTAGTTTAGTATTTTTCGAACAGGTACATCCTTAATTCTCACAAGATGTTGTCGAAAGGGTAAAAGCCAAAGAAACGACAAGCATTCCTCAGAGATCTGCATAAAACGCTGGTAGCTTCTCATATGTAAGAAAGGCTTCGAATTCCTAATATGCGGACATCATTGAAGGAAAATATAAAAAAAAATATTCCTCAACCGTCCGAAAATGTTGCTGATAATGAAGAGGAGGTCAGAAATTGAAAAATATGTAACTACTGTCCGTCAAAAAACACAGAACGACTAAAAAAGTACCTGCGACGAGCCCAAAGTCGAGCTTTGTGACTCATGTGCAAAATGAGTCCTAAAAAGAAAAATGTTCTTACTGTTATATAATTTGATATATTTCCTTAAAAGACTGTGCACGAACTAAGTCAATTCCATTATTTTGTTTAAGTTTTGTTGTTTTTAAAAAAATAATACCTTAAAAACAATAAAAAAAAAAGACATACGAACTTTATTTTCGTCTAACTTCACATCTTTATACATTATCTCAATGTTTTACATTTTTTGTTTACCCTAATAGACAAGTTAACGATAAATAATTTTTGTTTATTTTTAAATGCAAAAGTTCTCTTTTAATAACTAAACAAAGATTCGACGCAGTGTAACCTTGACGTAGGGTAAAAATATAGTAACCGTCCAGGGTTAAGCGCACATACACACATCTGCGCTTAAATTTTGTATGGATTTCTAAGCGCACATCTCTTTCCGCGCTTAGCAGTCCATACAAAATTTAAGCGCAGATGTATATGCGCTTAAATAAAAACAGGGCTATTATCTATATATATAAAAATGATTTGGTATTTAATTGAAACGCTAAAACTTGAAAACGGCTGAACCAAATCAAATACTTCCTTAGGGGGGTTTGTTTGTTGTTACCCCGCGAAGGTTTAGTCGAAGAAAAAATTAAAAAATATTAGGGGGGCGTGGCACCTCCCATACAACCTTAATTTTTAAAGCTGATTATCTCTAAAACAGTTTAAGGTAGGGAGCTGAAAATTGGTATAGAGGTAGGTGATATCAAAACCCTTTTCACTCAGAAAAGTGGGGGTTATCAGAAAAGGGGGCGTGGCACCTCCCATACAACCTTAATTTTTAAAGCTGATTATCTCTAAAACAGTTTAAGGTAGGGAGCTGAAAATTGGTATAGAGGTAGGTGATATCAAAACCCTTTTCACTCAGAAAAGTGGGGGTTATCAGAAAAGGGGGGGTGGCACCTCCCATACAACCTTAATTTTTAAAGCTGATTATCTCTAAAACAGTTTAAGGTAGGGAGCTGAAAATTGGTATAGAGCTAAACGATATCAAAACCATTCCCACGCATAAAAGTGGGGGTTATCGGAAAAAGGGGCGTGGCACCTCCCATACAAACTTAATTTTTCATGATGAATATCTCTAAAATTGTTTACGCTAGGGGCTTGGAAATTGGTGTGGAGATAAACGATAACAATTCCATATTAACGCAAAATAATAGGAGTTATACGAAAAGGGGGCGTGGCACTTCCCAACAACACTTAATTTTTTAAGCTGAATATCTTTAAAAGGATTTAAGTCAGGGACCTGGAAATTGGTACAGAGCTATATGATATCAAAACAATTTTTGCGCATAAAAGTGTAGGTTATCGGAAAAGGGGGCGTGGCACCTCCCATACAAACTTAATTTTTCAAGCTGAATATCTATAAAAGCGTTTAAGGTTGGGACCTGAAAATTGATCAGGAGATTAACGATATCAATAGCGTGCTTATGAAAAAACAGTAGTTTTGGGAAAAGGGGGCGTGGTACCTCCCATGCGTTCTTAATTTTTAAGGCTAAATATCCTTAAAAGCGTTCATGGCATGTACATAGAAATCACTATGCAGATATACGATATCAATACCATGTTCACCCAAAAAAAAAAAGATTTATCGAAAAATGGGGCATTGCACCTCCCATATGTACTAAACTTTTGAGGCTGAATATATCTAAAAGGGTTGGAGGAGGGGCCTGAAAACCATTATGGAGGTATACTATATCAATCCTCTTACTTACTTATTGAAAATAGCCAATACTCAGTGAAAATAAATATCCGGAACAGAAAACTAAAAATGTTGTGTATCGTGCAGCCTTAAACTGAATACTAAAATTATATATTTTTGAAGTTGTATACACAATGAAGTAGTGAAAAATCGTTAATTTTCTATTAAAATAATACCGGTGTAATAACAATTTTTGAAATGAAATTAATAAAAAAATCTGTTTTGGGCAGAGCGAAGTTTGCCGGGTCAGCTAGTTAAGTATAATACTGATTTCACACAGGCGGTTAATGGAGTAGTAATTATTAACATTTTCTTCATTAAGTTGATAATGAAGCTCGATTTTCCATACAGAAGTTCAATTATTAATGGATCCATTACTAATTAATTGAATTTTTAATCGAATAAAAATCCAATACAAAACTGGGAGGTAAGTTCGTTTTTTTCATTTTGAAGTTTTCAGTCAATTAGTTTTGGCATGAATTTATTATCCCAGCAAACATTCTCAGAGCACTCGTAATTTGTGTGAAATATGTAAAAAATTTTTTATAATATTTTTTTTTTTCTTGTTTTTTTTAATGATAATTGTAATTCGAAAAATGGGAAGTAGGTATAAAAGTATCACTTAAGTTCAATATAATGTTAAATATTCTACTATATTATGGCGTTGGATTGAGCTTCAGGTTCGAATCCGGAGGAAAATACAAATAGACAGCACTATATACCATGTCTCCACATAACGTATTTCGCTCTTTTTTTCTGCATTCGCTCTCTCAATCTTCGATCGACGTCGAAACCAGAGCCGAATCTCGTTAATTTCCATACAAATTTCTGAGAGCGAATGAAGATTGAAACACTTGTTTCCTTCTCAATCCTCTTGCCAAACCCGATGATATCGATGCCTTCTCTAATTTTGTATCGAAAATCTATCGAAATCTCATACAGACCAAAACAAGAAAAAGAAATGTTAAACTGAATAATGATCAGCCACGTGGAGACGGGCTATTTAGCGAGATGTTTCGCTGGCGAATCAAGTTATGTTGAGACGGGATTTTAAGCAAGCAATGAAGGTTCCACAATGGTTGCGTTCAGAACCCCAACGGTTGCGCAACAGTTGTGTTTTTATCTTCTGAACGCAGAGTTGAGTATTTCTGATCAACACAACATGATGTCGGTTTGGACTCTTTTTTTCCATCATAAATTTGTTATGCTCACTTCGGCCGACATGTGCTTACGATTTTGACATATCTACTAAAATATAAATATATTTATGAATTTTTGAATGTAATAAAAATGTTTCAAAGCAGCGAAATTATTGCCGATTATATTGTGGATAAATATAATAATAATTTGTTTATTTTATGTATCAGCTCGTTCAGAAGGCGCAAATTATATCACTTTCCGCTAAGTGATATCTACACAACAGTTTTGCTCAACAGCTGCGACTTCTGAAAGCAACCAATGAGAGAAGAGGATAATAAAAGCCTCTGCACATTTGCATGATTTAAGGGTGATTTAGGCAAAAATCGTGTTTTCGGCGTTAATTACCCTTAAATAACGTTGTTTTGCCATACAAAAATGCCAGCTAAAATTACCCTTGAAATGCGCATTTCGGCGAAAATACTCACGAAATTACTCTAGAATCGGTCTCTTCTCTAAATTTTATCGATTATAATCGAAAACATCTTTACCCATCGCTAATATTTCACATCAGCATATACATCTGCGCTAAAATAAAAACGGCTATTAAATTTGTTCTCGACGGTTTCTTAGATATATTCTCATTGTATATTGCATTAGCGATTCTTTAATTATAAAAAATGTAATTTGGTGGGAGTATTTTATTAATGATATTTTAATTTAATTTGACCATGTCTTCTTCTTCTTCTTGATTGGCGCTTAACCGTCTAGACGATTCTGGCCGAGTCCAACAGAGCGCGCCAATTGCTTCTGTTTCGTGCAGCATGGCGCCACTTGGGAACACCTAGGGAGGCAGCATCGCTGTCCACCTGATTTTCCCAACGCAGTGGAGGTCTCCCTTTTCTTTTGCGTTCAGCGGGTTTCGATAGAAATGCTTTCTTAGCCGGAGCGCCTTCGTCCATTCTCACGACATGACCTGCCCAACGCAGCCGCTGGATCTTTATTCGCTGAACAATGTCGATGTCTGTGTAAAGCTCACACAGCTCATCGTTGAATCTCCGTCGATACTCCGCCCACGCCAACGCGCAAAGGTCCATAAATCTTACGAAGAACTTTTCTCTCGAATACTCCAAGTGCCATCTCATCTGATTTTGAAATTGTCCATGCTTCTGCGCCGTACATGAGGACTGGAACGATGAGCGTCCTGTAGAGTGTGATTTTTGTTTGTCGAGAGAGGACTTTACTTTTCAGTTGCCTACTTAGTCCGAAGTAGCATTTATTGGCAAGCGTGATTCTTCGTTGGATCTCCGTGCTGACATCATTCTTGGTGTTAATGCTGGTTCCCAGATAGACGAAGTCCTTAACAGTTTCGAATTTGTAGCTATCAACATTGACGTGGCTGCCAAGGCGTGCTGTTTCTTTGTGTGATGACAGGAGGTACTTCGTCTTGTCCTCGTTGACCGCCAAACCCATTTTCTTAGCCTCTTTATCCAGCTTGGAGAAGGCAGAACATACGGCGCGCGTGTTAGTGCCAATGATGTCGATGTCATCGGCGTACGCCAGCAGTTGCACACTCTTGTGATATAAGATGCTTCCTGTATGGTTAAGTTCTGCAGCTCGTATTATCTTTTCCAGCATCAAATTGAAGAAGTCGCACGAAAGAGAGTCACCTTGTCTGAAACCTCGTTTGGTCTCGAACGGCTCGGAGAGGTCCTTCCCAATTCTGACGGAGCTGGTGGTGTTAGTCAATGTCATTTGGCATAGCCGTATAAGTTTAGCAGGGAAACCAAATTCAGACATTGCGGCATACAGGCAATTCCTATTCGTGCTATCAAAAGCGGCTTTAAAATCGACAAAGAGATGGTGTGTGTCGGATCCTTTTTCATGGGTTTTTTCCAATATTTGTCGTATTGTGAAGATCTGGTCGATGGTAGATTTACCAGGTCTGAAGCCACACTGATAAGGTCCAATCAGATTGTTGACGATAGGCTTCAGTCTTTCGCACAATACACTTGCTAAGACCTTATATGCGATATTCAGGAGGCTTATCCCACGATAATTGGCGCGTACTGTGGAGTCTCCTTTTTTGTGGATTGGGCAGAGCACACTTAAGTTCCAATCGTCGGGCATGCGCTCGTCCGACCATATTCTGCATAGGAGTTGATGCATGCTCCTTATCAACTCTTCGCCACCATGTTTGAATAGCTCGGCTGGCAAGCCGTCAGCGCCCGGGGCCTTGTTATTCTTAAGCCTAGATACTGCTATTCGCACTTCGTCATGATCAGGTGGTGGAACATGCCTACCATCATCTGCTATTGGGGATTCGGGTCGTACATCTTCTCCTTCCGCACTTTCACTGTTGCCATTATCTAGCAAGGAGGAGAAGTGATCCCTCCACAACTTAAGTATGCTCTGGACATCAGTTACCAGATCACCGTTATCATTCCGGCAGGAATTTGCCCCGGTCTTGAAACCTTCAGTCATCCGCCTGATTTTTTGGTAGAATTTTCGAGCATAGTTCCTACCCGCCAGCATCTCAAGCTCTTCACACTCGCGCCTTTCAGCCTCCCTTTTCTTCTTTCGAAAAAGGCGCCTCTCTTCCTTCTTCGCCGTTCGATAACGCTCCCATACGCTTCGCGTCGCGCCCGCACACAATGTAGCCCTGTAGGCGGCGTTCTTTCTTTCCGAGGCATCGCGACATTCCTTGTCGTACCAGGTGTTCTTGTGGGCTCGCTTGTATCCTATAGATTCCTCAGCGGCGATACGAAGTGAACGAGCGATGTGTTCCCATTCCTCAGATACATCGTTTGGTGAAGGGTTGCTCTCAGAGAGCAGGAGTGAGAGCCGAGTGGTGTATTGATTGGCTGTCTGCGTCATGTGCAGCCTTTCGACTTCAAACTTTCCTTGCTGTCCTGCTGGCACATTCTTTGCTGCACAGAGGCGGGTGCGTACCTTGGCTGCTACAAGATAGTGGTCGGAGTCGACATTGGGACCACGGATTGTGCGCACATCTAGGATGCTGGAGCTGTGTCTGCCGTCGATCATGACGTGATCAATTTGATTTCGCGTTTTTCGATCAGGAGACAGCCATGTGGCTTGGTGTATTTTTTTGTGCTGGAATCTGGTACTGCTAATGACCATGTTTCGTGACCCGGCGAAGTCGATCAGCCTCGTCCCATTGGGACTGGTTACGTCGTGGAGACTGAATTTTCCGACTGTGCTGCCAAAGATACCTTCCTTACCCACCCTGGCATTAAAATCGCCAAGCACAATCTTAATGTCGTGACGGGGGCAGCGGTCGTAGGCATGCTCTAACTGCTCATAGAAAGTGTCTTTGATCGCATCGTCCTTCTCTTCCGTCGGGGCGTGGGCGCAGATAAGAGATATGTTGAAAAATCTCGCTTTGATGCGGATGGTGGCTAGACGCTCGTTCACTGGCGTGAACGACAGTACTCGGCGGCTGAGTCTCTTTCCCACCACAAAACCAACACCAAATATACGCTCCTCTGCATGGCCACTGTAATATATATCGCAAGGCCCACATTTCTTCTTGCCTTGCCCCTTCCACCGCATCTCTTGTATGGCGGTGATGTCAGCTTTCACTCTTTCGAGGACATCAACCAGCTGGGCAGAGGCACCTTCCCAATTAAGGGTCCGGACGTTCCAGGTGCTTACCCTCAAATCATAGTCCTTTAAACGTTTGCCGTGGTTGTCATCAGAAAGGGGTGGTCTCATCCGAGGCTTTGTTGTTGTTTTCATTGGATAGGATTTTTACGTGGTGGGTCCCAAGCCCGACGCACAACCCGCCCTGCGGGAGTTGTATATTGTTACACGTTTATATAGCGAGCCGCTTGCTCCAAGACAGACGCCCGCTCGCAGCCGCACCTTCTGGTGAACAGACGCTGCAGTTATTCCCCTCAACAAGCCCTTAAACCGAATATGTCGGAGTGGCCTTGTCGAGTTGTCGCCTTCTCACTTTAGTTCACCACCAAACGGGTGTTCGGTGGCTATCCAGAGGACACTGCGCGGAAGTCGTGAGCTGCTTGCTCCGCATGCAAAAGAATCGCTCTGGCCACCCCCAGGTGGATGGCAGTCAGAAGCTTTCCCCACTTACGTGGACTTTTACACACGAAGCCATCCTCCACCATCCTTGACCATGTACAAATTTTTATTTGGCGCAGGAACAGCGTAACTGAAACCCGACTAAATGAAATTACTCAAAAACGTGTGTGAATTCGCGTGATTTCGGAAAGTAATTTCGGCTAATCAACGTAATTTCAAATGCCGTGTGCAGAGGCTTTAAGCTGGGGTGAATGGAAAGAAAGGATGAAGAGAATTGGGTCAGGGGAAGGAAAACGCAAAAACAAAAGAATTTTTATTTTGGGTTTACTACTTATTCAGGCTCATACAATGTATGAATTTAGACCCATATCAGGGAACCACCTTAAGAGCAGAAATACATACATTTCGGACTCCAAAATGAGCTCATAATGAGTGTTAACGCTCCGGTTTAGGGTTCCTTTCTGACTCCTTTATGACTGAATGTTTACTTGGATTATTTATTCAAAAATTCTTGTCAATAACGAAAAAATATTTTATGAAAAGTGTCATCTCCTTGTTAATTGAGTGTGTGTGAAACACAAAAATTTATTGTTAAATTATAAATGTAATGTACTACATTAATTTTCTGTCTGAAAACAGTATACGATTTATAATTATGTTATGTTAAAATAGTAGATATAAAATCAATGCTTTGAAACTAAAAATGAAACATTTACAGCCTTATTCTTAAAAAAATCCTATAACACATTATAAACGCTCAATAGTAGAAACTCTTTTTAACTTTATAAAGCCGTTATAATGCACATTATTCATAAACGATTTATAAAGGTTTTATTACTATCATTGATTTATAAGTTTTTTGCTGCCCAAAATCAAAATAAATGTGGCAATGTTGGTTACAAAAAATGTCAACCTGACAAAAAATTACAATTTTAAAATAAACAAATATGTAAATAAATGTATTCAAATTCGAAAAACAAAAACAAAAGTGTACACTATATAACCTTTTTCGCTGAAAATAAATACTGTGGTAGTGCGTTTATCAGTGAAAGACAAGTACAAGTAGATAATAAAATTGGACGGCCGCAAATACAAATACGGCATACAGTAGTCTGACCATTGTGTACGGAGAACAGTGACTTGACTCTGGGATGTGTGTTAAAAAGGTCGAACAGCTGTGCTCAGCTGATTTTGAAGTTGTTGTTATGGCCCAATGACGATCGTGAATGCAATATAAGTTGCTCTTCTTCTTTCTGTTTTGTAGGTTGTTGATTTTACATTCTTGCACATGTTATTCGCAGTGATGTGATACGTAGGGAAAATTCCCTACATGTAGGGATTTTAGTCGGAAAAAAGTGACCGTAGGGAAAGAAGGACAGATTTTTTTTAAATAGCTAAATGTAGGGATTTTTTGGCAAAGTCAAATCAAAATTTCAATTCAACTTTTTTTCACTTCAACACTGACTGTCGATCTGAATAATGAAAATGCTACGAAGACGAGTTAAATCGCGAACCCTTCAATGACGTAATTGGAGAGGGAATACCGTATAGTGAACTATCTAATAACACGATACTTTTAATCAGGGCATCGGAGCAAAAGATTTTTTTTCTGGTTACGCTCTTAGCTCTGAATTTTTTTCCCCTTAAGGCCTCTCCGCAGCTCTCAAGAAAACGCTCAAGAAAAAATTTGCATTATTTCTTGAGCGTTGAAATGGTAGTAGGAAAGTAATTATATTTTCAAACGAATTGTCACATTTGAGTTTATTTACCTCTTCTGTCAAATTTTCTTGAAGAAATAATAGAAAATTCATTATTTCTTGGCATAACCAGAGTTCAGTTGTGCACTTTTTCTAAAAAATCTTAAAAAAATAGTAGTAGAATTTCTTTAGAACTGCGTACCGCAAAAGAAAATATGACGAAAGAAATTTTTCTTGAGCATTTCTTGTACGTCAAATTACATAGAGTTTTTAGTTTTCTTGGGAGCTGCGTATAGGGCTTTACGACCAACTAGATGGTATTTTGTTGGTATTTCGTTCGGTTTTTATACTCAGCTGTACTAGTACACAGAGTATTATAATTTTGATTTCATAACGGTGGTTTCTAACATAATGAAATAATCGAGATAGATATGGACTTATATATATCAAAATGATCAGGGTGAAAAGAGAAATCGATTGAGCCATGTCCGTCCGTCCGTCCGTCCGTCCGTCCGTACGCACGATAACTCGCGTAAAAATTGAGATATTTTGATGAAATTTGAAATGCAAGTTGGTATCGAGACTGGGACGGTTGGTATTGAAAATGGGCGATATCGGACCATGACCCCGCCCACTTTTCCTATATAGAAAAAATCGGAAATTTGGTATCTCAGCCACTAATATAGCTAGAGTGATAAAATTTTACCCACGTATTGAGCTCAGGTCCATAGGAAGAAATTTGATGAAGTTTTGGAAAATGGGCGGTGCCACGTCCACTTATTAAGGGTCAAACATTGAAAGTTTTATATGTCATAACTCAGAAACCGTTGAAGCCATATCGATAAAATTTGGTATGCGTAATTTGCTTACATAGACAAATGTTTTGACGAAAAATTTTCAAAATCGGTTGACGGCCACGCCCACTTTTATATATAGGAACTATAAAGGGGCCTAATAAAAATATTTTAAGCGATATCTCTGTCAAATATACAGATCTATCACTGAAATTTTGTGGCAGGAGTCCAACTACGGACATAAAACAAAAAATACAAAAATTTTGGAAAATGGGCGGTGCCACGCCCACTTATTAAGGGGCAAATATTGAAAGTTTTATAAGCCATAACTCAGAAACCGTTAAAGATATATCGATGAAATTTGGTATGCGTAATTTGCTTACTTAGACAAATGTTTTGGTGGAAAATTATCAAAATCCGTTGACGGCCACGCCCACTTTTATATATGGGAACTATAAAGGGGCCTAATAAAAACATTTTAAGCGATATCTCTGTCAAATATAAAGATCTATCACTGAAATTTTGTGGGAGGAGTCCAACTACGGACATAAAACAAAAAATACACAAATTTTGGAAAATGGGCGGTGCCACGCCCACTTATTAAGGGGCAAATATTGAAAGTTTTATAAGCCATAACTCAGAAACCGTTAAAGATATATCGATGAAATTTGGTACGCGTGATATATTTACTTAGCCAAATGTCTGGACGAAAAATTACCAAAATCGGTTGACGACCATGCCCTCTTTTATATATGGGTATTATAAAGTGACTTAATAAAACCATTTTTAGCGATATCTCTGTGAAATATAAAGATAATTCATTGACATTTTGTGACATGAGTTCTACAATAGACCGAAAACAAAAAATAAAAAAAGTTTGGAAAATGGGCGTGGCACCGCCTCTTTTTATACAAAGAAATCTACGAGCCTATTACTCGACAAATAACTGAGATATTATGACGAAACCTTGTTTATACACTTTTATAACTTGTGTTAATAGACACGCAAAAATGTATTGAAATCGGTTTATGACCACGCCTACTTTTTAACAAAGATATTTTTGGAACACCCTTTTAGAATTTGTAACGTGATATCTTTCTAACTAGAAGTCATAAAGGAATGAAATTTTGCACAAAGAATAATATTCATATGCTTAGTTGGATGACTGATAAAAATTTTGAAAATGGCCGTGGCTACGCCTATTTTATGCAGCACTCGCTTTATATAAATCACATCGTATTTCCCTCAAACGCAAACAAACAATGAAAGCATACAGCTGAGTATCTAATGTTCGATTCCACTCGAACTTAGACTTCCTTACTTGTTTCAATATAGCTTGCTCGCTTACACCAACACAAAACTGTATTTGACCATCTCCTTCACACAAAAAACCTTGTAGAATACCAGAAAAAACGAAAGGGTCGTTTTGACCCCCCTTTTTTAAAGTCCGAAAAAAATTTATTTTGAAGGTCGATAGAGGATTGAAATATTCTAAAAAATTATTGGCCATAAAATTTCACTAGGGGTCCCCTCAGACAAAATCTTTGTATAAATAACCCAAGAGACCACAGAAAACAAAAAAACATATTCCTTTGTATTATTTCAAGTAAAAACAAGGGAATATGTTTTTTGTTGTTAGGAAACTTATAGTAAAATTTCACGAACTTTAATTTCGTGGAATACTTTAATCCGCTAACACCTCACTTCTCATAGAAGACTATTGTGAATGTAATAACATGGTTGCATTTCCCGTGATATTTTTCTCATGATATCAAATATCACGGGTTGGGGTATGAGAAATTTGCCGAACCTCCAAATTTGACAAGACATGTATTTTGTTGTTGTGCTCGGCAAATTTATCACACTTATGTCATCTCGGCAAATTTGCCAGGCCAAAATCACACAGAGAGAACAACCTTTATAAGTTTCCTAACAACATATTTCTATACGACATGTTTTTAACCCTTTTTTCCTTTATTTAGAAATCACTCAGGCACTTTTCAAAGCTGGCAACCCTCCAGTTTGCCCCAGATTTTGATAGGCAACCCATGTTTTTCGGATTCTCCTCATTGCCCTCTTTCGTCTGGTGTATCGTTTTCTTAAATAACAGAAAAGGGAAGATAACCTATTTTTTTGCACTTTTCAAAGCTGGCAACCCTCCAGTTTGCCCCAGATTTTGATAGACAACCCATGTTTTTCGGATTCTCCTCATTGCCCTCTTTCGTCTGGGGTATCGTTTTTGTAAATAACAGATGAGGGGAGTATACCTAAAAATTTTAGTTTTTGTTTTAAATATTTAGTACCTTTCGTACGCGTTTTAGCTAGGCAACCCATGTGCGATGTGTTAATAAGCTTAGGATCTGTCAGTTACCACTGTCCATTGGCAAATAACAGATGAGGGGATATATTTGTTCTGCCGTATCCCGGACTAATACAACGCATTAATACATATATTTTTTTTATACTCAGCTGTACTAGTACACAGAGTATTATAGTTTTGATTTCCTAACGGTGGATTGTAACAGAATGAAATAATCGAGATAGATATAGACTTATATATATCAAAATGATCAGGGTGAAAAGAGAAATCGATTGAGCCATGTCCGTCCGTCTGTCCGTCTGTCCGATGTGCGATGTGTTAATAAGCTTAGGATCTGTCAGTTACCACTGTCCATTGGCAAATAACAGATGAGGGGATATATTTGTTCTGCCGTATCCCGGACTAATACAACGCATTAATACATATATTTTTTTTATACTCAGCTGTACTAGTACACAGAGTATTATAGTTTTGATTTCCTAACGGTGGATTGTAACAGAATGAAATAATCGAGATAGATATAGACTTATATATATCAAAATGATCAGGGTGAAAAGAGAAATCGATTGAGCCATGTCCGTCCGTCTGTCCGTCTGTCCGTCCGTCCGTCTGTGAGCACGATAACTCGCGCAAAAATTGAGATATTTTGATGAAATTTGAAATGTAAGTTGGTATCAAGACTGGGACGGATGGTATTGAAAATGGGCGAAATCGGACCATGACCACGCCCACCTCCCCTATATAGTAAAAATCCGAAATTTTGTATCTCAGTAACTAAAAGAGCTGGAGTGATAAAATTTTACCCACGTATTGAGCTCAGGCCCTTATGAACAAATATGGTGAAATTTTGGAAAATGGGCGGTGCCACGCCCACTTATTAAGCGGCAAACATTTCAAGTTTTATGAGTCATAACTCAGAAACCGTTGAAGATATATCGATGAAATTTGGTACGCGTGATGTACTTACTTAGGCAAATGTTTGGATTAAAAATTGCCAAGATCGGTTGACGACCACGCCCACTTTTATATATGGGTATTATAAAGTGGCCTAATAAAAACATTTTAAGCCATATCTCTGTCAAATATAAAGATATATCATTGAAATTTTATGGCAGGAGTCCAACTGCGGACATAAAACGAAAAATACAAAAATTTTGGAAAATGGGCGTGGCACCGCCTACTTTTAGAAGCAGGAATATACGAGATTTCTGAGCCCATAACTCGACAAATAATTGAGATATAATGACGAAACTTGGTGTGTACACTTTTATTACCTGTGGTAATATATGGTAAAAATTTTATCGAAATCGGTTGACGACCACGCCCACTTTTATATATGGGTATTATAAAGTGACCTAATAAAAACATTTTAAGTGATATCTTTGTCAAATATAAAGATAATTCATTGAAATTTTGTGGCATGAGTTCCACAATAGACCGGAAACAAAAAATATAAAAATTTTGGAAAATGGGCGTGGCACCGCCTCTTTTTAGACAAAGGAATATACGAGATTTCGGAGCCCATAACTCGGCAAATAATTGAGATATTATGACGAAACTTGGTTTATACACTTTTATAACTTGTATTAATAGACACGCAATTAAAACCCAGTAGGACTCGGGATCATCGTTTTGTTAATCCGGGAGTACTCCCTTCGGAGTACTCAATTACTCCCGATTACTACCTATACTTTTGTGTATAAGCGTACAATTTTGTATCATCGCTTTCGCAATCGGATAATCTAATCTAAAGTTATAAGCAAAAGTGTACCTATAATACAATTCGAGATTTTTGAGAGCTTACCATGAAAAACAATGTAGCAAGTTTGAATTTTTTTCTTACGGTTTTATATAATTTAGATAGTGCCGAGTTTTGGTATTGATCAATGATCATTCAATCCAAATAGAAGTAGCAAGTGAAAATATGTATGTATAGGTATGTACTTAGCATACAACCGAAATTTCATATCGAATTTAAACCTTGAGAGCTTCCCCTGCAGAACACAGTTTTCATAATTAGTATAGTATTGTTTGGAGGCGTCGATATGTATTGTATAGTCGGTAATAGTGGTATTGTACCTACTATAACAAATCTTCATAATTATTCGTATGCCGCAATAGCATACATATGTATGTACATACATACATATGTACATTAAGCCGTATCACGAAAATAAAGTTTGCGTGTGTCAGTTTTATTTGAACACTTACGTCGAAAAAATATTTATGGTGTAAAAAATTTTTTTTTAGGCCCGCGTTAAAAACAGCTAAATCGCGTTTTTTGTAATAACTTCCTTATTTGATGTCCGATCTCTATGATCTTAATGTCGCAGAAAAGGTCTCGCTCAGCACTATATTTGGCTCATATAAAGTTTCGACCTCAAAGGTTGTTCTGAGTTTTACCTTTAAAAATTTTGGAGTTACTATCCCTAGATTTTTTTATTTTTATCACTAATACAAAGCTCTCAAAAAACCATGAGGACTCCGCTAAAAAAGTTGTAGCCTTTACTCACAAACAAAAAAGTTATACAGTTTTAAAATCAGAGAACCTGTTTTTTTTTAAATTATCCCAAGTTCTTATTTATATGAGGCAGTAACGCCATATAGTATGAGTTTTTGATTAAAAAGTATTCTAAGTCCTCGCTTGACTTGAGAATGTTGTACCGCGATGGAACAGCTACCAATACTGGATACATGATATGCCAAAAATTATTGATGATTGGACTATTCGTGCTGATCAACGTTATTTATATTGAATGATAATGGCTGTAGTGAAGATTTGGTAAGTATTCAAGTGGGATCTCTAAGCACAACGCGCTGGCTTACAACGGCTTCACGATTTCTGCATCCGTGCGTATCGTAAAATCATCCAAGTTATTTAGAAAAACTGCTATAGTTCGTTGTAAAATTATACGCGCCTAAGAAGAGACAACGGAAGTCTAAATGTATTATCAATACTTGCGCTGGATGCGTCGTCTGCCCCTAGAAATGCAGTTAATTATTCAGCCTACAATTGAAAACAACGCACTTTACTTTAATCCCCAAAACATCTTCTTATCTATGATAACCGAGACCAAAAATGACGATGTCGTCCAAATTTAGAGATATTTATGAAAGCAGTTTCAGAGCTCTGAAAGTGAATTCTTCGTCGCTTATATTACTTTGCTCACACTCAAAAAAAAATTACTCAGATTATGGAAAAATGAGAATGATTCGCCGCTAATGACATATTTTCATTGTTTTGAATAAAATTTTCTTTCAAAGCGTTGTTTTTACTCCTTGATTTAAAGAAAATTGTACATCAAAACAATGAAAATGTGTCTTTAGCGCCGAAACATTCCCATTTTTCCATAATCTGGGTAAGTTGTTTTTTCAGTGCAGGTTTCGAACGTTTAAAACAAATTGGAATTTATGTGCAGGGAATTCTCTTCCTTCTCATATGCATTTTATATACATATATGTACGTATAGTTTTTTCCCCTTTTCTTTATTTTTATTACCTCAACAATAGTTACTCATCCGCCCCCACATCGGATCGCTTTGTATGTGAAAACTGAAAATGTTTTCTTAAATATCTCGAAAATGGGAGTGCATACACTTCACTTCTAAAAACGCCATCGTAATCTGGAGCCAAAAATTAAGTTGACGTGTTTCGCCGCTTCTCTGTGGTAATTTTTTATAAAAAAAAAAACAAGTGTTTCATTTTACAACGTTATAACTTTTTTGTTTGTGAATAAAGGCTAGAATTTATTTGGGGGATTCCTCATGGTTTTTTGAGAGCTTTGTATTAGTGATAAAAATAAAAAAAACTTGGGATAGTAACTCCAAAATTTTTAAAGGTAAAACTCAGGACAACCTTTGAGGTCGAAACTTTATATGGGCCAAATATAGTGCTGAGCGAGACCTTTTCTGCGACATTAAGATCATAGAGATCAGACATCAAATAAGGAAGTTATTACAAAAAACGCGATTTAGCTGTTTTTAACGCGGGCCTAAAAAAAAAATTTTTACACCAAAAATATTTTTTCGACATAAGTGTTCAAATAAAACTGACACACACTAAACTTTTTTTTTGTCCATATATCGTGATACGGCTTAATGTACATACCCTCCAAAAAATCTAAGCCTTATTTAAGAATTAAAACAGCAGATTTAAAGGCTTCTGAAATTAGCCCTGAAAATTATAATAATATATAATACAATGGCGCTATTATAACTCTGACGAGTTTTATGGCCGAGCTTCTCTCCCAATTCGAGGTGTGCTCCTTTTTGTTTTTCCTACTAATTGGGTGGACCTACAGTTTTATGCCGGCTCCGAACGGCGAATGCATTTTTTGTGAGAAGCTTTTTCATGGCAGAAATACTCTCGGAGGGTATGCCGCCCACTGCCGAGAGGTGACCGCTGCTCTTAAAAAACCCAATAATTGGATTTTTACTAATTGAAAAATTGTTTTGGTGTTTGGCTCGGACCGTGGTTTGAACCCGAGACCTCTGACACAGCAGGCGAGCACTCTACCCACTGCACCACAGCGGCCTGAAAATTATAAGGGTAGCAAATTTGTATGGCGTAAGGCTTAAAATAAGGATGATTTTCCAGTATTGATGTCATCAGGCGATAAGGAGTAGGTACTCTTTCTCTGAAAGCACACCTTATTCCAAAAGCTTATCCGCCATGCTTAATAAGGCCTAGATAAGTATTAGAAAGTTAGGACCAGATAGAGTCAGTGCATAACAGAAGCAGCGCTGCCAGCATACTCCTTTTTATACTCAGCTGTACTAGTACACAGAGTATTATAGTTTTGATTTCCTAACGGTGGATTGTAACAAAATGAAATAATCGAGATAGATATGGACTTATATATATCAAAATGATCAGGGTGAAAAGAGAAATCGATTGAGCCATGTCCGTCCGTCTGTCCGTCTGTCCGTCTGTGAGCACGATTACTCGCGCAAAAATTGAGATATTTTGATGAAATTTGAAATGTAAGTTGGTATCAAGACAGGAACGGATGGTATTGAAAATGGGCGAAATCGAACCATGACCACGCCCACCTCCCCTATATAGTAAAAATCGGAAATTTTGTATCTCAGTCACTAATAGAGCTAGAGTGATAAAATTTCACACACGTATTGAGCTCAGGCCCTTATGAAGAAATATGGTGAAATTTTGGAAAATGGGCGGTGCCACGCCCACTTATTAAGGGGCAAACATTGAAAGTTTTATAAGTCATAACTCAGAAACCGTTGAAGATATATCGATGAATTTTGGTAGGCGTGATATACTTACTTAGGCAAATGTTTTGACGAAAAATTGCCAAAATCGGTTGACGACCACGCCCACTTTTATATATGGGTCTTATAAAGTGACCTAATAAAGCCATTTTAAGCGATATATCTGTCAAATATAAAGATATATCATTGAAGTTTTATGGAAGGTGTCCAACTATGGACATATAACAAAAAATACAAAAATTTTGGAAAATGGGCGTGGCACCGCCTTTTTTTAGAAGCAGGAATATACGAGATTTCTGAGCCCATAACTCGACAAATAATTGAGATATTATGACGAAACTTGGTTTATACACTTTTATAACTTGTGTTAATAGACACGCAAAAATTTATTGAAATCGGTTTATGACCACGCCTACTTTTTAACGAAGATATTTCTGGAACACCCTTTGGGAATTTGTAACGTGACATCTTTGTAACTGGAAGTCATAAAGGAATTAAATTTTGCACAAAGAATAATATTCATATGCTTAGTTGGATGACTGATAAAAATTTAGAAAATGGGCGTGGCTACGCCCAATTTATGCGGCACTCGCTTTATATAAAGTACCTACACCGTGTTTCCATCAAACGCAAACAAACAATGAAAGCATACAGCTGAGTATCTAATGTTCGATTCCACTCGAACTTAGGCTTCCTTACTTGTTATTATAATAATTGTTCAAAACAGTAAATCATCAGTATTGTATTGTAATTTTTTTGATTTCTTTGAGAGCCAGTGTGTATGCAGTATGCAGTAGAACAGCCGATTTTCATTATTTAATAAAAGAAAAGACGTTCATCTACTACCGTGCGGTTTTTTCATTGTTCTAGCATGGAAATAACTAAAAAAAAGTTTAGGGAATTACGTAGGGAAAATTTGAAACAAGCGTAGGGAAAAGTAGGGATTTTTTCTTGCTCTGTAGGGAATTTCCAAAAAAGTATCTACCATCACTGGTTATTCGTGGAATAGCTGGCGTTTACGCTCTCTACGGGAATTGCGTTTTAGGAACTCAGCCTTAATTTCTTTTCGGAATTATGAATTGGTTTTTTCAATTCCCAATTCCGGAATTGCGTTTCTGTCTTGATTGCTACGACCATGTCATTATGGTCCCTTTTCTTACAACAACCACATCCGGCCGCCATACCAATCTGTACCCCCGGAAGTCGCCGCCATACCAATCTGTCCCCGATTTTGACATTTGCCGATGACATATCGTCTTTTTTTTTTATCGAATTCCGACTACGCATCCCAGAGCCATTTCACTGTATGCTATACACTATGAGTCTGACTTAGCCCGTGGAGATCACCTGCGTCGTCTTGAATCTGTTCGGGTTATATAAAACATGCAAACATAGATACTTAGCAGTTCAAATGAATTTTAATGACACACTTATGTATGTAAAATCCGTATTAGTACACCCCTATATAAAATCAATAAACTAAAATATTTTCGAATGTGTCAGAAAGCAAATGGTTTAAATCTCTTTATTTCAAAGAAAAATCAATTAACGTGATGTTAAGTAACAAAAATTATGAAAAGAATACATAGTTCTTTAAAAAATAACAGAAAAAACCAATTCATTACATTTTCGTATAGGCAAAATCCGTATTAGTACACATACATTTCATTGATAATTTGTTAAAATTTGTTAAAATTTCGTAGGATATCCTCGTTGTTTCAGGACTGCAGATAACCTTTTCGGCATAGACATTACCAATTTTTTCGTAAGTTTTGGGGAAATTTTTTTCCATTCCCGTTTTAATGCTTTTTTTAAGTCATCGCGGTTTTTTATTTCGTAGTGCTTCAGTTGCTTTTTGAAAATTGACCACAGATTTTCTATGGGGTTCAAATCAGTGCTTTGGGGTGGCGTTTTTAAGTATTTAGGGCAGTTGTACATGATCCATAGCCGCGTATCCAACGCCGTATGTTTAGGATCGTTATCCTGCTGGAATATGAAATTTCTCTTACGACCCAATTTTTTCGCACTTTTGCGAAGATTCTTTTTTAAAATATCAATATACTGCTTCGCAGTCATAATGCCATCAATAAAGTGCAATTTACCCACTCCCTTTGCACCGAAACAACCCCATACCATCAGTGAGCCTCCGCCGTGTTTAAAAGAAGGCTGAAGGTTACGCTTGTGGAGGCCGGTGTTAGCTTCCCTCCAAATTTTTATGCGCCCATCCGAGTATTTTATATTAAATTTACATTCGTCGGAAAATATTACTCTTTTCCAAAATCGAAAATCTTTTTTTAAATATGTTTTAGCGAATGATATACGCTTGCTCCTATTGACTGAGCTCACATAGGGTTTTCGAACAGCAACTCTGCTTCTAAATCCCAAGCCTTTCTTAATAAAATTTCGCACTGTTTGCGGCGTGACTTTTATAGAAAAATAGTTTTGTAATTCTGCAGCAAGTTGAACACCACTGATTGCAGGATTTCTCTTAATAAGGCGCTTCAAAAGAGGCTTATGTCGATTGCCAAGCTTAACTCTATTCAAATTCCGTACCATTTTATTAATTCGTCCGCTTTCCTTGTAAATTTTTATAACATTGTAGAAACACTTTTGCACAGAATATCTCTTAAGGGTTTACCGTTTTTATGAAGATCAACTATTAATTTTCTGGTATCGTTTGATAATTCACTTTTTTTGGTGACATTGTAAATTAACTGACAGATCTGTAATAAACGCTTACTAAAATTTGATTAAAAGAACATACAACAGGTGTTCTCAATGTTTATGTACCATTAATTTGAATAAAAAGGTAAATATCGACGCGGTCGCCTTGATTTTAACGGCTGCTTAGTGTACTAATACGAATTTTGCATGCCCTCAGAAACTAATTCTGCACGTTGTTGTAGTTGTGTAATAATTTTTTTGTATTTTTGTTATTTTTCTGTCTTTTATTGGAGCATTCTAAACAAAACATTGATTCTTGCCATTTAATTTCAATTAAGTTTGAAGAAACTTATAATTTTCGTACTTACAAGGGGTGTACTAATACGGATTTTACATACTGTATGTATCTCACTTCTTTTCGACCCCAACATCGCAAAGCCACTAGCACCTGCAATATTGCTGAAGTCCCTAAACCTCGTTTATCCATTGAGATATTAACTTTTACTGAATTTACTATTCTTTTACGCTGTCCTTGATAAAACAACAGGAATGCGCCAGTCCTTACACGATACCTTTTTTCCTTGCGAAAGGTGCCCCGAGTCATGTTTATTGCAAGATCTAAGCAGTATTCGAGGTAAGGAGTTGCATATTCAGTAGAATATTCAGTATGAAAAATACCTTGAAACTGGATTCAAAAGCCATTGCCTGAAAAATTAACTGAATACACAGTGAAGGCTCAGTGTTATTGAATTTTGCCCTGAAGGCTCAATATACTAGCTTTTTCCTATGGAATTTCTCCCTGTGCCTTCAGGCCTTTTTTCATACGTAAGTTTTTAGGTCGAAAGGGAAAGTTCAAATTTTGGAACTACATCTCTACTGAATAATAAAATAATTGCCCCTTGGCAGATAGAAATTTATAGCGAGCAGAGAAATTGTGAATCGAAAGCGGCTATAATATTGCACTGGCACGTTTATAACACTGACGAGTTTTATGGCCGAGCTTCTCTCGTAATTCATGGTGTGCACCTTAACTCTTGGTTTTCATACTAATTGGGTGGATCTACAGTTTTATGCCGGCTCCGAACGGCGAGTAGCCTTTTCATGGCAGAAATACACTCGGAGGGTATCCCGCCCACTACCGAGAGGTGACCGCTAATTCGAAAAACCCAATAATTGGATTTTAATTAATTACAAAAATTTGTTGGTGTTTGTCCGGACCGGGGTTAGAACCCGAGACGTCTGGTATGGTAGGCGAGCATTCTACCCACTGCACCACAGTGGCCATCTCTACTGAATATTTAGTAGGAAATATGTGCTGATTTCCATTTTTTTTTAATTTGAAATTTTTCTTTATACATATTTTGAAATAATTGTTTTATAAATAGCTTATACAAGGGTAAAGCTTGTTATAAATTCGTTTCCATTTTATCTGATTTTTAAGAGCGTTTTAAATTTATAAATTGTTTATGAATAATGTTTTTGCTTATTTGATTGATAAACTATTTATAATCCTTTGATATGTTTTTATGAATAAGGCTGTTAGTATCGACCTTAATTATTTGCCCCAAGTATTTAGTATTTATCCGTTCGCAAGTAGGTATTAGGTATGTACTATCTAGGTACTAGGTATTTAATATAAAATAAAAATTAGGCAAATGCATACATACATACAACCATACATGCATCCATATGTAAATACAAACATATATATGAATGCATGCATGCATGTTAATCGTTCAAATCGTCGCAGTTGAGCAAAATTTCTACGTTGCCAAATACTAGCAGGCAGGCTCTCATAAGCACCATCTTAGTATTCGAATACTTCACAGTAGACCGAAAAGACCGAAACTTGCGGGCAGCGATCGTTTCAAGAACGAGAACGTCTCTGCTTGCCTGCTGCTACCCTGCAAAAATTCCGAGTATTCCATTCGCTAATCCATGGGTTAGGTTAGGTAAAAGTGGCTGCCCTGTCCGTCCGAAAACAGAGGCACACATAGGCCTGGCGGCCCGTTGTGATACCAAAAAAAAAAAAATTCAATCGCTACTCCATGGAGTGCTCGCTATGGACCAACGGATTACTCCATAACTTGCCACATTTCATACAAAAAATATGGTCCATTTAACATTGCATGTCATTGTAATGGAGTATATATTCCAGTCCCGCATAACAATCAAATTAATCCATGGAGTACCTACATTGGATTAATTGATGGAGTACCTAACAGTTAGCCGAACATAACAACAAAAAACAAATGTTTATCGCGACGACGACGAATGACGTGTATGCAGTCAAACATATGTATGTATGTAGTTATGTATGTATGTATGTGATGCACACCGTCGACTGCGCTACTTACACAAGCGCAACATTTTTTTGCATTAGTGTGTGCGTATAAGCAGAGCACTGCAAGAATTTCGCTGTGGTGATTTTCATAGTGGCGTTTAAAATTATGCAAATTATGCATTGAGGCTCATAAGAAGGGTTCAAATAAAAAAAATATTTCAATTCCCATTGAACTTTGAATTCTTATTTGGTCATTTTGTTGTCGCATACCTATTGCTCAGAAAAAAGAAAAAAATTCTTTGCGCGATCGATGTACACAGCATGAAATTCAAGCGCAGACTAATTGGTTGTAGGCGTCGCAATTGCTTTCTAGCAGCACACACACGACTCGTATGTGTAGCCGAGCAGCTCCGTATTGCTCTTTCGTTCAACACTGATGTATGTATACATATATCGTCGTCGTCGCGATAAACATTTGGTTTTTGTTATCTTCGGCTAACTACGAACCAATGCAGATACATGAATCGGTCGTTTGGGCTATGTTAGTGGTCACTTTGAAAGTACTCCAACCTACCACAAATGGAGCATATAATATAGGTCAAAAGGTCAAAGCGTGGGCCCGGCTTTCCATTGAATATTTGTGGACGATATTGGTATCAAATGAAAGGTATTGAGCAGAGAATTTACATGGAGTAGTACTAATTGTGATTCCTAGGTCGGGTCTCCAGATATAGGTCAAAACGTGGACTCGGATGACCCTCGAAAGTTCCTGAGCGATATTGGAGGACTTCGACACAGAACTATTATAATTGTGAAGCATAGGATGGGTCCCCAGATATGGGTCACAACGTGGACCGAACTAACTTTTGTGTCGGCATATAGACAAAAACGGCGAGTACGATGGTGGGTGGCAGTTCGCCGCATTTTCCGTGGTGAATTCTGCCGACCGGGGTTACCCTCAGTCGGAGAATTCAATCATGTCCTCAACATCCTCCGCCACCGGTTGATGCGTTGGGTTTTGCAACTCGGCCTCCACCTTATTGAGAGCTTCCTTTGCGTCCGCTACTAGACGTCGAAGCTTTTGGCGCTGCTGTTGAGACCGACTCTGGAGCGGCCACTTTGGGGGTTGACTTCGGCGCTTGACACGGCCGCGATGGAGTAGTCCGAATCGACGGCAACTAGATGGGGAATCACACGCCCCAGTAGTGTGCGACGTCGCACTTAGTTTAGTAGGTAGAGCCGCTCAAAGTTGACAAATTTTCAACACAGAAAAATATATGTTATTTTTGTTATTTTTTTGCATTTAACATTACTTTTCCTGTAGGTAAAGCGGCCGGTTGCTATTTATTTGTAAAGCGATGAAAGGTATTTCAATTCTAAGTTTAAACACAAAAACAAATTTCTTGCTCTCTGCTAAAAGTTGTCGGATATAACTGTTTTTCGAAAAGCCTATTTTTAGGCCCCTTTTCAAACTTTGATGGAAAAAAAAAGGTATTTGCGACATTAAGAGTGGTTATTTGTGGAATATTTCTTTACCAGAATTCATAAAGTTTACCTGCGTCCAGCTGCTATTTTACTTTTTACATCAAATGAAGTAAAACAACCTTGGGTACAAATACGCGTCTGGGCAGGTACAGATATGGATATTTCAGTCACTAATATAGCCTGAGTGATGAAATTTCATCCACGTAATGAGATCGGGCCGTTATAAAGAAATATTCTAAAATTTTCGAAAATAAGCGGCACCACGCCCACTTATTAAAGGACAAAATTTGAAATTTTATAAGTCATAACTCAGAAACTATAACAGATATATCGATGAAATTTGGTATGAGTGATATACCTACTAAGGCAAATATTTGGACGAAAAATTGCCAAAATCCGTTGATGACTACGCCCACTTTTATATATGGGTATTATACAGGGGTGTAACTTAAAAATTTTAAGCGACATCTTTGTCAAATATAAAGATAATTCATTGAAATTTTGTACCATGAGTCCAACTATAGACATAAAACTAAAAACACAAAAATTTTTGAAAATGGGCGTGGCACCTCCTTCTTTTAGAAGCAGTAATATACGACATTTAGGAGCCCAAAACTCGACAAATAATTGATATACGATGACGAAACTTAGTGTATACACTTTTATGACTTGTGGTAATACGTGCTAAAAATGTTAGCAAAATCGGTTGACGACCACGCCCAATTTTATATATGAAAATTATAATGGGGCCTAATAAAAACATTTTAAGCGATATTTTTGTCAAACATAAGTCAGTGAAATTTTGTGGCATTAGTCCCACAATAGACCGGAAACAAAAAACAGAAAAATTTTTTTAAATGGGCGTGGCACCGCCCTTTTTGGCAAAGGAATCTACGAGATTTCGGAACCCAAAACTCGAAAAATAATTGATATATTATGACGAAACTTAGTGTTTACACTTTTATTACTTGTGCTAATATACGTTAAAAAATTTAGCGAAATCGGTTTATAACCACGCCTACTTTTTTACAAAAACATTTCCAAATTGGCCTTGTGAAATTTATGACATCTTTGTAACTAAAAGCAGACATGGGCATACTCAATTACATTTTGTAATTGATTGCACACAACAATCCAATTACATTTTTGGGATTGTAATTGAAATGCTGCTATTAAAATAACTCAGTAGTATTCAATTACATGTAATTGTTACCGAATAGTGTTCAATTACATGTAATTGAACAGTGAATTAGTTAATTTTTTGGGTGTTGGCGCATCCCTAAGCTAATATATACGTACATCTAAGAGCGTGGCTGCTGTGGTGCAGTGGGTAGAGTGCTCGCCTGCTATGCCAGAGGTCTCGGGTTCAAACCCCAGTCCGACCAACACCAAAAAAAAAATTTTTTTCTAATTAGTAGAAATCCAATTATTGGGTTTTTTAAGAGCAGCGGTCACCTCTCGGCAGTGGGTGGCATACCCTCCGAGTGTATTTATGCCATGAAAAAGCTTCTCACAAAAAATGCGTGTAATTGCAGATGCCCATGTCTGACTAAAAGTCATAAAGGAATGAAATTTTGCACTAACAATAATATGTATACGCTTAGTCGGATAATTGATACAAATTTTGAAAATGGGCGTGGCTACTAGAGCTGCAAAACCATCGATAGTCGGACCACTCGATAGTTTCGATAGTCGAAAAAAAACTATCGATACTATCGATAGTTTTTTATGAATATTTCACTACAATAAAAAGAGGGATGGTTTTGTTTACATTTTTCTTTTCAAAAAGTCTTAAATTTTTTTTTACGCAAAACAATAATTAAATAAAAGATCAAATAAGAATTAAATATTTCACTTATGTATATAGCATTTTCAGGTTAAATTAAACCTTAAAAAGAGGGAGGGCTTTGTTTACATTTTCCTTTTCAAAGACTTTAATTTTTTTAACGAATAACATTAATCATTTAACAAAAGAACAACAAATAGGAATTAAATACTTCACTTATATATATAGCATTTTCTGGTTAAATTAAACCTTTTTCAATTTAAAATTTCACTTGATTTGAAAAAGGTTTCATTTGACTTAAAAACGCTATAGTAATAAAACTAAAAGTAGTACATTTGTTTTGTTCAGCATCTTTGGCGCTGACTAGTACATAAGGCACATTGTTTATACATTTCATTAATGTAGAATACACAATGCTATAAATAAATCAAAAAACAAAAAAATACGAAGAATTTCAGTTATGGGGGAGGATACGTATGTGCCTGCTGAGCTCAGAACAATTTTTTTTTTTTAATTTTTTGTATGGTTACGTTTTTGAGATAACGGTAATTTTGTGTTTTTATACTCAGCTGTACTAGTACACAGAGTATTATAGTTTTAATCACATAACAGTGGATTGTAACAGAATGAAATAATCGAGATAGATATAGACTTATATATATCAAAATGATCAGGGTGAAAAGAGAAATCGATTGAGCCATGTCCGTCCGTCCGTCTGTCCGTCCGTCCGTCCATCTGTAAACACTCTAACTCGCGCAAAAATTGAGATATTGGGATGAAATTTGAAATGCAAGTTGGTATCGAGACTGGGACGGTTGGTATTGAAAATGGGCGAAATCGGACGATGACCACGCCCACTTTTCCTATATAGAAAAAATCAGAAATTTGGTTTCTCAGTCACTAATATAGCTAGAGTGATGAAATTTTACCCACGTGTTGAGCTCAGGCCCCTAAGAAGAAATTTGATGAAATTTTGGAAAATGGGCGGTGCTACGCCCACTTATTAAGGGTCAAACATTGAAAGCTTTATATGTCATAACTCAGAAACCGTTGAAGATATATCGATGAAATTTGGATGCTTGATTTACTAACTTAGACAAATGTTTTGACGGAAAATTTTCAAAATCGGTTGACGGCCACGCCCACTTTTATATATGTGTATTATAAAGTGGCCTAATAAAAACATTTTAAGCGATATCTCTGTCAAATATAAAGATGTATCATTGAAATTCTATAGCAGGAGTCCAACTGCGGACATAAAACGAAAAACACAAAAATTTTGGCAAATGGGGGTGGCACCGCCTCTTTTTATAAACAGGAATATACGAGATTTCTGAGCCCATAACTCGACAAATAATTTATATATAATGACGAAACTTGGTGTGTACACTTTTATTACTTGTAGTAATACATGTTCAAAATTTTAGCGAAATCGGTTTGACGACCACGCCCACTTTTATACATGGGAACTATAAAGTGGCCTAATAAAAACATTTTAAGCGATATCTTTGTCAAATATAGAGATAATTCATAGAAATTTTGTGGCACGAGTTCCACAATAGAACGGAAACAAAAAATATAAAAATTTTGGAAAATGGGCGCGGCACCGCCTTTTTTTAGACAAAGGAATATACGAGATTTCTTAGCCTTTAACTCGACAAATAATTGAGATATTATGACGAAACTTGGTTTATACACTTTCATAACTTGTGTTAATAGACACGCAGAAATTTATTGAAATCGGTTTATAACCACGCCTACTTTTTAACAAAGATATTTCTGGAACACCCTTTGGGAATTTGTAACGTGACATCTTTGCAACTAGAAGTCATAAAGGAATGAAATTTTGCACAAAAAATAATATTCATATGCTTCGTTGGATGACTGATAAACACGTTGAAAATGTGCGTGGCTACGCCCACTTTATGCAGCACTCGCTTTATATAAAGTACACCGTGTTTCCATCAAACGCAAACAAATTATGAAAGCATACAGCTGAGTATCTAATGTTCGATTCCACTCGAACTTAGGCTTCCTTACTTGTTTATCACTTTATTCAAAAATTATTTTCGCTGGAGTTACGCTTCTAACAATATACAACTTGTAGTAATTGAACCACACCCAAATGGTGTGGTCTGGTCAATGTACAAATTTTTAATTTTTTGCGATTTTTGAAAAAGTTTTGATTTGTAAATTAAGTTTTTTATAAAAACTTGTAAATATCAGAAAAGTTTTATTTTTTAAAAATTAGTCCGTTTAATTGTTAACGTAATATCAAGGATATCAGATAAAAACATTATTTTTAGCGATTTCTTTCATGTGAAACAAAAAGGATGTTTTATGGACGAAAAACTCGGTTAGATGACTCATCCGTGTATAGACAAAAGATAAAATTTGTTTGTGCCTTCATCCTCTCATAGGGTTAGCGTTAATCAGAGGTTGATTAAACGGCTCTTAAGCTAAAGATATAGGTACTTATGTATTTTGGAACGATTTTTCGTCATCCCTTGTGAAAAAATCGTTCCACAATACATCATATTGCTACCCCGTCGGAAAACCAAGCAAAAAAAGGAATAATGAAAATTACTTAACTATTGCTTGCCATTTTATATCAGAAGAAGATTTCAAATTGCGAGTAGCTGTACTGTAGACACAAAAGCTGCTGTCAGATAAAAATCATTCCGCAGCTAATATATTGGAAACCTTGCACCATGTTCCATTTGTGATCAAAGCATGCGAGTTACCGTGTTTTGCACGTTCATTGAATTTAGTTGTGCAAGATGCCTTGGCGCAAGATTATATAAAGGCGATTTTGATGAAATGCAAGAGAATTGTTTCTTATTTTAAGGGTGGTACAATTGCTTACGAGAAGTTTAAGGCCGCTCAAGAAGTTGAGATGCCAGTTACTGCGAGTTACTGCAAAAAGACATATACCGTGTTTTGCACCTTCATTGAATTTAGCTGTGCGAGCAAATTGTTTCTTATTTTAAAGGCAGTACTATTGAATATGAGAAGTTTAAGGCCGCGCAAGAAGTCTATAGTGTTTTGCAAAAAAAAAAAGTTGTAAAAACGACGCCCTATACACGGATGAGTCATATAACCGAGTTTTTAGTCCATAAAATATCCTTTTTGTTCCACAGGAAAGAAATCGCTAAAAATAATGTTTTTATCAGATATCTTTGATATTACGTTAACAATTAAACGGGCTAATTTAAAAAAAATAAAACTTCTGATTTTTACAATGGGATAACCATCGATAGTGGAAAAAAACTATCGATAGTGACACGAAAAAAAAACTATCGATGCTATCGATAGTGCCATCGATAGTTTTGCAGCTCTAGTGACTACGCCTACTTTAAGCGGTATCCGCATTATATAAAATACACCGTGTTTCCGTCAAACGTAAACAAATAATGAGAGGACCCCTTTGCCAAAATAGTTGACTTATCTGGTCTAACGCTCAAATGAAACTTTATAAACCAAATTTCATTATTTTTTCATTAATTTTGAAATTACAAATTCTTGTTTTTGCATTTTTATAAAAATTTTAAATTTTTACGAATTATTTTGAGGCACCCTGTTACTGTGGGCCTATGAATTTTCTACCAGTTCAAATAACACTGTAGGGAGGTCAAAATATCACAGCGAAACGCCGAGACGCCCCAACTAAATTTTTGGCTGTACAATACGATGGCATTTACAGAAAGTCAAAGTTGGCTCTTGTTTTCGAGATATTTAGGAAAGAAGTTTCAGACCTCTGAAGGTAATTTTTTTTTTCGTCTATAAACTTTACTCAGGCTTGGAACCCTTTACTCGCATAAAAATTTTGACAGTTGTTCTTACTTAACTGAGGCATTCTAAATTCAATGCCGCCTTTAGTTTTCCCAAATTGGTTCCAGTTTTCGAGATAACGGTATTTAAAAATTACCCATAATTTGGACTTTTTTGTAATAACTCAGTCAGTTTCTGGGATAGATTGCCAAAACTTTGCACGTGACAATATTTTATTATTACCTTTACTATTTCTGAAAATAATTGAAATCGGATCACTATAACATATAGCTGCCATACAACCGATTTTTGAGATATGGAAATTTTTGGGTATAACTTCACTATTTAAACAGCTAAGGATATGCAACTTTGGAAAATTCGTACTCGTATTGGCTTTAATCTATTCCCTGAAAATCGTCGAGATCGGGTCACTATAACATATAGCTGCCATACAGCTGATTGTTCAGATATATGGTTTTGCACTTTTATTTTTTTATAACTCCGAAAATAGTCATTCTGCGTAAAAAAGCAACATAAACACTTTTATTCCAAATGAATAGGTGAACAATTTTCTCTTATACGATTTCCACGTATCTGCATCAGTTATTGCAGTTTTGTGCAACGGAGGTTAAAATCTCACCATAGGCATTTTTTTCAAGCCCAATAACTCATATATCGTATTAAATTAATTGGATGATCTTTATATCGTCTTACAGAGAATTAAAAGAACTATTACGCAGTTTTTAAATGAAGAAATGGAGTTTAACTACACCGCCTAGGCGCCAATCATTTGGGGGTAGGAAGTCATCTGGCCGCTGTGGTGCAGTGGGTAGAGTGCTCGCCTGCTATGCCAGAGGTCTCGGGTTCAAACCACGGTCCGAGCCAAACACCAAAACAATTTTTCTAATTAGTAAAAATCCAATTATTGGGTTTTTTAAGAGCAGCGGTCACCTCTCGGCAGTGGGCGGCATATCCTCTGAGTGTATTTCTGCCATGAAAAAGCTTCTCACAAAAAATGCATTCGCCGTTCGGAGCCGGCATAAAACTGTAGGTCCACCCAATTAGTAGAAAAAAAAACAAAAGGAGCACACCTCGAAGAGAGAAGCTCGGCCATAAAACTCGTCAGAGTTATAATAGCGCCATTGTATTATTATTATAGGAAGTCATCTTTTATTCTACCAGATCTCCTTCCTGGATATTTCCATTTATATCGCTTATGTAATTCCTTTAGATATTCGTTCTTCCCTCTTACACTGAATTGGTGATGAATAACTTTAAGTTTTTGCCACTTAGTTTTTATCTGAGCCTGCGTGGAGTTTAACTACACCGCCTAGGCACCATTCATTTGGGGGTAGGAAGTCATCTTTTATTCTACCAGATCTCCTTCCTGGATATTTCCATTTATATCGCTTATGTAATTCCTTTAGATATTCGTTCTTCCCCCTTACACTGAATTGGTGATGAATAACTTTAAGTTTTTGCCACTTGTTGACCAATGAGAGCTGATCAGAGTTTGGCTCGGGGAACGATAGGAGGGGTGCGTCGCGTAGGAAATGTCAGGGGGTTAATACTAGTTGGTCTTCTGACATCGGAGAGAGTGGTTTTGAGTTGAGAACCGCTTCTATTCGTATTAGTAATGTGGTTATTTCTTCAAAAGAGAACTTATGATTTCCATCCACCTTCGTAAAATATAGCTTAAAACTTTTAACGGCGGCTTCCCATAAACCTCCCATGTGTGGAGCGTAGAGGGGCATGAATTCCGAGGTGAATCCATGTGTTGCATATTTTTCAGCTCTGTCAACGGCGGCATTATTAAGGAATGTGGCGAATTCTCGGCATAACGCACGTTGTGCGCCTACAAAAGTTTTTCCATTATCCGACAGAATCTTGTGAGGCATCCCGCGTCGCCCACAGAATCTGGCAAACGCTGCATTGAAGGCATTGGTGCTGAGATCCGAACATAGCTCCAGATGTATAGCCTTAGTGGGGAAGCACACAAACACATAGACGTACGCTTTCCCATAGGATGATCGTCGAAGCGGACCAGTTTTTACGAGGAACGGTCCGGCGATATCAACCCCTGTGGTATGGAAGAGAAGAGAGTACGTGGATCTTTCGGGTGGTAATGCAGCCATTATCTGCGACCTCATCTGTTGTTTATAGATAGTGCAAATCTTACAATGAAATATGCACTTTTTATCTTTTGTTTTGCTGTATCATTCCAACCATTAGCTGCTTTTCAGCATGGAGTAGGATTGAGTGGAGGAAGTCTAACATTAGCGAACAAAACTTCGAGTTCTCAGGAATTATAATTGGATGGCGCTCATTATAACCGAGGGCAGCATAGGAAAGTCGGCCATTCACTCTCATTATTCCTGATTTATCTAACATTGAGTTCAATGTCAGCAGAGAAGATTTTCGGTCAATGGGTTTTCTGGTAAGCATGCGATCTACTGTTTCTCCGTAATGATGTCGCTGCGTATTAATAATAAGGCGTATCTCTGCCTGAGTGATTTCATCTTGGGTAAATTTTTCGGTAGCTGGGATTGATTCCCTTCTCGCCTTTCGGATGAAGCACTATATATATGCGGTTACTCGAAGAGCGCGGGAAAATGAGGAAAAATGTTCGAGAAAATCCGGGTCTTCGGCGGCATGAAAACATTGCTGACGTTGTCCAATATAATGGAGGTACGATTGGATACATACATTTTCCAGCTATGGGGTGGTTTTTCTAACCAGACTAGTACAATGACTGAATCTCACCAAAGTATGAGTTCATGGGAGGGTAAATTGAGTTCCAGTTTAGATAAAAGCACAGCTCCACAAAGTTCCAGTCGAGGGAGGCTTACAGTTTGTAGGGGTGCAACCTTGCTTTTTGCTGCAAGCAAATGGGAAGTGAATGAATTATCGTTGACTTGCACCCTTAGGTAAACGCAAGGCAAAACGCCTTTTCTGAAGCGTCTGAAAATCCATATATTTCGATAGCTTGATCTGGTGAATACTGTACCCATCGTGGTATTTTAATCTTTTGGATTTCGATCAGATTTTCATGAAAAGCGCTCCATTTTTGTAGGACTCCAGGCTTAACATTTTCATCCCAATCTGTTCCTTCTAGCCATAATTGGTGTAGGAGCATTTTTGCAAGGATTATTATTGGCGATAGCCTTCCTTCGGGGTCAAACAGTTTCGCTACTGCTGATAATATCTGTCTTCTTGTGCGGGAATTTGCAGCTGACAGTGGGTCGTATGAGTACGAGAACGTGTCTGTTGGTGCGTTCCATTGAATTCCAAGCGTTTTTGTGGAGCTCGCGTCTTGGAATTTGAGAAATTTTGCATCTAGCAAATCTGAATTGGGTATTGGTGCGAGGATTTGGTGGTTATTTAATGTGATTTTGCGCAACGGAAAACCTGCTGATTTGAGGGCTTCGATAACTTGCATCATTGAGTTTAGAGTGGACTGTATATCGTGACCACCAGATAAAATATCGTCTACATAAGTCTCTCGTAATAGTATGATTTTTGAGAGCGGATATTCATGATGGCTGTCTTCTGCGAGTTGATGAAGGGTGCGTATGGCTACATATGGTTCACAATTAACACCAAATGTACCTGTTTTTAACGCAAAGTCTTCTTTTGGACCATTAGCGGATTTTCAGAACAGGATTCGTTGGAAGGCTTGATCTTCCTTATGAATAAGGATTTGACGATACATTTTTTCGATGTCGCCATTGAAAACAAACTTGTATAACCGCTATTTTAATACGACCAGCTTTAAATCGTTTTGAAGTATGGGGCCGGTATGGAGGGCATCGTTCAACGAGATACCAGAGTGGGAAAGTTTGGAGGCATTGAATACGAGTCTAACTTTTGTAGTTTTGCTGCGGGTTTTATGACAGCTTGATGGGGTAACTAGAACGAAAAATATTTTCCATTTTTTACGATTTCTTTGGGTTGCACTGATTGCATGTGGTCCATGGTTATGTATTCATTGAGCACTTCGGAATACTTGTCACGTAATTCCGGTTTTCGCTCGAGTGTTCATTCTATACTTATATATTGTTGCTGTGCTGCTGGTCGTGTGTGTCCGAGTGCGATATTTTTTGGTTAATTCTTCTTTAAATGGCAGCTTAACCCGGTATCGACCATTTTCTTCGCGGATCGTTGTTTGTCTATACAAAGTTTCGCAGTATTCGTCCTCTGCAGAATGTACTTGGGTGGGATGGACTTCTTCCTGTTCCCAAAACTTCTTCAGCAAGTTATTGAGTGTATCGTTGTTAAGTTCGCTGACGTGAGTGTGGTATGTTGCAACTTGCTCGGATATTGGTTCACTAATTATCCATCCAAATATCGTGTTCTGGGCGAGGGTTAATTCACAGATTTTATTGCAGTTTCTAACAACCATTCCACCCATTCCCGATATTTGATGGTACGATTCCTTTGTTGGAAGATTAAGGAGCTTTTGTATTCAGGATGATACAAAGGTCTTTTGCGAACCTTGGTCTATAAGGCCGCGAATTGTGTGATATTCGCCAGCACTGTATATAGATACTATTGCTGTGGGTAGTAGGGTGGTTCAATGGTTACTCGAGAAATGAGTGGAGATATGGGGTATATCCTGCTGTGAGAAATTTGGAGGTGTTGGGGTCCTGGCTGCTGCTTGAGATGGCCGTTCGTTGTCCGTTCTCCTTTGAGTGCCGACTTGGGCTTTTTGGGGTTTGGGGGAGGGTTGCATTGTTGAACTTCTCGGTTCGGTAAACGGAGATGAAACAGGTAATAAAAAAGAAAGTGGAGGGAAAGGGAGTGAAAGTCTAGGATAGGTCAAGTCCCCAGATGTGGGTCAAAACGTGGACCCGAATGACCCCGGAATATTTTTAAGAGATATTGGTATCAAATTCAGGGGTCGGGTCCCAAGATGTGGATCAATACGTGGACCCGGATAACACCGGGATATTTCTCAGTTATATTGGTATCAAGTGAAAGCTTTTGAGCAGGACTTTTATACCGAGCTGTTCCCATTATGATTCTTTGGTCAAGTCCCAAGATGTGGGTCAATACGTGGACCCGGATGACCCCGGGATGCTGCTGAGCAATACTGATATAAAATGAAAGGTGTTGACCAATGCAGCTACATAGAGCTCTTTTCATAGTGAGTTTTCGGCCCGGTACTCAATTATGGGTAAAAGAGTGGACCCAGATGCCACGGGATGTTTTTAAGCAACGATGGTATCAAATGAGAAGTGGAATGTAGGGCTATGTTATGCTAAACCCGGTTTCCTATGGAAGGGGAAAGAGGAAGGGTAATGACAATGGGAAAGGCAAATGCAAAGGGATGGAAAAAGGAGAGGTATAATATAATGAAAATGGAATGAAGAGGATGGGGGGGAGAGACGGTAAGACAGGGAATGACGGAAGGAACAAGAGGGGAATGAAAGGAAGAAAGACAGAAAAGGAGAGGTAAGGGAGAGCGTTAGAGAAAGGGAAAGGGAAGAGGAAATGTGACGGGAAAGGAAAAAGAAAACGGAAGCGGAAATGAAAGGAAAGGGAAAGATAAATGCAAAGGGAAAGAGAAAGGGAATAGTGGAGGGAAAGGGAGTCGGAGACTAATACGAAGGAAAAGGGATATGGACATTTTTTCCTTCACTTTTTTTTAAACTTATCTGACTGGAGGTCGGCAACCCGTGGAAAGTTCGGTTTCTAAATACTTCCAACTTATTTTAAAGAGTGCCGTTTTTCGTTTCTTTGCCTATAATAGGAAGTGGGCCAAAGCAAAACTTGGCCAGGTACAGCTGGTATTATTATATTAACTTCACACACACGTTGATATAAGTACAATTGATGTATAAAACAAAACAAAAACAAGTAAGGAAGCCTAAGTTCGAGTGGAATCGAACATTAGATACTCAGCTGTATGTTTTCATTGTTTGTTTGCGTTTGATGGATTTTATATAAAGCGAGTGTCGCATAAAGTGGGCGTAGCCACGCCCATTTTCAAAATTTTTATCAGTCATCCAACTAAGCATATGAATATTATTCTTTGTTCAAAATTTCACTCCTTTATGACAAAGATGTCACGTTAAAAATTTCCAAAGCGTGTTCCAGAAATATCTTTGCTAAAAAGTAGGCGTGGTCATAAACCGATTTCAATAAATTTTTGCGTGTCTATTAATACAAGTTATAAAAGTGTATAAACCAAGTTTCATCATAATATCTCAATTATTTGTCGAGTTATGGGCTCCGAAATCTCGTAGATTCCTTTGTCTAAAAGGAGGCGGTGCCACGCCCATTTTCCAAAATGTTTCTATTTTTTGTTTCCGGTCTATTGTAGAAATCATACCACAAAATTTCAATGAATTATCTTTACATTTGACAAAGATATCGCTTAAAATGTTTTTATTAGGTCACTTTATAATACCCATATATAAAAGTGGGCGTGGCCGTCAACTGGTTTCTCTAAAATTTTGAACATGTATTACCACAAGTAATAAAAGTGTACACACCAATTTTTTCATTATATATAAATTATTTGTCGAGTTATAGGCTAAGAAATCTCGTATATTCCTGCTTCTAAAAAGAGGCGGTGCCACGCCCATTTTCCAAAATTTTTATGGTTTTTGTCTTATGTTCGTAGTTAGACTCCTGCCATAAAATTTTAATGATATATGTATCTATATTTGACAGAGATATCGCGTAAAATGTTTTTATTAGGTCACTTTATAAGACCCATATATAAAAGTGGGCGTGGCCGTCAACCGATTTTAACAATTTTCCGTCCAAACATTTGCCTAAGTAAGTATATCACGCGTACCAAATTTCATCGATATATCTTCAATGGTTTCTGAGTTATGGCTTATAAAACCCTCAATGTTTGACCCTTAATAAGTGGGCGTGGCACCGCCCATTTTCTAAAATTTCACCAAATTTCTTCATAGGGGCCTGAGCTCAACACGTGGGTAAAATTTCATCGCTCTAGCTATATTAGTGGCTGAGATACCAAATTTCCGATTTTTTCTATATAGGAAAAGTGGGCGTGGTCATGGTCCGATTTCGCCCATTTTCAATACCAACCGTCCCAGTCTCGGTACCAACTTGCATTCCAAATTTCATCAAAATATCTCAATTTTTGCGCTAGTTAGAGTGTTTACAGACGGACAGACGGACGGACATAACTCAATCGATTTCTCTTTTCACCCTGATCATTTTGATATATATAAGTCTATATCTATCTCGATTATTTCATTCTGTTACAATCCACCGTTATGTGATTAAAACTATAATACTCTGTGTACTAGTACAGCTGAGTATAATAACACTGTTGTTGGTTGCTTAATTACTGTTTATTACCCTAAATTTGGCATAACTATAATTTATTTACATAGCTATATTTTCAAAAGTATGATAAATTCTCCTTCTTTTCAAATTCGTAATGTACTGATGTACATATTTAAAAATAAAAAAATCGGTTATCTGTGATGTTGAAGGACAATTTGTAAAAGCAAGATAGTTTTAAAAATAAAAGCAAAAAAAAAAATTCTAGATATTTGTTTTAACAGTGATCTGTTTGAACATTTACCATTTTATTTCAATATGCATTGGGGTATAACTTCGCCATTTGGGCAGATAAAGACATGAAACTTGAAAGTCTCTGCTGCCTTGTCTAAGTACACAATCTCTGTGAAGATCATTAAAATCGGTTAACTATTACATATAGTTGCCATACAACCTGTGATATTCAGATATTTACACAATCGGGTATAACTTCGCCATTTGGGCCGATCAAAGCATGAAACTTTTCATTCTTTGTTGTACAAAAACAAAAATTGGTCATGAGAGCCAAAAAATTAAGTAATTATGAAAACAAAAACAAACCTAGAACTGAATTACCTTTCATCACAATACAAAAGAAGTAGCGACCGGCCGCTTTAAATACAGCCAAAATAATTTTAATCCCAAAAAAAGAACAAAACGCACACACATTTTTTTCTGTGTTGCAAATTTGTCAACTTTGAGCGATTCTACCTCCTAAACTAACTCGATTTATGGAACACTTTCATGAAATTTTTGATTTTTCCCACGCTTTTTCGGCAGAGGCGCCATAGTGGAACGTGTGTAGGAGAAACGAGAAGGGGGAGAAAGAAGATGGGGAGGGAGAGGGAGGTGCTCGAGCTTAGTTTGGCGTGATTCATCTTTGCCTCATAAAGTTTTTTTAATTCGTCATATAGAAATATACATATAGCTAATCAAGTAGATAAATGAGCCAATGTGGCATCAACTCGGTCAGCCCGTTTTCGAGATAGTAGTGGATATACAAAAAAATTAATAAAATGGGGTTAGGTGGCAACCCCACTGAGCAATATTTTAGTGGAAAAATGGCGCAAAATATCTTTCGTTTTGTACCCATATTAGCGTATATAATTCTTTTAGTTCCAAAAAGGTGGCAGCATTGTAAAAACATCCTCAGTGGCAGCACCTGACTAAACTATCTTATAATTAGGCATACTATCTGCACCTATAAGGAATTCATCCAAATCGGTTTAGCCGTTAGAGTTCTTGTATGAATGGATGGGGAAATCTCATTTTTGGCAAAAATGTCCCTTACGCGATTTGTACTTGGTCGATACGCGGTTTTGCACTTTAAACGACGATATGTATGTACATACAAATATACATACAAGACTAGCTCGCTTAAAGTTATCCCAGTTGAAAAGGGTAATGTATGGTCATCTATAAATGCATATAAAGGCCATAGGATCTATACATTCCAGAATGCATGATTTTTTCCATTGTGATGTCCTAGGAAAGTCATGCATCCACTTTTCCCTGCCAAGGTAAAGCAACAAGGAATGTTTGTATGAGAGTCGCTCTTGCCGTGATCTCAATGTCGGCTTATTATTATTACAAGCTTTTATTTAACTTCACTTTTTGTATGTATGGGGGTATGTATGACGTGGAATTTTGCAACGAATATTTAAGATACTTCTAGTTGAGCTAGGTACTTGAAATTTGGAACATAGTTCAGGACCCGAAGACAATGCAATGTGAAATAAAAAAAAATCCGGTAGATGGCACTGGTGTCGAGATATTTGTAAAATTCGTATTTACCGACCGAATTTGTTCATATTCGGTATATATATTGCCTATGAGAAAGTAAATACATCCGTGGAAAAAAATCGCCGCTAGGTGGCGCTGGTGTCAAGTTATTTGTAAAATTTGTATTTACCGACCGAATTTGTTCATATTCGGTATATATATTGCTTATGAGAAAGTAAATATATCCGTGGAAATAAACCGCCGCTGGGTGGCGCTGGTGTCAAGATATTTGTAAAATTCGTATTTACCGACCGAATTTGTTCATATTCGGTATATATATTGCCTATGAGAAAGTAAATACATCTGTGGAAAAAAATCGCCGCTAGGTGGCGCTGGTGTCAAGTTATTTGTAAAATTCGTATTTACCGGCCGAATTTGTTCATATTCGGTATATATATTGCTTATGAGAAAGTAAATATATCCGTGGAAATAAACCGCCGCTGGGTGGCGCTAGTGTCAAGATATTTAGAAAATTCGTATTTATGAATCAATTTTGTTCCTATTTTGAACACGTATTACGAAGTAATCTATTCACAAAAGAGTATAGTAAAACCACTTAAAAGACTCCACAGGAATTGGATAATAAAAAAACTGGCTGAGCAGAAACCATCAAAATGTTAAACATAGTGCACTTCATATTAAAAGTTGTTGGACTATATTGATAGTGGGAGTGTTGACAAATATTAGATGTAATATGCATTGTAAAACTAAAAAGGCAAAAATAAAACAAAGTAAAAAAAATTTTTTAAAAAGCTTTTATTTAATATTAATATAAAAATTTACTAAAAAGAAAAAAAATAATTTGTTTATATTTTTGAACAAGATTTATATTAGTCCTTAGTTCATTTGGATCTTAATTTCAATCTAAGCATACATTTAAGGTATTTCTTCAAAGCATTTCTGTATATGTATCAACATAAATAAAAGCGCAGGTACTCATTAGATATTCATGTTATAAAACAGTATTGGTGAAATGGAAGGAAGCGATAAAAACTTTAAATTCCAATTACGTAAGATATGCATTACGTAAAGAGGACCCGCGCTTTTATTTATTGTACCAACTTGCATTCCAAATTTCATCAAAATATCTCAATTTTTGCGCTAGTTAGAGTGTTTACAGACGGACAGACGGACGGACGGACGGACATAACTCAATCGATTTCTCTTTTCACCCTGATCATTTTGATATATATAAGTCTATATCTATCTCGATTATTTCATTCTGTTACAATCCACCGTTATGTGATTAAAACTATAATACTCTGTGTACTAGTACAGCTGAGTATAATAACACTGTTGTTGGTTGCTTAATTACTGTTTATTACCCTAAATTTGGCATAACTATAATTTATTTACATAGCTATATTTTCAAAAGTATGATAAATTCTCCTTCTTTTCAAATTCGTAATGTACTGATGTACATATTTAAAAATAAAAAAATCGGTTATCTGTGATGTTGAAGGACAATTTGTAAAAGCAAGATAGTTTTAAAAATAAAAGCAAAAAAAAAAATTCTAGATATTTGTTTTAACAGTGATCTGTTTGAACATTTACCATTTTATTTCAATATGCATTGGGGTATAACTTCGCCATTTGGGCAGATAAAGACATGAAACTTGAAAGTCTCTGCTGCCTTGTCTAAGTACACAATCTCTGTGAAGATCATTAAAATCGGTTAACTATTACATATAGTTGCCATACAACCTGTGATATTCAGATATTTACACAATCGGGTATAACTTCGCCATTTGGGCCGATCAAAGCATGAAACTTTTCATTCTTTGTTGTACAAAAACAAAAATTGGTCATGAGAGCCAAAAAATTAAGTAATTATGAAAACAAAAACAAACCTAGAACTGAATTACCTTTCATCACAATACAAAAGAAGTAGCGACCGGCCGCTTTAAATACAGCCAAAATAATTTTAATCCCAAAAAAAGAACAAAACGCACACACATTTTTTTCTGTGTTGCAAATTTGTCAACTTTGAGCGATTCTACCTCCTAAACTAACTCGATTTATGGAACACTTTCATGAAATTTTTGATTTTTCCCACGCTTTTTCGGCAGAGGCGCCATAGTGGAACGTGTGTAGGAGAAACGAGAAGGGGGAGAAAGAAGATGGGGAGGGAGAGGGAGGTGCTCGAGCTTAGTTTGGCGTGATTCATCTTTGCCTCATAAAGTTTTTTTAATTCGTCATATAGAAATATACATATAGCTAATCAAGTAGATAAATGAGCCAATGTGGCATCAACTCGGTCAGCCCGTTTTCGAGATAGTAGTGGATATACAAAAAAATTAATAAAATGGGGTTAGGTGGCAACCCCACTGAGCAATATTTTAGTGGAAAAATGGCGCAAAATATCTTTCGTTTTGTACCCATATTAGCGTATATAATTCTTTTAGTTCCAAAAAGGTGGCAGCATTGTAAAAACATCCTCAGTGGCAGCACCTGACTAAACTATCTTATAATTAGGCATACTATCTGCACCTATAAGGAATTCATCCAAATCGGTTTAGCCGTTAGAGTTCTTGTATGAATGGATGGGGAAATCTCATTTTTGGCAAAAATGTCCCTTACGCGATTTGTACTTGGTCGATACGCGGTTTTGCACTTTAAACGACGATATGTATGTACATACAAATATACATACAAGACTAGCTCGCTTAAAGTTATCCCAGTTGAAAAGGGTAATGTATGGTCATCTATAAATGCATATAAAGGCCATAGGATCTATACATTCCAGAATGCATGATTTTTTCCATTGTGATGTCCTAGGAAAGTCATGCATCCACTTTTCCCTGCCAAGGTAAAGCAACAAGGAATGTTTGTATGAGAGTCGCTCTTGCCGTGATCTCAATGTCGGCTTATTATTATTACAAGCTTTTATTTAACTTCACTTTTTGTATGTATGGGGGTATGTATGACGTGGAATTTTGCAACGAATATTTAAGATACTTCTAGTTGAGCTAGGTACTTGAAATTTGGAACATAGTTCAGGACCCGAAGACAATGCAATGTGAAATAAAAAAAAATCCGGTAGATGGCACTGGTGTCGAGATATTTGTAAAATTCGTATTTACCGACCGAATTTGTTCATATTCGGTATATATATTGCCTATGAGAAAGTAAATACATCCGTGGAAAAAAATCGCCGCTAGGTGGCGCTGGTGTCAAGTTATTTGTAAAATTTGTATTTACCGACCGAATTTGTTCATATTCGGTATATATATTGCTTATGAGAAAGTAAATATATCCGTGGAAATAAACCGCCGCTGGGTGGCGCTGGTGTCAAGATATTTGTAAAATTCGTATTTACCGACCGAATTTGTTCATATTCGGTATATATATTGCCTATGAGAAAGTAAATACATCTGTGGAAAAAAATCGCCGCTAGGTGGCGCTGGTGTCAAGTTATTTGTAAAATTCGTATTTACCGGCCGAATTTGTTCATATTCGGTATATATATTGCTTATGAGAAAGTAAATATATCCGTGGAAATAAACCGCCGCTGGGTGGCGCTAGTGTCAAGATATTTAGAAAATTCGTATTTATGAATCAATTTTGTTCCTATTTTGAACACGTATTACGAAGTAATCTATTCACAAAAGAGTATAGTAAAACCACTTAAAAGACTCCACAGGAATTGGATAATAAAAAAACTGGCTGAGCAGAAACCATCAAAATGTTAAACATAGTGCACTTCATATTAAAAGTTGTTGGACTATATTGATAGTGGGAGTGTTGACAAATATTAGATGTAATATGCATTGTAAAACTAAAAAGGCAAAAATAAAACAAAGTAAAAAAAATTTTTTAAAAAGCTTTTATTTAATATTAATATAAAAATTTACTAAAAAGAAAAAAAATAATTTGTTTATATTTTTGAACAAGATTTATATTAGTCCTTAGTTCATTTGGATCTTAATTTCAATCTAAGCATACATTTAAGGTATTTCTTCAAAGCATTTCTGTATATGTATCAACATAAATAAAAGCGCAGGTACTCATTAGATATTCATGTTATAAAACAGTATTGGTGAAATGGAAGGAAGCGATAAAAACTTTAAATTCCAATTACGTAAGATATGCATTACGTAAAGAGGACCCGCGCTTTTATTTATTGTACCAACTTGCATTCCAAATTTCATCAAAATATCTCAATTTTTGCGCTAGTTAGAGTGTTTACAGACGGACAGACGGACGGACGGACGGACATAACTCAATCGATTTCTCTTTTCACCCTGATCATTTTGATATATATAAGTCTATATCTATCTCGATTATTTCATTCTGTTACAATCCACCGTTATGTGATTAAAACTATAATACTCTGTGTACTAGTACAGCTGAGTATAATAACACTGTTGTTGGTTGCTTAATTACTGTTTATTACCCTAAATTTGGCATAACTATAATTTATTTACATAGCTATATTTTCAAAAGTATGATAAATTCTCCTTCTTTTCAAATTCGTAATGTACTGATGTACATATTTAAAAATAAAAAAATCGGTTATCTGTGATGTTGAAGGACAATTTGTAAAAGCAAGATAGTTTTAAAAATAAAAGCAAAAAAAAAAATTCTAGATATTTGTTTTAACAGTGATCTGTTTGAACATTTACCATTTTATTTCAATATGCATTGGGGTATAACTTCGCCATTTGGGCAGATAAAGACATGAAACTTGAAAGTCTCTGCTGCCTTGTCTAAGTACACAATCTCTGTGAAGATCATTAAAATCGGTTAACTATTACATATAGTTGCCATACAACCTGTGATATTCAGATATTTACACAATCGGGTATAACTTCGCCATTTGGGCCGATCAAAGCATGAAACTTTTCATTCTTTGTTGTACAAAAACAAAAATTGGTCATGAGAGCCAAAAAATTAAGTAATTATGAAAACAAAAACAAACCTAGAACTGAATTACCTTTCATCACAATACAAAAGAAGTAGCGACCGGCCGCTTTAAATACAGCCAAAATAATTTTAATCCCAAAAAAAGAACAAAACGCACACACATTTTTTTCTGTGTTGCAAATTTGTCAACTTTGAGCGATTCTACCTCCTAAACTAACTCGATTTATGGAACACTTTCATGAAATTTTTGATTTTTCCCACGCTTTTTCGGCAGAGGCGCCATAGTGGAACGTGTGTAGGAGAAACGAGAAGGGGGAGAAAGAAGATGGGGAGGGAGAGGGAGGTGCTCGAGCTTAGTTTGGCGTGATTCATCTTTGCCTCATAAAGTTTTTTTAATTCGTCATATAGAAATATACATATAGCTAATCAAGTAGATAAATGAGCCAATGTGGCATCAACTCGGTCAGCCCGTTTTCGAGATAGTAGTGGATATACAAAAAAATTAATAAAATGGGGTTAGGTGGCAACCCCACTGAGCAATATTTTAGTGGAAAAATGGCGCAAAATATCTTTCGTTTTGTACCCATATTAGCGTATATAATTCTTTTAGTTCCAAAAAGGTGGCAGCATTGTAAAAACATCCTCAGTGGCAGCACCTGACTAAACTATCTTATAATTAGGCATACTATCTGCACCTATAAGGAATTCATCCAAATCGGTTTAGCCGTTAGAGTTCTTGTATGAATGGATGGGGAAATCTCATTTTTGGCAAAAATGTCCCTTACGCGATTTGTACTTGGTCGATACGCGGTTTTGCACTTTAAACGACGATATGTATGTACATACAAATATACATACAAGACTAGCTCGCTTAAAGTTATCCCAGTTGAAAAGGGTAATGTATGGTCATCTATAAATGCATATAAAGGCCATAGGATCTATACATTCCAGAATGCATGATTTTTTCCATTGTGATGTCCTAGGAAAGTCATGCATCCACTTTTCCCTGCCAAGGTAAAGCAACAAGGAATGTTTGTATGAGAGTCGCTCTTGCCGTGATCTCAATGTCGGCTTATTATTATTACAAGCTTTTATTTAACTTCACTTTTTGTATGTATGGGGGTATGTATGTCGTGGAATTTTGCAACGAATATTTAAGATACTTCTAGTTGAGCTAGGTACTTGAAATTTGGAACATAGTTCAGGACCCGAAGACAATGCAATGTGAAATAAAAAAAAATCCGGTAGATGGCACTGGTGTCGAGATATTTGTAAAATTCGTATTTACCGACCGAATTTGTTCATATTCGGTATATATATTGCCTATGAGAAAGTAAATACATCCGTGGAAAAAAATCGCCGCTAGGTGGCGCTGGTGTCAAGTTATTTGTAAAATTTGTATTTACCGACCGAATTTGTTCATATTCGGTATATATATTGCTTATGAGAAAGTAAATATATCCGTGGAAATAAACCGCCGCTGGGTGGCGCTGGTGTTAAGATATTTGTAAAATTCGTATTTACCGACCGAATTTGTTCATATTCGGTATATATATTGCCTATGAGAAAGTAAATACATCTGTGGAAAAAAATCGCCGCTAGGTGGCGCTGGTGTCAAGTTATTTGTAAAATTCGTATTTACCGGCCGAATTTGTTCATATTCGGTATATATATTGCTTATGAGAAAGTAAATATATCCGTGGAAATAAACCGCCGCTGGGTGGCGCTAGTGTCAAGATATTTAGAAAATTCGTATTTATGAATCAATTTTGTTCCTATTTTGAACACGTATTACGAAGTAATCTATTCACAAAAGAGTATAGTAAAACCACTTAAAAGACTCCACAGGAATTGGATAATAAAAAAACTGGCTGAGCAGAAACCATCAAAATGTTAAACATAGTGCACTTCATATTAAAAGTTGTTGGACTATATTGATAGTGGGAGTGTTGACAAATATTAGATGTAATATGCATTGTAAAACTAAAAAGGCAAAAATAAAACAAAGTAAAAAAAATTTTTTAAAAAGCTTTTATTTAATATTAATATAAAAATTTACTAAAAAGAAAAAAAATAATTTGTTTATATTTTTGAACAAGATTTATATTAGTCCTTAGTTCATTTGGATCTTAATTTCAATCTAAGCATACATTTAAGGTATTTCTTCAAAGCATTTCTGTATATGTATCAACATAAATAAAAGCGCAGGTACTCATTAGATATTCATGTTATAAAACAGTATTGGTGAAATGGAAGGAAGCGATAAAAACTTTAAATTCCAATTACGTAAGATATGCATTACGTAAAGAGGACCCGCGCTTTTATTTATGTTGATACATATACAGAAATGCTTTGAAGAAATACGTTAAATGTATGCTTAGATTGAAATTAAGATCCAAATGAACTAAGGACTAATATAAATCTTGTTCAAAAATATAAACAAATTATTTTTTTCCTTTTTAGTAAATTTTTATATTAATATTAAATAAAAGCTTTTTAAAAAATTTTTTTTACTTTGTTTTATTTTCTCACTTAAAATTAAAAAAATCCTTTTTTTGCATTTTGCTCTTCATCCGGTTTCCAAATAGAAATATGTAACTTCACTCCAGCTGGTTCTCCTCTGCTTCTCTCATTGTCGCACCATCTTCCCCTTCACTGCTTCACCCAACGCCTTCATATAGTGGGACATTCAACATTATATTGATCTTTAGTGACGCTTTTATACATCCGTTTGTTCGAAATAGACTCTGTGAATTGTTGTCGACATTGTAAAAAGCAAAACTAAAGAAAACCTGATTCTCCTAATTGTTTTTGTTGCTAGATTCAATGTTATAGCTGAGAGCCGATAACTGGCCTCTTCGCTTACCTTGGATTACATTCTAGAATGTATCCGATTTCCTATAAGTTGGCAGCCACACAACATAGAGTTTAGATGAACTCATATTTTTTTGGAATACTTACTATAATGCAAATTTTTCGTACATCTTTTCATGCGTCCGCAAGGTCATGCATGACCACCTTTCCAACTAGGATTATAAGATAATGTAAATATAATCGTGGTACCATGGCTACATTACGCTTACAATGTCCTCCATATTCCACATATATATGGGCGGTACGATAAATTCGAGCTCAATAAAAAAGTATAAGTTGTCCCTTACGATAAAAAATAAATACTTTTTGGTGGCTTGTTTTTCCGACAGGGTAGGAATATGATGTATTGTGGAACAATTTTCCGTCATCCCTTGTCAAGTTTGGTTTGGAGACAACCCGGTTTCGACTAATATGTTATATATTAGCCGTATTCGTTTGGGGAAGAGTTAGAGACTTGCGAAAACAACAACCACAGAGGAATTGAAAAAAGGTGTGTTTATTTGATGAAATTTCTTCAAATTTTTATCGATAGATGTCTCTCTATCTTCGAATCTAGCTAAGACTCAATGTAACGCCGTTCGTTAAAGTACGGACAAAGAACGTATATTGTACAACATACATTCTTTGGTAAGGAATTGGAAAACATTTTCTAACGAACGGTATTGCGTTGAATTCGAAGATAGGGGAGACATCTATTGACAAAAATTTGAAACCATTTCACTTATTCACAATAGAAAAAATTGGCATAATCAGTAAAGATAATTGGCATAATCAGTAAAGATCAGTTTAATGCAGTGTTGAACGAAAGAGCAATACGGAGCAAAACGGAGCTGCTCGGCTACACATACGAGTCGTGTGTGTGCTGCTAGCAAGCAATTGCGACGCCTACAACCAATTAGTCTGCGCTTGAATTTCATGCTGTGTAAATCGATCGCGCAAAGAATTTTTTTCTTTTTTCTGAGCAATAGGTATGCGACATCTGCTTATACGCGCACACTAATGCAAAAATATGTTGCGCTTGTGTAAGTAGCGCAGTCGGCGGTGTGCATCACTGGTTTAATGAGTAGCTGGCATACTCTCTAAAGGTCTCTTAAAGTCTCTAACATTTTGTATGGAAACTGTCAGCCAAGAGAGCAGAATCGAGTATAAGCGAGCAGAGAAATGCCCAATAAAACACTCCTATTATTAAAGTAAATAACTTCCGTCGTTTGGTCAGGTACTTCGTGTTCATGTGATGTGTTCGTGCATTTGAGTGTTCGGGCGACGTGTGTGTGTGTGAGTCTGTACTATGCGCTTATAGCCTCTGCACACTGCATTTGAAATTACATTGAATAGCCGAAATTACTTTCCGAAATCACACGCATCCACACACGTTTTTGAGTAATTTCATTTAGTCGTGTTTCAGTTACGCTGTTCCTGCGCCAAATAAAAATTTTTACATGGTCAACTTAAATGAAAATATCATTAATAAAATACTCCCACCAAATTAAATTTTTTACAATTAAAGAACCGCTAATGCAATATACAATGAGAATATATCTAAGAAACCGTCGCAAACAAATTTAATAGCCGTTCTTTTAATTTAGCGCAGATGTATATGCGGTTAAATAAAACACAGCTAATGTGAAATATTAGCGATGGGTAAAGATGTTTTCGATTATAATCGATAAATTTAGAGAAGCGACCGATTCCAGAGTAATTTCGTGAGTTATTTAGCCGAAATGCCCATTTCAACGGTAATTTCAGCTGGCATTTTTGTATGGCGAAACAACGTTAATTAAGGGTAATTAACGCCGAAACAACGATTTTTGCCTAAATTACCCTTAAATCATGCCAATGTGCAGAGGCTATTAGATATTCTATCTATTTTTCATTATTGTAGCCTCGTTAACCATGTAGGTAAAAGTCTGTTATTGTCTCATTGTGTGTTGTTTTGTTTATGCAGGTTTTAGGTTTCCTGTCCTCTCATTGCTATAGTAGCTTAAGCGGTTCAAATTGTGTATCTGATGCGGTGTTTATTTGTTCATTTATTATTTTACCTAAGAATGTATTCTGTTTGTATATCTCCATATTTTCTAATATGTTACGTTTTCCCTTATGTTGTATGAGGAGAATTTTAGCCGTTTTTCCTATTTTCATTGGTGTTTTCTGCCATGTGGTTGGCGCAACTTGATTCCACTATCGTTGATGATTTTCTTATTGTAATCCCTTATGGCCGCTGTGGTGCAGTGGGTAGAGTGCTCGCCTGCTATGCCAGAGGTCTCGGGTTCAAACCACGCTCCGAGCAAAACACCAAAACAATTTTTCTAATTAGTAAAAATCCAATTATTGGGTTTTTTAAGAGCAGCGGTCACCTCTCGGCAGTGGGCGGCATACCCTCCGAGTGTTTTTCTGCCATGAAAAAGCTTCTCACAAAAAATGCATTCGCCGTTCGGAGCCGGCTTTAAACTGTAGGTCCACCCAATTAGTAGGAAAAACAAAAAGGAGCACACCTCGAATTGGGAGAGAAGCTCGGCCATAAAACTCGTCAGAGTTATAATAGCGCCATTGTATTATTATTAATCCCTTATGTGTTCGATATATCGTCTTGATTTGGCGTCCTGTTTGTCCTATATATGTAGCTATTTTGGCAAACGCAATTCAATTTGCATACGCCTTGTTTGTCAAAGAGGTCTTCCTTGTTAATGTTTTTTCGTAGAAGTTTTCCCATGTTGTTCCTCGTTTTAAATGCCGCATGTTATATTTTTAGCCAACTTGTAAGATGTTGCTCCGGTATATGACAATACGGCCCATTTATTCTTAAGTTTTCTTTGTTTTCCGATTTTCTTGAATTTATGTTTTTTTGTATTTCCTTCACTAAACTTTTTTCATATCCGTTGTTCTCTGCGATTGTGTATATTGTGCTGAGTTCTTTGTTGTAAGCTTCTTTTTCTAACGGGGTTCGTTCAAGTCGTGTTAATAAATGTCTGAAAGCGGCATTCTTGTGCTGTTGAGGATGGCTATATTTATTGTGTATTATTGTATCTTTTGCTGTGGGTTTTCTGTATATTTCTTAAGTAAATTTGTTAGTCTCTTTGTTTATTTTAATTTATAGGTCTAACTAGGTAGTTGATTTTTCCATTTTTCTGTATCCGTGGTGAATTTTATATTTTTGTGTTGGCTGTTGAGGTATTCCAAAATTTGTTCTTCTTTATTTCCGAGTATGAGGCAGATGATGTCATCTACATACCTGGCATACAAATTGACCCCCAGACTTCTATCAGTTCTTCTATGTAATTTTCCTTCAAATGTTGCATAAATACTTCCATAAAGATATCTGATGTAGGGTTACCCACTCCCAGTCCGTGAGTTTGTCTGTACATTTTATTGTCAAATTTGAAATAATTCTGGTCCAGGGTTATTTTGAGCGTATTTACGATCTCCTTTGCAATGTATTTGTTCGTTTTCTCTGTCAGTATTTTAGTTAGAGTTTTTATTGTTTCTGTCGTTGGTATCGAGGGGTATAGATCCTTCATCCGTTGCTCAGCTTGTTGACTAGTTCCGTTGCGTTTTTGATTGTGTATTTAGTGGACAGGTCTAGTTTCTCGCTTAGTAGCATATTTAGAGTTTTGATAGTCTATATCCTGGTGCCGATTTAGGGTTTAATATTGGTCGCAGAGGTATTCCTGCTTTGTGGATTTTAGGTAGTGCGATCAGTGACGGGGCCGATCGATTCATTGCTGTGAGAGTGTAGACTATATTGTTGTATACTATATATGTTGCATGTTTTATTGTACGCTTTATTGCCATTTGGTATTCTTCCGTTGGGTCTTTCCCCATCACTCGGCAGCCCATTTCTTTGATGAGTTGACCTGTTTTTGCGGTGTATTCCTCTTCGTCCATTAGCACCGTTGTATTTCCTTTGTCTGCTTTTGTTGCTATTATTTTATTCTTGAATAGTGTCTTCCTTAATTCTTTTAGAGTTTTATTGTCGTTCGTGACCATTCTCTTTTCATCAGCTTTTATATTCTTTTCGATTATGCGTCTGTATAGGTGCCGGAGCTGTAAAAAGCTGCAATCATTCTTCCCAGCAATCATTGATTGTTCTAACAGTTTTATTGCAATGAAAATTTTTTTCAATTTTTTCATTGTAAAAATTTCAATTTGAAATAATTTGTGTTCCACAGATTGCAATAAACATTTATAAAAAATTTTTATTGTAAAATAACTATAATCAGCAATAATTTACATTCCATTTATTGCAATAAACGTTTATTGAAATTTTTGGGGATCAAGTTCATGGCAATAAAATTTATTGAAATTTTTTGATTGTACAAATTTTCAATACAATAATTTACAAAAATTTCATTGCAATAAACATTTCTCATAAATCATTTTCATTGTAAAAATTACAATAGCAATAATTGTATTGTAATAAATTTTCATCGTTATTATATTATTTTCATTTTTATTATATTATTAGTATTGGGACTGATGAAAGGCAAGCGCCTGGGTAATTCGAGCAATACCCGGCTTTTATATAACACGGTTTGCCGCGTAATAACCCATTTCCCGGGTACATACATATGTATGGATGTACATTAGAGTGTCCTTAAAATCAGATTAGCGATTTTCTTCGATCTCACTCCCTACATCGTTAACAGCATGATCAAAGATACCATAATTAAATTTTGCTCCCGTTCGGAGACGGATAAGGGGTGTCTCAAAGGGGTCAAAATTTAGATAACCATATGGGAGTCCGGGCGACACCCTTTAACCGTCTTCGATCAGGACCAAAATTTATATTTGGTATCCTTGAGTACAAGACTATCGACTTTGGCCATTAGATAAGAAAATTAATTAAATTTTTTGGTCTTTATATGGTAGTCTGAACATTGACCCCTCTGCGACAACCCTTAACCACCTCCGATCGAGAACAAAATTTGTATTTACTATTTTTGAGTACAGGACAATCGATTTGTGCATTAGATATACAAAAAATTAAACTTAAATTTTTGAGCCTCCATAGAGTTTTCTGGACTTTGGCACCTGTGCGACACCCTTTAACGGTTTTCGATCGGGACAAAAATTTATATTTGGTATCTTAGACTATATTAGCATCGACCTAGAGGGTGAGGTTAGGAAAATATGCTATAAAATTTGTCTCCATACATACCCTAATGTACATATAGGCACACGCTACTGGTAGTGATGGGCGAGTCCGAGATGTTTAGACAATCGAGAGAATCGCCATCGTTGCAAAATCACAATCGAGTCAAAAGTTGACTCGCTCCTCGACTACACAATCGAGATGTTTCTGCGATTGTTCCGAGTCAGCGAGTCGGAGGTTGTTTCGATGACATCTCGACTACACAACCGAGATGTTTTTGCGATTGTTCCGAGTCAGCGAGTCGGAGGTTGTTTCGATGACATCTCGACTACACAACCGAGATGTTTTTGCGATTATTCCGAGTCGGCGAGCGGCTGTTGTTTTGATGATTTGTTTTAGTTGATAAAATAAACTGAATGAGTGTTGTTGATGAAGAAAGTAGGATTTTTAATGGAAGTGAGGCAAATACATATGTAAATAAATGAACCAAATTGAAAAATATGCTATATATAGACGCTGCATTTTTGCAATCACAATTAAAGAGTGTCGTGCTTAATAAATACAATTAATTATTTAAACATTAATACATTAATAAATTTTCTGAAGTGAGACGCTTACGAAACAAATTAATTTTACGAGCAGTAACAACGGCAATAGATTTGTACCACTGTATACTTTTTTAAGCAATTTTGATATTCAAGCGGCAACAAAAAATGTTATGTATTTTTTGCAGCGAGTCCGAAATGTAGGGTTGCTTTGAAAACTAGAGGAATCATTGGCGAGTCCGAGATGTTTTAGCGATTGTTTCGACTGACGGGCATTTACGACTTCACTCGAATACGAATGAAAACCATCGAGAGCATTCGAGATGTTTCGACAATCGAGAGAATCGAATAAAACATCTGGGACTCGCCCATCACTAGCTACTGGTAATATTCGCAGTCGTCAATTTTTATAAAGTCTAGATGATGAGATGATGAGAAAGAGGATGAGAGTGCGGATGGGTATAAGGATAAAGATATGGATAAAATTGAACATGAGGATGGGGATATATATGTATATATTTATGTTAAACAACCATACATATGTATGACAGTAATGAGATATCCGGGAGTAAATGAAAAAGCAATTGGTACAAAAATAAATATATATCCTTATCCCCATCCGCACCGTCATCCTCTTTCTCATCATCTTATCATCCAGACTTTATACAAATCGAAGACTGCAAATATTACCAGTACCGTGTGCCCGGCACACGCCGCTGTGGTGCAGTGGGTAGAGTGCTCGCCTGCTATGCCAGAGGTCTCGGGTTCAAACCCCAGCCCGAGCAAGCACCAAACAAATGTTTCTTATTAGTAAAAATCCAATTATTGGGTTTTTAAGAGCAGCGGTCACCTCTCGGCAGTGGGCGGCATACCCTCCGAGTGTATTTCTGCCATGAAAAAGCTTCTCACAAAAAATGCATTCGCCGTTCGGAACCGGCATAAAACTGTAGATCCACCCAATTGGTAGGAAAAACAAAAAGGAGCACACCTCGAATTGGGAGAGAAGTTCGGCCATAAAGCTCGTCAGAGTTATAATAGCGCCATTGTATTCTATTATATTAGTGTGCCCGGCACCATCCAATATGTATATAACTACATACATATGTACCCAGGACATGGGTTATTACGCGGCTACGCGTGTGATATAAATGCCGGGTATTACTCGCATTACCCAGGCGCTTGCCTTTCATCAGTCCTAATGCATGCGTATAAAGTTATGAGGAAAATGATTGCTATTGCAAGCCTTGCAAACAAACATTCTTCAATCAAATTTGATTTACGATGAAAATTTATTTCAATACAATTATTGCTATTGTAATTTTTACAATGAAAATGATTTACATTAGAAGTTTATTGCAATGAAAAATTTTGTAAATTATTGTAATGAAATGATTTACGAGAAAAGTGTATTGCAATGAAATTTTTTTAAATTATTGTAATTGTATTTATATGGCCGTTTTAATTATAATAATTATTCTATGTGAATCTACATGAGCTATTGGTCAGTTTTTAATGAAGAAAAATTGAAAAAATTTTTTTTGGTAGAAGTTATGGATCCATTTCGGAGACCAACACATCCCCTCATCAGACTTCTTCAAGCGGCCTCAACCGAGGATCGAACTTAAGTCGTTTCGATTGGTAGTCCAATGTCTATCCCATTGAGCTACTACCGCCGTCAGCTTTGTTTCGCTTATATTTCAATTTTCCTCTTATTACAATCCACATACCAACAACAGTAGCTTAATGACACTCTGTCTTTGCTACCTAGTATGTTGGTGCGATTGTGTGTTTGGTTTGTACAAAGTTCTAAAGCTATTAACAAGCAAAGCTTTTGTACAGGCAATGCTTGTTTTTGTTTTTAGATTTTTGTTTTTTCGGCAGGCTCTCCGATATACATATTTACGTTTGTATTTATATGGCCGTTTTAATTATAATAGTCATTCTATATGAGCTACTGGCCAGTTTTTAATGAAGAAAAATTGAAAAAATATTTTTTTGTAGAAGTTATGGATCTATTTCGGAGACCACCACATCCCCTCATCAGACTTCTTCAAGCGGCCTCAACCGAGGATCGAACTTAAGTCGTTTCGATTGGTAGTCCAATGACTATCCCATTGAGCTACCACCGCCGTCAGCTTTGTTTCGCTTAAATTTCAATTTTCCTTTTATTACAATCGACATACCAACAACAGTAGCTTAATGACACTCTGTCTTTGCTACATTTACATTTGAAGTTTATTGCAATGAAAAATTTTGTAAATTATTGTAATGAAATGATTTACGAGAAAAGTGTATTGCAATGAAATTTTTTTAAATTATTGTAATTGTATTTATATGGCCGTTTTAATTATAATAATTATTCTATGTGAATCTACATGAGCTATTGGCCAGTTTTTAATGAAGAAAAATTGAAAAAATTTTTTTTGGTAGAAGTTATGGATCCATTTCGGAGACCACCACATCCCCTCATCAGACTTCTTCAAGCGGCCTCAACCGAGGATCGAACTTAAGTCGTTTCGATTGGTAGTCCAATGTCTATCCCATTGAGCTACCACCGCCGTCAGCTTTGTTTCGCTTAAATTTCAATTTTCCTTTTATTACAATCGACATACCAACAACAGTAGCTTAATGACACTCTGTCTTTGCTACCTAGTATGTTGGTGCGATTGTGTGTTTGGTTTGTACAAAGTTCTAAAGCTATTAACAAGCAAAGCTTTTGTACAGGCAATGCTTGTTATTGTTTTTAGATTTTTGTTTTTTCGGCAGGCTCTCCGATAAACATATTTACGTTTGTATTTATATGGCCGTTTTAATTATAATAATTATTGTATGTGAATCTACATGAGCTATTGGCCAGTTTTTAATGAAGAAAAATTGAAAAAAATTTTTTTTGTAGAAGTTATGGATCCATTTCGGAGACCACCACATCCTCTCATCAGACTTCTTCAAGCGGCCTCAACCGAGGATCGAACTTAAGTCGTTTCGATTGGTGGTCCAATGTCTATCCCATTGAGCTACCACCGCCGTCAGCTTTGTTTCGCTTAAATTTCAATTCTCCTTTTATTACAATCCACATACCAACAACAGTAGCTTAATGACACTCTGCCTTTGCTACCTAGTATGTTGGTGCGATTGTGTGTTTGGTTTGTACAAAGTTCTAAAGCTATTAACAATGGGATAGACATTGGACTACCAATCGAAACGACTTAAGTTCGATCCTCGGTTGAGGCCGCTTGAAGAAGTCTGATGAGGGGATGTGGTGGTCTCCGAAATGGATCCATAACTTCTACCAAAAAAAAAGAGTTTTCAATTTTTCTTCATTAAAAACTGGCCAATAGCTCATGTAGATTCACATACAATAATTATTATAATTAAAACGGCCATATAAATACAAACGTAAATATGTATATCGGAGAGCCTGCCGAAAAAACAAAAATCTAAAAACAATAACAAGCATTGCCTGTACAAAAGCTTTGCTTGTTAATAGCTTTAGAACTTTGTACAAACCAAACACACAATCGCACCAACATACTAGGTAGCAAAGACAGAGTGTCCTTAAGCTACTGTTGTTGGTATGTGGATTGTAATAAAAGCAAAATTGAAATTTAAGCGAAATAAAGCTGACGGCGGTGGTAGCTCAATGGGATAGACATTGGACCACCAATCGAAACGACTTAAGTTCGATCCTCGGTTGAGGCCGCTTGAAGAAGTCTGATGAGGGGATGTGGTGGCCTCCGAAATGGATCCATAACTTCTACCAAAAAAAAATTTTAAATTTTTCTTCAATAAAAACTGGCCAATAGCTCATGTAGATTCACATAGTGTAATTGTAATTTTTACAATTAAAATGATTTACGGTCAAAGTTGATTGCAATGAAACTTTTGTAAAATATTGCATTTCTAATTTCTGAAATCAAAATGATTCATGGTGAAGGTCGATTGCAATAACATACTTCTAAACTTTTGAAATTTTTATTTTTATAATCAAATAATTTACTAGCAATATGATTTACAATCAAAGCTGCTTACAATAATATACACTTTTTATGATTGCAATACAATCTGTTTGCAGCTTTTAACAGCTCTGATAGGTGCCTTGCGTGCTCCTGTTCCTCGTTTGGTATTAGTGATATGGCCATCTCCGTGCCTGCAATGGTGTTCTCTACATCTTTTTTCCTGTCGTAGCTTTCGATGTTGTATTTCAAACCTTTTTGTAGTAGCTGTGTTTCCTTGGCGTTGATTGAGAGATTTGTTAAGTTAACAAATCTTGGATAGAATGATGTGTTGTTCTGTTGTGACCCTTTTTTGTTGTTGTTTTGTTTTTTTTGTCACGGTGGTCCAGTTTTTTGATGCATTTTTTTTATTTCTGTTCCATAGCTCTTTTGATCTCCTCCTTTATCGCATGTAATTTTGAAATATGAAAAGTTTTTTATAAAGAAATGTACTAACATATATATTTAAATAATATATATATAATATATATATATATTTATTTATATATTATATAATATATATATATATATATATTTAAATAATTATTTATATAATATATATTTAAATAATAATTTTAGCGTGATGAAACTTCGAATGACTCTTTTGATACTAAAAAGACTGACGCAGTGGCACTTACCTCAAATTGTTCTATTGTGGAAAATAATTGTATGATTCCATCTTCTGTGATATCGATAACCGATGACGGTGCTAATGCCGAATTACCGCTTAACAGTATACCAGTTGCAGTAGGAACGATAATAGATGTGAGCAATAGCAATGCCACAAATAGTGGAGCAACAATTTCTTCATCTACTGCGACCACATCAGGAACTCCCAACAACAGTAGTGATAATATAATTGATTCTGGATCGGTTTCACGAAAAACCAGCTCAGCATCAGAATATACATCCTTATCGTCTGATTACACACCAGACAATACCGTCACGTTATCCACGTCGGCGTATACCATGGAAAATTCGCAACAGGATTTTAATAATGAGTCAGAAACATGTTATGATTTAGTAAATTCTCATTTTCAAAAGTCTATTCGTAAAAATTTCATAAATTTGCAAATGACTGAAAAACAAGAAATTTCTGAAACTCCGAGTACTGCAGAATATCAGGGAACAGATTTGACAATGATAGAGGTATCTAATATAAAGAAGCAGCCTCAAGAGGGTTTTGGTAATCAAACATGTAAATTCAGTTCTACTAAACCTATACTGTTTCCAATATCCTCTTCTCCGAAAAGTCGAAAAATATCACGATTTCTTGTCAACCCAGTGATATCGTTATGTGATGGAGCTTTAAAGGTCGACGGAAATAATGAGGGAAATCTTAGCTCATCCATGGAAAATCTTCGCTTAACAACAGAGAGGAATAATTTCCCCGATTTATGTGATAACGCAGCAAGTAATGATACATTGTTCAATTCCAGTTCTACGTCTCCTGCTCTTTCAACCGTCACTACATCTAACGTTGTTTTAACAAATCATCCATTGCTGACTGTCTCCACATCGAACAACATAACTGCTAACACCTTGGAACAGTTGAAAATTGAATTAGAAAATATTACACATGCTCATGCCTTTGCCACCTCTGTTGTAGCTTCTATTAATAATGCCGCCGACCAAAACAACCAGCTATCTATAACACAACCAGCAATAATTGCCTTGTCGTCAAGCATGCCAGCTTGTTCGCAGCATTATGAAAAAGAGGTAACACATCATTTGTATTTTTATGTAGACAGATCTTAAATTTTAAAGTGTTTTTAATTTTAACGTTGTTTATTATACGAATTTTATATATGTAAGTTAAAAAGTGAAGAACGATATACTCCAGTATTTGGGTTCTGTAATAAGTACGGGAATCCCCCTTTTTGCCACATTGATCGAGTTCAGAATTCGCAACCGTTGCGCAACAGCTGTCTTTTAATCTTCTGAGCGCAAGGCTGAGTATTCCTGATCAACACAACAGTTGTGGTTTGGAGACTTTTTTCCATCATACATTTTTTTATGCTTACTTGATACAACATGTCCTTAAGATTTTGACACATGCCCCAAAATATAAAATTGTATTTATGAATTTGTGAATGTAAGAAAAATTTTGCAATGCAAAAATTTTGTTGCCGATTAGGTACGTTGGGGATAATTATAATAAGTATTTGTTTTTTTCTGTTTTAGAAACTAGAAAAAAATGTAAGCATGGATGTAACTACAGCTGTTTCACCTTAGATCTCTCTAAGACTCATCAGGTTACTTTTTTACTGTCTCGTTAACCTCGTATAGTAGGAGTTTTTTTTCCCTTACATGTTTTACGGCAGAAAGACAATTAAAATTAAATTACCTAAAATTAATAATTAGTTCTTCCAGAAGAGCGTACTACATTTTCTCGTGCATTTACGAATACACGGATAGATTTTACCGGTCCATTTGACATTAAGTCATATAGAGGCAGGGGATGTCGTATTTCTAAGGGTTATGTGTGTCTGTTTGTCTGTTTTTTGCCACGAAAGCTATACATTTAGAAGCAACCAGTGATCTCAGTACTGCTTCTTTCCTAGCAGCACTGGATAGATTCATCGCTAGGCGAGTATGCCCAAAAAACATATATTCAGAAAACGAATGAATTGAAAACTTTTATAGCCAACTCTCGAGATCAAACCCTATCCAAATATAGCTATCAAGCCATCGAATGTCACTTTATACCCGCCTCCGCACCTCATATGGGCGGATTGGGGGAAGCTGGGGTGAAAAGTTTTAAAAGTCACTTTAAAAAGATCGCTACGGATCAGAAATTTACGTTTGAAGAGTTTAGCACTCTTCTGTGCCGAATTGAGTCCTGTCTCAATTCACGACCATTAAGTCCGAGCTCCAATGAGCCTACAGATTTAGAACCTCTCACCCCCGGACATTTCTTAATAGGTGGACATTTGCTCGCACCACCTGAATTGGATGTAAAAGAAAATCGGATATCAATTGTTAACCGCTGGGAAAAACTGAAATCATTACATCAGACCTCCTGTCAACTTGATCTTATAAAAGAAGATAACCTGCCACCCAATGAGTGGAGATTGGGACGAATCTCAAAGTTGCAATTTGGAGCAGATAATAGGGTAAGAGTTGTTGGTTTAGACACTGCTAAAGGCCCCATTACAAGAGCACTTCCCAAAATTATTTGATGATGATACCCACACGCACACTCATGTTGTACACGCAAGTAAAATAATACATAAATCTCAGTTCTCTGTATGTACATAGAGTCTCTCTTACGCCTATGGAAAAAAAATTTTTCTACTTTTTTGAGACGTTACCCCCTGAAATGGGTTCATGTACGAAGAAAATATTCCCCGGTTAATATTTGTTCGATTGGTCAACGTTAACCCGTGCCACAATGTGTTGAAATAATGAACCAAAAGTTATATGGTTCGGTGGACGATTATATTGGACGAATTCCCTTATATTTTTGAATATTAGTAGATTACAAGGTTGTTATTTATTAGACTCCACAAATAAATGATTTATAAACAAAAGATACTGATATTCTATATATTCAAGTACTGAAATATCATGGATCCTTATTTACTCATATACATATGTATGCAAACAATTTGAGAAAATTGAAATTTTTAATGTATATTTTTCATATACTCGTACATACATATTTATATGGGAAATTTTAAAAATAAGTGCCCTCTATTAGTGTAATTGTATATTCTCGCACATGCATACACAAATAAGACATACAATTAATAACTTTATTTATCTGGAAAGTCCATTGAAAGTCCAATTTTGTATGAAAATATTTGCAGTTTTTTTTAATTTTTTTGGAGTTACTTTATTTGGGAGTTATTTCACTGCGCTAGCGTTTGATGCTGATAATTTAGTTATTTTTTTCTTTAACACTTTGCAACAACACTTTTGAGCAAGCTAACTCTCACACATAATGAAATATTAATATCCACATAGTAAACCCGCAAACAATTACAATAGGTGTAACTTTGTAGACTACTTTAACCCTCTAACACCCCGACGATGAGGTCGCTTTTACTCCTTTTTACAAAGTCTGCAAAAAATATTATTTCGAAGGTCGTTAGAGGGTTAAGTAGTTATAGAAAATTGTTCGACATTGAATTTTACTAGGTATCTACAGACAAAAGAACCTAAATACCACAGTCCAGGGACCTTACGGAGGTGATTTTTGTGACAAGTTGGGACTTTTCTTACTTTTTTTTATATCAGCATTCAACTAAAATGGTGTGCAAATGTAGAAAATTGGAAACTTTTAATATTCTAAGTGCCTCCTCGGATGAAATTCTTACAAAATGACTCGAGGGACTCTATCATGAATAGTGCTGGACCGTCTCGATATTCACCCCGATTCTACATATCCGCCAGGATCTCAACCCTTGCGGATTTTTTTGTTCACCAGGAAAATTTCCTCCTATTCTCTTTCACTAGCGATAAGAAAAACTGGCGAACAGAATTTCGAACATGTGAGCGGATTTTCGAAGTCAGCTGTTTTGTTGCAAGGCAGATCTAGGAAGGTAGGCGCATAAGCGGATTCCGAAATTTCCGATGCATTTTGTTACTGTAATTGGTAGTGTGGTGTCAAAATCATATTTCGCCTTGGCTAAAACCTGAATTCACTTGGACTGGCCCATTCCTATTGGGCCATGATGTGAATTCGCTTTGATTTTTACATTACACTACCTTTATAAATAAAAAAGGCCGCCAACGAATTAGGGTGTACTACGCAAAAATAATTTATTATTAATAAACTTTCGTTTGCATTTTAGTGATCCATATGACCCCCCTACCCTAAATAAAAAAAAAAACCAAAAATTCAGGGGCCTGGCGCATATCGAAATTTCCCCAAAAATTTTGCATTTTTGTTAAAAAATTACAATTTTTACAAAATTAAGCGTGAATATACATGGTATTGCTTTTTGGAAGTAGCAGAGGTCTATAAGAAGATTGCGCGATGGTACGAATCCGCTTGACGGAATCTTTATAGGAAATAAAAAAGTTTTTTGAGAGTATTGCGTTGATTTTTTTAATTTGCAGATTTATTAATTACTATAGAATTAATAAACCTGCGTTCAAATACTTTTTTGGACATTTTAATATCACATACACAGCAGCCAAAGAAACTATTTGCAGTCTCTCTTATAATAAAACTGCACATTCTTCCGTTTTTTTGGTTGAAGGCGGATATCAAACGGGAGTTGGAAAAAATTCTGACGTTTGATTGGCTCAATCCACCTTCAGCAAAGTTCTAAAAGTTGCTGAAATTTTTGAAAATGAGTTGTATCCGATTTGGATTCATAAAGCTATGAACAGCGACGAAAAAGAACATTTTCAAGTGGGGTTTTTAAAACTACGACATCCCTAGTGTCCTTGAATGTATTGATGGAACACATGTCCGTATCATCGCTCCATATCAAAACAAGCACCCTTACTACAACCGGAAGGGATACTACAGCCTACAAGCCGCGAAATATCCGGCTGCCCTTCCAATAAACTTACTAAAATATCTAGTTGCTGTTTATACTTTCCGTCATAAAAATAAGCAAACCAGTACATAATTAATTCAATTATATATGTATTTTTTTATTAACAAAAGTTATATTCACTCACATTTTGTTCAGCATTCACTTAGAATTGTCTTGTGAAAAATCTCACAAAATAATTGCATAAATTATCGCTTTTGTTCTCATTCGTGATACCTACTTTTCTTCCTTATTCGCTTTTCACTTTTTCGAACATCATTTAGAATAGCCGGAAAGGGAGAAGCGAAAAAATCCACAAGGAATTTGTGTTTAGAATAAGGGAACAGGGAGAAGCGGAAAAATCCTTGTGGATTTTTCGTTTAGAATCGGGGTGATTATATTTGTGAAGCATTTTCAAACGGTAGTTACGCTGACTATGCATAAAGTAACCATGATATGGACACAAACTTTCCCAATGCCGACAGGTACTCACTTTTGCTATGTTTGTAAAAAACTAATTTGTCTCACTTGTTCTAAAAAGGCACCTATGTGTGGCATGTGCTTCAGTTAACTGACTTCCCCAGTTGCACGTTTTAAAATTAATGAGGCCTGTCGCAGAATCCGACTGGGAATTGCATTTTGTCGGAATTGCAAACCGATATCGATTTCATTTGGTGTCGTGAATTCCGACCGGATTGCAATTTTTCGAAGTTGAGCAAAACCGATATTCGAAATCAGCTGTTTTTGTCCATCTCTAAATTAATGTACTTATAGGGCCGCCACAATGAATACTTTTCCGTCAATCCAGCAATCCGTTTAGCTGACAACATAGTTCACTTACGTGTATTTGAATGACGATCGACACATTTAGTACGTCAACTTTCCCATAACAAATATATGTAATTCAACTAAGTTGTCAGTTAAACGGATACGGATTGCAGGAAATGTATTCATTCTGACAGGCCCATTATTTATTTGTTTCAAAATGCGGGAAATTCATTGCGTTTGTGTTTTTTATACAGAAAAATAAAAAAGAGATTCGTTTATTATTAGCTAGTTATGAATAGTTAGCCAAGTTTCAGCTGGCAAATCGTTTCTTGAGTCAAAAAAATAGCAGAAGAGAGCCATAGACAGCTCCAAATTTCAGCTAGTAAAATTTTCACTAGCTAAAATTATTTGCTGCAAAAGTAAGAAACAGCTGTTGAAAAAATAAACAAACGAATACTTTTGATTTTATTACTTTTGAAATTTTCTGAATTTTTGAAATATAAATAATGAAAATTAAATGTTTTTTTAGAAAAAATAACCATTAAGAGTCAAAAATAGCATTCAAATTATTAATCTTTAATTATTACTATTTTTCCGTTTCTTGATTCTCTTTATGAGCGCAATTCTTTCCGTTTTGCTCACTTGACAGCTAGCTGCTAGTTTAATAAGAAACAAACCTAAGGAATATGTCTGCAGAAATTGTGTATGTTATGATGAAGGAGCAGTCGTCAGACCAGCCGGAAAAGCTCAGCTGCCATAGCCCGTGTAAGAAAAATAAAAACTGTAAAAGGCCACGGTTGCGTGGACTACCAAATTGGGAAAACAATGCGTATACACTAAAGTTTTTAGGAGGTGCAGATTGGGCTCCCTGATTTTAATCAAAAAGTTCCGCTAACTGGAGGCGTAAAGTTTTTAAGTTATTTGTTGCTAAAGTTAAGAAAACTCAAATGTGATCTCCCTTTTCCGTTGAAACATCGGTGATGCCACAAATATATCTTATGGTAATCAAATGGAAATATGCTCCATACATACATATGTAGTTCGGTGCATAGAAACTATCTCAGAAAGTAGGATTATCCCTTTTTGTAAATCCTTTGGCAATGTCGGTATACTTCTCAATAAATTGCAGCAATATACCGCTTAGCGTTCTATTTTTATGTTTTCCCCTAGAAATAGAAACGTATATTGTTTAAGTTTTCAATAGGAAAATGGCTTTCCTACTGAATAATACTACTAACATTATTATAAAATTTTAAAAACTTATTTCTAAATGACAGCTGGTTTTAAACCAAAAACGGTAACGTTCTAGTAACCGTTTTATTTCCGATAAGAAAATCGATTCGAACATGAAAGTCGATAACATCGGATTCCACGACACCAAATGAGAAAATTTGTCGGATTCAAATCCGATAACGAGAATGTCGGATTCTGCGACAGGCCTGATTGTATTGGAAGAAAAGAATATAGACTACGATTTTAAATTAATACATAATTCTTAAGTGAAATGTTTGATTTTTTTGTTGTAATATGTTGCTTTATACGTAGGAACCAAAATTTAATGTCATCTACATACGTACATACATACATCTTCTACGATTCTTGCTACTCAAGCAATTGTAACGGTAAAATAATAAAAGTATTTGATTAATTACAAAAACCGAAACAAAAACTTCAAAAAAAAAAGGGGATTGGCCCTCGAAGATCTCGCAGATCATAAGACTAAACATTTGCAGAACGATTTTAGCGTGCCTCTTGATGTCAACAATAAAGATAAAATGGCTGAAGTGGTTAGAGCCTGCGTCGGCACGAAATTCATCAGCAAATGGTCGGATTTAGTTGTAAAAATTCCGTTTGACGCTGTCGAAACTGTAACATTGAATAAAAAATGGACATTTGGAAGTGGATATAAAGCGGTACGCAAAGGTAGAAAAATTCCCGGCGGTAACATCGATGAGTCATGTGTGCTGAAAGGAGTAATGATCAATAAAGATGTAACGCATCCCAGAATGCGTCGTTACATCGAGAATCTACGTAGTGTCCTTCTAGATTGTTCGTTGGAATATAAGAAAGGTGAGAGTCAGACGAATGTTGAAATTATTGGAGAGCAGGATTTCATACGTATACGTATGCTGCAAATTGAGGAGGAATTCGTTCAACGTATTTGTGCCGTATAATTACTGTCAAACCAGATATCGTGTTTACGGAAAGGGGCGTATCCGATTTGGCACAACACTATTTTCCAAAGGCTGGCATAACAGCAATACGTCGTCTACGCAAGACTGACATAAAGGACATTATATTGCGGTAGCACACGCCTTGGAAATCATGCCACGTAGGCTGGCGCAGAATTGTGGTGCTAATACCATACGCACGTTGACAGCCTTACGAGCAAAAGCATGCTTAACATTCTGGCGATGGTGCTTGCACTTGGTGTATCAATGGCGAATAAGGCGAAATCGTAGACATGAATTTCAAAGGTATTTGGAAGCCATTGGCCGTAAAAATTCAGACTTATAAGACCGCTGTAGAAACTGCTACCTTGCTCTTGCGCATCGATGACATTGTGTCTGGCCCGAAAATGGTGGTGCTGCAGCTGCTCAAGGTCAGGAACAATGATGCTATATCACGAAGAAATGAAGTAAAAATTGTATTATCAATATCATTTACTCACATACATATGTATGTATGCATATTTCACTGTTTGAAAGTCGTCAAGCATTTTTTCATGTTGGAATATTTTGGCACATTAAACTCTACTTTTGTTAATTGCCTTTTCTTTACTAATTGTTAAAATGTGGTTTTAGAAGTATATTGCTGCTTAGTTTCCAGAAAATCTCGGTCTTAGGGCAATCGCTTATAAAATTATTCTCATGTAGATTTGGCAGCCTCATGGTTAAACCCGAAATAGAGTGGAGAGAATATATCATTGACAATTCCACAATTTCATTCAAAAGTCATCGTCAATGAGGTTGCCAAATCAAACAAACTCATTGACAGATTCACCATAATCGAATCTGCTCCTTCTACTATATTTACTATTAAAGACCAAATATTTGGCAGCCACTGGATATTTATATTTGTGGCGAATTACTTTTCCATTATCAATGACCCAAACCAGCACGTAATGCCAGTATAGCCACTTTCAAAATACAAAATTATGCGAGATTTTTGTCAATATTAAAAACGTTTTTGTAGGTTTCAAATATCTTAATTCGTATTCATATTAGGCATAGGAGATTTGAAATTCTTAGCAGTGTCAACCCACACATCATCACAAAGTCCTTTCATTTTATTTCCAACAAACAAATTTTCATTTTCATTTCAAATTCGGAAATGGGCCAAAAATAATGCGAGAATGGCCACACTGGTGCATACGACGGAAATTACAGCGATCAGTGGCGTTCAAACTACTGACCTAGATTTCGCAGCGGTAGTGACCTATAGTTCCCAAACTGTGTTGCCTTACAGTTTTGCAAGTGTGGTGACATACATCTCTCAAACTTGTTTGACAAGTGTGGTGACGAGCGTTGCCGACTTTTGATGAATAATCGTAAATTTTTGCGTAAAAATCGTCAATCTCCTGTTTCTTTCTTCATTTTATTAAAACACGTTACAAACAACAAAAATTTTAAAGAGATAAGAATTCGATGTATTGTGGAACGATCCTCCGTCATCCCTTGTCAAGTTTGGTTTGGAGACAAACCGGTTTCGGCTAATATGCGCCATCTTCAGTGTCTTTTTTCGTTCTGAGTTATTTTGTGTAAGTTCGATAGTACTTATAGTAACTAACTTCCATCGTTTGGTCACGTACTTCGTGTTCGTGTGATGTTTTCGTGCATTCGTGCGTTCGGGCGACGTGCATGCGTGTGTGCGTGCGAGTCTGCGCGTTTAGGTATGTAAATCTATTTTTGTATCCTCATTAAACAGGCAGGTAAAATAATAAATGAACAAATAAACACCGCATCAGATACATTATTTGAAACGCTTAAGCTATTATACCGAAAAGAGGACAGAAAACCTAAAACCGACATAAACAAAACAACACACAAGAGGACAATAACGGACTTTTACCTGCCTGTTTAATTAGGATACAAAAATAGATTTACATACCTAAACGCGCAGACTCGCACACACACACGCATGCACGTCGCCCGAACGCACGAATGCACGAAAACATCACACGAACACGAAGTACGTGACCAAACGATGGAAGTTAGTTACTATAAGTACTATCGAACTTACACAAAATAACTCAGAACGAAAAAAGACACTGAAGATGGCGCATATTAGCCGAAACCGGTTTGTCTCCAAACCAAACTTGACAAGGGATGACGGAGGATCGTTCCACAATACATCATATTCCTACCCTGTCTGAAAAACAAGCAACCAAAAAGTATTTAATAATGCCAGTCAGGCACATCAAATCCGGACAAATATTCTACTGATAGCATACAAAAGGCGACTACAGAAAATACACAACACCAAAGCCAACATATGTTTAATAAACAATGTTTAATGAGCAAACTTATTCCAAAATACGCGCAAATAGGACACAAAATTAAAAACGAGGATAAACGCAAAATTATAAGGAAAGCGGAGAACAGCTTCATTAGATGCGAGATCAGGAACCAACACGCAAAGAAGGAGCGCATGAATCAGGAATTACTACGCATCCATCTGGAGCTGATGGGAATCATTCCAGTCAGTTCCCTTCTGGAAACGTTAGATGCAATAAAGGAAGAGATCAAAGGAGCCATGGAAAACAAGTATAAAAAACTCAACAAAAAACTGGACGACCTTGACACAAAACAAAACAACAACAAAAAATGCCCACAGCAGGAAAAAACATCTTTCCATCCAAGATTTGTTAACTTAACAAATCTTCCAATCAACGCCAAGGAAACACAGCTACTACAAAAAGGTTTGAAATACAACATCGAAAGCTACGATAGGAAAAAAGACGTGGAGAACACCATTGCGGACACGGAGGTGGCCATATCACTAATACCAAACGAGGAACAGGAGCACGCAAGGCATTTATGCAGACGCATAATCGAAAAGAGCATAAAAGCTGATGAAAAGAAAATGGTAGCAAATGAATATAAAACGGTAAAAGAATTGAGGAAAAAACTAAGAGAGAATAAAATAATAGCAACAAAAGCAGACAAAGGAAATACAGCGGTGCTAATGGACGAAGAGGAATACACCACAGAAACAGGCCAACTCATCAAAGAAATGGGCTGCCGAGTGATGAGGAAGGACCCAACGGAGGAATGCCAAATGGCAATAAAGCGCGCAATAAAACAGACAAAAAATATAGTAGACAACAAGATAGCCTACACTCTCACGGCAATGAATCCATCGGCCCCGTCACTGATCGCACTACCTAAAATCCACAAAGCAGGAACACCTATGCGACCAATAGTAAACCATAAATCGGCACCAGGATATAGACTATCAAAACATCTAAATAAGCTACTAACCGAGACACTGGACCTGTCCAATAAATACACAATCAAAAACACGACGGAACTAGTCGAAAAACTGAACAACCTGAACGTACCTAAGGACTCGAAACTGGTATCGTTTGACGTGAAGGACCTATACCCTTCGATACCACTGACAGAAACATTAAAAACTCTAACTAAAATATTGACAGAAAAAACGAACAGAGACATTGCAACAGAGATCGTAAACACACTGAAAGTAACCCTGGACCAGAATTATTTTAAATTTGACAATAAAATATACAGACAAACTCACGGACTAGGCATGGGTAGCCCCACATCAGCTATCCTTATGGAAGTATTTATGCAACATTTGGAAGAAATTTATATGGAAGAACTGACGGCAAATTTGGGAGTAAATTTTTATGCCAGGTATGTAGATGACATCATCTGCCTAATATCGGAAAATAAAGAAGAACAAATTTTGGAGCACCTCAACAGCCAACACAAAAATATAAAATTCACCATGGACGCAGAGAAAAATGGAAAAATCAACTACTTAGACCTCACAATTAAAATAAACAAAGAGACTAACAAATTTACTTACGAAATATACAGAAAACCCACAGCAACGGATACAGTAATACACAATAAATCTAGCCATCCTCAACAACACAAGAATGCCGCTTTCAGACATTTATTAACACGACTTGAACGGACCCCGTTAGAAAAGGAAGCTTACAACAAGGAACTCAGCACAATATACACAATCGCGGAGAACAACGGATATCAAAAAAGTTTGGTGAAGAAAATACAGAAAAACATAACTTCAAGGAAATCGGAAAACAAAGAAAAGGTAGAGAAGAAATGGGCAGTCTTATCATATACCGGAGCAACATCTTACAAGTTGGCTAAAGTTTTCCAAAAATATAACATTAATGCAGCATTTAAAACGAGGAACAGCATGGAAAAACTTCTACGAAACAACATTAACAATGAAGACCCCTTTGACAAACAAGGCGTATACAAATTGACTTGCGAATGCCAAAATAGCTATATAGGACAAACAGGACGCTAAATCAAGACGAGATATCGAGAACACGTAAGAGATTACAATAAGAAAATAAAGAAATGATCAACGACAGTGGAATCAAATTTCGCCAACCACATGGCAGAAAACAAATGTACACCCATGAAAATAGGAAAAACAGCTAAAATTCTCCACATACAACACAAGGGAAAACGACTTAACGTATTAGAAAATATGGAGATATACAAACAGAAGACATTCGTAGGTAAAATAATAAATGAACAAATAAACACCGCATCAGATACATTATTTGAACCGCTTAAGCTATTATACCGAAAAGAGGACAGAAAACCTAAAACCGACATAAACAAAACAACACACAAGAAGACAATAACGGACTTTTACCTGCCTGTTTAATGAGGATACAAAAATAGATTTACATACCTAAACGCGCAGACTCGCACGCACACACGCATGCACGTCGCCCGAACGCACGAATGCACGAAAACATCACACGAACACGAAGTACGTGACCAAACGATGGAAGTTAGTTACTATAAGTACTATCGAACTTACACAAAATAACTCAGAACGAAAAAAGACACTGAAGATGGCGCATATTAGCCGAAACCGGTTTGTCTCCAAACCAAACTTGACAAGGGATGACGGAGGATCGTTCCACAATACATCATATTCCTACCCTGTCGGAAAAACAAGCAACCAAAAAGATAAGAATTCATATAAAATCGAATATCCATAAATGAATAAAATTTTGGAAAAAAAAGGTGCAAATTTATCTAAACGCTCATATAATGATAAAAAATTACATTAGTCGTTCACGAATACTAATATACAAAATATAAAGATTTAATTATTGTACTGAGATGGTTTGGAGTTTGTCAAAAGGCCGCATTCACTATTTAATAACAACAAAAAAGGGGATGATGAACGATAAAAATCGTTATTTGTTAGGAAAAATCGTCAAATCGTCATAGCTACGATAAATTGTAAATTTTCAACACAGTGAAGTTTCCAGTTTATTTGATTTGTGTTTTTTATGTATTCCACACTAACCCTTTCACCCATTGTGCATGCATGGTACCATTACACAATAATTCATATGCAGGTGCGTATTACACTCATTCGACATTAAATACTTACAAAAACAAAAAAAGGGGGTGGAAGTACAAAATTATTGAAAACAAATTTTAAATTTTAGCGCTTTGCAGCAAATCATGTTATCTATTTTCATCCACAGTTCGATATTTACTTCCTCCATACGAATTTCAGAAATTCTTATCTAAATAACCAGGTGGCAGCACGTCGAATTGTGGAGAATACTCTCAAACTCATTTTCGTTCATTTAATAGGTCCAGTATTGAAAAATGACAAAAAAAAACAAAAAAAAAATTGTTCAGTTTCGTAACCACCGCTATAACGATAATCGTTAAGGTTGGCATATCATCATGTAGAAACTAGCGACAAAAACGGAAAACGCTGAATCACAACCTCCTAAATCTACAGCTTTCCATCAATCCACACTGGCCACCCAACCCAATATACAAAATTTTTACGTTGGGTTAAATGCAATACAATATTTACCTTGCAGAAAAATGGGTCGTTTTGCACAACTCCGCCGTATGTCCGAAAAGAAGGCCTTTTCTTCTCCTTGTCGCCTATGTGACAAAAGCAGAGACCAACATAACTGTTAAGTTTTTTCTAAGTGTCCTAAAATAACAGTTTCATGTAAACACAAATGCATAACAGTTGAGCAACGCCGATAACAGTTATTGTTTACAGACCAGCTGTTTCCGTCAGTGGGAATCCTTTATTTGCAATTTTTTTCCGTCACTGTTGGACAGCGACGGTTTTCGCTGAGCAGCGAAAAATATCTGTCGCGCAAGGACGGATATTTCGGGCAGAGAAAAAATAAAAGTCTTTTGTGCATGTATGTATGTGTCGTGCGCACGTACATCCAGTTAGAACACTATGTGTTATATAATGCGTTAAACCATCCGTAGTGCTACAAAAACTATGCGTTATAAATCTGAAAACTTTCCATGAGTTTCTACAGGCCCGGTGACAAAATATAACGCATACTGTTCTGTACGTGTGAGCAGCTATCTCTTTTTTTCGCATTAAGCCCTTCCGTTTAAGTTTTATATATTTGGCTCTTTTCAATCCGCTATAGTTACGCCATATATAACCCGTTTTATACTGAAACCAATGCCATACAACTATAGGATAGTGCTACGGCATAAATAATACATTATCTAACGTTTATACCTATCCGATATTCCTAACGCATATATAATGGAAAAAATAACATTTAGAATGGTTTCTTGCTTTATTTAAAATCCAAAACTTATGTTTAATTTTTATCATCTTCAGAGTGTTCTGATATTACTCGGCTCGTATTAAATTTCCTTTGTCTCCACCTGTTATGGCTCAGCTCAACTGATTTCCGTATCTCTTTATCGAATTGAGGCCGCCCATCTGATTGGAATGCATCTATAGGGATAAAAAAAAGAAAAAAGCAAAAGTTAATAAAAACGTTTGAAGGAAATGTATGAAAACTTTAAACATTTGGTAAGAAATTTTAAATTTTAGGTACATCTATTTCAAATTTTAAATAAAAGTTCTGTTTTAAAACTGCTTAAAAAAATTACTAAAATAGACGAATTTATCAAGCCTACACTCTAAGCTAGCGATACGAATTTTAAAACATTAAATACCAAATAATAGCTCGTTGATGAACATGAGCTTATTTGGTGCTCTCTTCTTCTTCCTCCCGTCCAAGTTGAACAAAATTAATACATCATCTGTCAGAAGTTTTCTTAGCATCTCGTCGACAGTGGACTTAACTCCCTTAATTCTTGATATGTATATTTTCTAGGAATTTAAAAATTAAATATTTCCTTAAAAAAAGCAAACCAAACATACCGTTTCATCAGCAAACTCCTTGGTCTTCAGCTTCTCCTCGAAGTCCAGAGCAGCGTCCAGACTGGGAATTGGCAATAAGGCAGTAATTTAAATTTGTACGACGTTCTCCTCTTCACCAACCAATCTACCAACAGAGTGTCGAACTTTGTGTAGAATTACTTTACATTCTCGTATTGATTGATTTTGAGCCATTATTGCCGTTCTATCCACTGCCTAATGTAAAAAAAGATATATATATATTATTATATTTAGAGATGTGATTGAAATTTGAGTTTAGTCTGCATCTAATAAAAGGTGGTGCGTTTTTTTTTTTTTGTTATTGCTACTACTACTATTTTCTTGTTGCAATTTTCCAACGATGATTGTGGATGCATCATAACTGAGTAAAATTTATATTTTTTTGTTGTTTTTTTTTTTTTTTTGAGAAAGCAAACCATTTATATGAAAAATTCAGCAGTTTTTATATGAAAGTATTCACTGATGCCTCCTGAGTCATAGTTGAATTTTATCAGTGATTCATGAAGGATTTTTACTGCGGGGTATATACATAAAAACTAGCGTGTATATGTATGTATATCTTTTTGTACTTTTAAGATCTTATACTTATCTACATACATTTTCATTAGCGGCCTTCTCCAATATATCCAGCCTTGTTATTATGCTATGTTGGTTGGAAATTATAGTTTCCTGATTATCCAAAATTCGTTTCCAAATATCCCTGTTTTCTAAAAAGATGAAAAGTTATAAACAAAATACTATGTAGATATAAAAAAATGAATTTCTTTTACCTTTGTTTGAGTCGTCTTCTCTCCTTAATTGTGTATGGTATGTTTTCTTTTCAAATGAAGTTGTTTTAACTGCAAGTAAATATTGAAATAAAATAAATTGAACCATGTTGAAAAAATTCGTTTTTTTTACCTTTTGGCGTTGTTGGCTCGGGGTCAAAAATTATTGTACTCTCCATATCTCTTTAAAAATATAAAACATTGAAAAAATTAGATAATTATTCGAATTCAGAAATTTATTTATTATTCAATAAAGATAAAAAATTATTCATTTATAATTCCTTATTCGTATAAATTTGGCCCAACTCTGCCTTTAAATGGAGAAATCATGAAAAATGTGATTTAAAATTGGAATTAACAAAAACTTGTTTTCATTAGGAATGCAAAAATATTTATGCTCTATGTCCGTTTTTAAGACTTCAACTAGCTCATTATTTAAATTAGATGCTATTAGTATTCCTAAAGCGGGATAAGACTGCACCGGCTTTTCAAAATAATTTTCAATTTGTTGAAAGTAATATCCCAGCACGATATCCCGGCCTGACTCTTTTTTCATAGATACAGCTTTGAAAGGACCAGTTTTTTTGATGTAACAAAATGAATCTTTCTCTTTTTTAACATTTATATCAAAACAATCGATTTTTAATTTTTTTTTTTTAAAGGAATATCAGAACTTTCTTGTAGCCTTAAATATAATTGCTGTAGAACTTTATTAGGTTTCTTAATAACTTTTTTAAGTATTGCATATAATTTTCATATTTATAGGCTGAGAAGTTATCTAGTGGTCCGTATTGCGCTGCGCATTCTGCTAAATGCAACAACCCGTGAATATTGAAACTAATTAAATAGTCCCCGTATAATTGGCCAAACAAATCAACAAAATCTTCTAGTATGTTTTGAGCAACATTTGCCTCAACTAAATATGATTTTTGACATGAAAGAAGCCTTATTCCACTATGTAAAAGAAGGAAATGGTAATAAAGATCATCATCTCCTTCATTCTTCAATACGAAAATTCCCAAATACAAAAGAAATTGCCTATATTCCGTCGATTTCCAATTACCTAAATCATTTAAAGTTCTACAAACTCTACAAATTCTGAAGGAATCCAGTTGGACAGGAATTTAATTTTGCTATTAATGTTTCTTACGTTTAACTTTTTGGTAAGTGAATCCAAAAGTTTTTTCATGACACCGAGGTCGACGAGGTGCATGGGTTCAAATGGAAATTGGGACACCATCCCAAAACCATAACTTTTAACGATGTTTGGCTGTTCTCTAAACGCCATGATGTTCTATATCTTGCCTATTTTGGAAGGAAGAATTTGTCCGCGCTTCATGAACTTGCTTGGAAAAACTGACACGGTTGTAGCGTTTATTGTATACTCCAACTTGCACACATTTGGGGCACCCTTTTTTACCATTGTGACCAATAGTGCTAGTTACGAAGGATCGAGCAGGCGTATCACATGTGAACAAACGTACTCTAAAGTCTTTTACAATTTCACCAGTACCAATCCTAATTCCATTTGTTTGTAATAACATTACTTCCTTACAAAAGTCCTTCATGAAATCATTGATGTTCCACGCCTTGTCATTTCCAGCGTAACATGCAATTACAAAAGGACTCTCCTGAGGGTAACCAACTATTGCTCCTAAAATAGGCCACAAAACTTTCTTTGAATTTTTGAACATTCTTAGTCCATCAATGCCGACATCAATTTCGATTTCATTTACTAACTCAAGAAAATTTAAACAGTTTTTAGTAAAATGATGTTGTATCCCAATATAAATGAATTCACCGCTCGGAATTAATTGTATATTTACTATTTCCTTTTCCGTACCAAAAAGCGTTTTGGCGCATAAGGGTAAGCCTTTAACGCCAACTTCTTCTTTTAACGTTTTGAGCAAGTCGGTCACCATATTTTGCGAGGCGGTGTTTCTTATTGCCCACGCCTTAATAGCTGAAGCACCTTTATTTAAATTGGGATACCCACCTGTGTCTTCGCCTGCAAGATCACTCACAGAACTAGCACTTTCCCCATCTGCGTCTTGGCACAAAATTGGCACATCAACACTTTCAGCAACATCAACTTCACCGCGAGCAAAGTCCCCAATACGCCTATATTTTTGCGCACTAACTTCAAAATTCTTTTTTTCCTTTGCTAAATTGTTGCGGAAAGATCTCATTTTTTAATAATAATCAAAGAATAAATTAATGGCTACGTTCAGAAGGCGCAACCGTGGCGCAACAGTTGCGCAACTGTTGTGTTTTATCTTCTGAACGCAACGTTGAGTATTTCTGATCAACACAACATGTTGTGATTTTGGAGACTTTTTTCTATCATAAATTTTTTACGCTCACTTTACACAACATGTTGAGCTTACGATTTTGACATATGTACAAAACATATAAAAAGTGTTTATGAATTTTGGAATGTAATAAAAATGTTTCAAAGCCGCGAAATTATTGGCAATTACGTTGGGGATAATAAAAATACTAATTTGTTTATTTAATGTATCAGATCGTTCAGAAGGCGAAAATTGTATCACTTTCCGATTACTGATATCTACACAACAGTTGTGCTCCACCGTTGCGCCTTCTGAACGTACCCAATATTCACCTTTTTTTTTACCAATCAGAATTCTGCCGTTAACCAAAATTTTCAGTTTAATAGTGATGTAACTTTTATACTAGATATGTGCAACATAAAGGTACTTTGAAAAGTAACCGGATCTGACGTGAACTTTATTTATAGCTTCCAACGTATTTATTACGTGTATAACTTCAATTTGATACCTTTAAACTATAGAATTTATAAAATTGTTAAATTAAGAAAATTCGTATTTAAGATTCGATTTCACTCATAGTCGGAAAACACATTGAAACATAACAGGAAAGAAAAATATTTAGAAAATTCGTATCTCTGGGGTGAATTAACTTTTTTGCGTGGTCAATACCATTGTTTATACTAAATAGTTTGGTAACTCAAACGGTCTTCTTCTTGATCAATTTTAAAAATGCGTATGTATTTGTGCGAAAATGGAGAGAATGAAGGAATCAATGCTGTGCAATTTCGTAGAATTGCTGTTACTACCAAAATGGGAGCAAATTAGTTAGGATTTACTCCGTTTTTACTGAATTTTTTTCTTCACTACGAAAACGATTTTAATAAAAATATATCGTACCTTAAATCATAAAGTGACACAACTCAAAATTTGTTTTAATCGACTTTTCATCATAAACCGGTACACAGAACATATCTCTAGCGATTGCCAACAAAAAAACTTTTCATTCGGGGTCTGTTTTGACTACGGCTCTCGATTTTGTTTGAATATTTTCGAGTAGCCCGAACAATTGTTGTTGAAATGCTCGAACAATTGTTTGTTTGTTTATTACCCGTATGTTTGTACCGGCATTTGAACAATTCGTTTGGTTTTTTCTTTTTTTTATTATTATTATTTTTTCTTTGTATGTATTTTTTTATTTTTGTTTTTCCGATACATATTTTTTTGTTTGTAAGCTCGAATGTTTGTACGGGCATTTGAACAACAAACGGGCTTCAAACAAAAACGATCAGATCAAAATGCTCGATACGCGGGTATATAGAGCTCTACTTTTGACTGAAAAATAGCCATTATACGTCGCCTTTTGCCATGTCATTGATATGGTGTGCGATATATATTAATTTTTTTCCGCATATCTGCCCAAGTGCGCATAAAATAACGGATAAATGTGTAGAACTAACATTAAAATAGTATTGAGTTTTCCTGTTTATTTTACATTTTTAACTAGATAAATTTGCAGTTTAAGCTAGTTAAATTAACTGGATTGATTTTACAATTTACAAAAATACAATATATGTACATTCAATAAAAAAAAGTTGCTTCGGTATTGCGAGATATGGGAGGACCTCCTCCTGGTAAAATTTCAAACTATTAGGAGGAAGAAGAAAATATTTTACATTAAAAACTTTTAGAAATAAAAATGCGTTTCACTGAAAATATAAATGGAAATGCCATTATCACGCATTTCCAATGACGCTAAACTCCTCCCACGGCAGATTTTCTTTTTATGTAAAAAAAAATAATTGGGTTTTGCACGAACAGAACTCCAAATGTTCAAAAAAAAATTTTGTAGTTTTCAAAATAGTTTTGACGTTCCTTTTTTTAACATTTTTTAGTTTATATTGACACTATCATCATGTTAAAAAAACCAAATTCCGAATGACATTTAGGAATAAAATTTTATATTTGAATAATAGCGTATATTTTAAAAATTCCCAATGATGCATCAACACTAAAATTTGGTTGAATTTACCAAAATGTCAAATGACGTTTAAAAAGCTAAAAACAAGTTTCAAAAATCGTGTAATTTGAAAAAAAATTGATGCTGTTCTATGTGTAAAGATCGATCGTGTTAATCTTACATGAATTAAAATTTGCATATACGCAAACGAAGTAGTAAAGGCATTGGTATCCGTATATTACCTTTTCTATATTTCTAGGAAAATGTAGTAATAGAGCAGTACGAGAAAGTGCAACCCAGCTTATACGAAAATGTTCAAAAGGAAAGAAAAAAATTTGAATTCAAACGGCCATTTTGCATGGCGAAACCCAACAAACATTTAGGTTAGATACAGGTTTGAGAATGACTCAAGAACTAGTCCTTTTCTCAAATCTCTAACGTTAGAGGACGACTCGAGAAGCAGTCGAGAATCATAGCTATTTCAAACAAAATGGGACATAATTTTCAAATTTATAAAATTATAATTTCCGAATTGAAATCCAATGTATTTTTCTAATGAGATTCTAGTGAGAATTCGCAAATACTTCTTTTTCTAATCAGTCTCCAATTTATTTCTAGTGTAGTTTTCAACCTCCGCTTTGGATTAGAGATCATTTTGAGAATTGCACTCTCTACCGTTAGAGATTGTGTTTGCTGATAAAACGCTGTGCCAATTCATACTATTTGGTTAATGCCTGGATGGTTGCTTTGGAAACTCTACATTCTCCTACATTTGGATATTTCCCAATTAGCACGAATCCAATATTGGAGAAAAGTCTCAATTCTCAAGTTTATATGTGTATGAGATTAAGTTGATGCAACCAGTTTGACACTGTGCATGGAGTGTACTATCGATACTTACCGATCTGGCAATCCCAATTATTCCTATCAACCTCCCATCCCTATTTTATTTTATTCCAATAACAGAACAAATAATCACGCCATAATTCCGTTAGCAATTTTATTGTATATAAGAGCGAGTTGCGCTAATAAAGTATAGTCTTTTGTTATTTTTCATTGTAATTGTCTGCATAACTTCCGTGTTTTATTGAACGGATACAATATGTTTTTAAACTTGAGGTACAACACTTTTCCAAACTGAACTGAGAGCATAATTAGTATTAATTAAATTGAATCATATTAGAAATAAGTAAACTAAAAATGAGTGAAGAATAAAATTTAAAAAGGAATGTATAATTCAACTAATTTTTGTGTATAAAATGTTGTTGTTATTTTTAAATGCATAACAAAAAAGTGAGCAAATAAGTTAAGCAGACAATCATAATTGTTACAATTTTGTTCCTTCCATCGGATGAGCGTTCGTTGCTCAAAAGCTTTATTCTGACGTTTGATTTTGGTTGGAGAATATCGATAGAATTCAAGTCGAATTCCAATATTTTTTTCAAGTGGAGAAACAGAAAACATTTTCATATCAAAAAAACACGCTTTTGCAATTGATTTCAAGTTAAACATTATTGTTGGAAATTGGAAAATGGATTTGATCTCAATTGAAATTCAAATGCATTTTCCACAAAAATGTTTATTGGGTAGCAACGATTAGCATCATGGATATTTCATTTTTGTTTTAAATAAATAAATGTGTATCTATATTTTTGACACATACAGTGAGTCGCAGTGAAAATGAGCCACGTTATGTTCGAAGGTTTATGAAAATAAAAAATTATACACAAACCGATTGAAAAACAAAATTATGTACTTAGGTATATTTTAAAATAAACCACAATTTAGTATTTCAAAAAATATTTGATGAAAATTATTTTTTAGTTATAAAAATAATAGTTAAAACCGGAAAAGTTCATGAAACGGTCTCACAGTGAAAGTTAGCCACTAAGAGGAATATGCCCTAAAACGGTTTTAATACTTTGTTGCCTTGTTTCAATAGTTCAATTACTCTATCCCTAATGAATTAAATATAATACAAATTTTATTAGCATGCAATGTGTTTTATTCATCCAACAAAACACGATTTTTACGCGCTCTAGCGTATGTTTTCTGATAAGTACACCTTTTAAAATCGGAAAATAATTGCCTGAATCCCCTTTTATATAGATTTTGTATATAATTAACACATAATGTAAAATGTGAACTGTACAAATATATAAGAGAAAAATAATAATTCTTGAGAGAAACTGTAAGTATTTAAATTAGAGTTGCTAGAAAAATTACTTTGATTGTGTGGCGTATATATGTGTATGTTTTTCTTTTTGATCATTTCTAGCATGTTGTTGAAAGTTTTCCGTTGAAAAGAAATTAGGAAAGTCAAGTAATTGTTAACAAAGATATTTAATAATAAAAATTTGTGAATAAATGATGGCTCACTTTCACTGTGACTCACTGTATTCCCATCAAAACAAACTTCAACCATGGGAATTGTTGTTGCAAAAAGTGACAGGCACATTATGTGTCAATGGGAGAATGGGAAACTAAATAAACCAAATGTGAAGAAGAATCGACCACAGTGTTGTATTCAAACGTAGCAAAATCTTCACAAGAAAATAGCAAAAATTCCTAATAAAATCAATGAAAACTCAAAAATGTGTTAAATTTTTGTTATTATCGCAACAAATATAGCATTACAAATTTAATACACACAATAATTTTAAAGATTTAAAGATTTCAAAATTCATTTCAATTTTTTTTTGTAACTTTTGCACAGCACTGCATGGTGACAGGCACAACATGCCAAACGATCAGCTGAGAGTTTCGCAACTTGTAGATATAAACTATGGTCAATACGACCGTGATAAAACTCTTTAAACATAATGTAATGTTATTATTAGTAACTATATAGAATATAATAAACATAAATTTAGTAATACATTAGTATTATTTAAATATATCTACTCTGTTTTATTTTCGCTTATAATATAATGGACGAAATCGCGTGCAATTTCTGTTATTACAATATATCTCTACAAATATGGTGATATAAAACTATCCAAAAACGTTTGGATTTAATGGTTACTCATACTTATTCGATACCGATTACTGTTTGGTAGTAAAGACAAGCGTACATGGCAACGCCAGCTAAAGAGTATTGAAAATTTGTTTAACTGGCAACATCGCAAATTCCAATCGAGTGGAAGTGAATACGATATATTGGTGGGCACCAAGAAATATTACTTCCTTTTTTGGCATACAGCGAGAATATAACTGACAGCTGATGATTTTGCGTATGTGTTGGTGAATGCGTTAGTCCGTTCTTGCTGGGACATGTGCTACTCCGTTGAGGATGAACATATGAAATGCATATGTACATACATATGTATGTATGTTTGTAATTATACTAAATGGTACGCCGGTATGCCTGCGATCTGGTGGAATGGAAAGCAGGTATTGCAATTTTCCATGTTTATTATACATTATTGAATCTTTTGTTTAACATTTTTTTGCATATACATATGTACACATGTAACGACTTCTTTTTATAGATTAGGTAGTCGCCTTTTATTTAATTTTAAGTGAGAGGCTGTACAATCTTAATACCAAAACAATAAATTCGTTATTTTTAATAAAGCCGAACTCTAAGTATTAAAAATAATAATATAAAATAGTTATGGACATAGGTATGTACCTGCGTACTACTAAGATTAACTATGATATGTTAATATGTATGTAAGTACATACATATGTACATACATATGTATGCATGTATAAGAATTGCAGAAATATGCAAAGCCGACAGAAAATGAACTGGTGCCTCTTTGACGCATTTTCGCTAGTTCTGAACCAGAAATTCTGTTCTCTAGTTACTTACTAACTTCCTGCAGAGTATGTAAAAAAATTCAGATACATGCCTTTATAATTAAATACCTATATTAATATGTACATAAATATGTAAGTAACGAATCTAACATCAAAGTATATTTTAATACATATACATATTATGTATTAACTAAAAAATTAAAAATAAAATTCCTGTCCATACCTGCTAAGTTACAAAATTGTTTATTTTAAATACAGTCATACTACGAATACTACGAATACAAATTTTCTTCCATTTGCACACATGCCTATGCGCACGAACGTATTTACATGCATATCTACATATGCAAACATATTTTTCAGCAACACTTTTCTTTATCCCTCTGTTTTTAACTGTTATCAAAGGACGGAAAAAAATAAAAGTCTCATTGAAACCGTCACTTGCTGAGGGATATTTTTGAGTGTTGAAAAATAACTCTTAAATGGCAACAGAAAAAAGATCGTTGAGAGAGGTTGCCCACGGTGAGAAACACTTTGAGTGAAAGAGTTTTCTGTTGGGAAACACTTTGCGCTCACCATTTTTGTGTTTCCGTCAGACTGAAATGGAATGAAAATAAGTGTTAACTGTTAAAGTTGGTCTCTGGACAAAAGTCATGGCATCCGGCTGTGCCCGCTTTAGCGATCCAAAACGGTCGAGGGAAGACTTCGAGTGGTCCTACTGCATCGCTACTGCTCGAACTGCCTTTCGCCCTTCCACACTTTGAGCCACTGAAGTAGTCGAGACTATTGCCGTAGATGTGGGGAAAAGCACCACACTACCCTACATATGAATGGCCAAACAACGCGGCAGCCCGAAGAGGAAAATAGATCCCTGGATGCCATTTCTCTCGACCTATCCGGCCCGGTCAAATCCTGGGCTCAACAAGTCGCCGAAGAAGAAGCAGAAAGAGACGAAAGGAATTGGAAGAGGGCGAAATTGTGACAGAAAACTTGCCAAACCGTACCACTTACAGACCGTTATTGCAGCATGAGGAGAGCGGCCCTGCAACACATCCTTGTAGGCCGTCTCACCGCCTGACCAACCGCCGTCGTGATGACCCGTCAATTAGTACTTGTCGTACATCGCGCCGGCCAGCGGAAAGACAGACTCATACTCCTTATAATGCCGGCTGCCGTACTTTTCGACAACGAGCGCTCGTCGAGAAAAGCGGTTTTAGGACCGGACTGATAAACGACGTAAGGAACGCCCCACTCGATTGTCCATTTTGCGCTATACTGCCGACTGCGATGGTGCGCATCGAAATAGGAGGTCGGCTCCATTCACGTGAATTATAATAAAAACACCTTTTTCAGAAACTCAATTAAGTTTATAATTGGTAGAGAACAGACACGAAATATTTCATTATAAAACGACATTTAAGTTGTAATTGGCAAAAATAGAAAAACTACAATTCGAATTTGTTGTAAAAGCGAGCGATGACGGAAAAACCAATATAATGGCCATAACGACAATTACGACGACAGAGAGGGAAAAATATATGAAATACCAGAGGAATTACAATCGGCAAATCTACATCAAGAAATAATGAAGACAACTATTTACCAGAGTCCAACATAACTGTTAAGTTTTTTCTAAGTGTCCTAAAATAACAGTTTCATGTAAACACAAAAGCATAACAGTTGAGCAACGCCGATAACAGTTATTGCTTACAGACTAGCTGCTTCCCTCAGTGGGAAACCTTTATTTTAAATTTTTTTCCGTCACTGTTGGACAGTGACGGTTATCGTTGAGCACCGAAAAATTTCTGTCGCGAAAGGACGAATATTTCGGGCAGAGAAAAAATAAAAGTCCTTTGTGCATGCATGTGTCGTACGCACGTACATGTGCCACTCGGTTGAGGATGAACATATGAAATACATATGTATGTATGCAAGTAGGTATGTAATTTTACTAAATGGTACGCCGGTATGCCTGCGATCTGGTGGAATGGAAATCAGGTAATGCAATTTTTCATGTTTATTATACATTATTGAATCTTTCGTTTAATATTTTTTTTGCATATACATACATATCGCACACTAAATCAAAAAGCGTTACAACTCAAAATTTTTCGAAATCGGGTTTCTTCCATAAATTGGTACACAGAATATATCTCTAGCGGCTGCCAAAAAATATTTTCCATCAGAGTCTTTTTTAACTGAGAAATAACTATTATACGTAGCCTTTTCCCATATGATTGCCTACAAAAATTAAAAAGTTTTTTGCCTCTCCTGAAAATTTTTGAATTTTGAGTTGTAACGCTTTTTGATTTAGTGTGCGATATGTATGTACATATGTAACGACCTCTTTTTATACATATGTATGTAGATTAGGTAGTCGCCTTTTATTAAATTTTAAGTGAGACGCGGTAAAATCATAATACCAAAATAATAAATTCGTTATTTTTAATAAAGCCGAACTCTAAGTAAAACAATATTAATATAAAATAGTTATGTACATGTGGTCGCTGTGGTGCAGTGGGTAGAGTGCTCGCCTGCTATGCCAGAGGTCTCGGGTTCAAACCACGGTCCGAGCCAAACAAATTTTTCTAATTAGTAAAAATCCAATTATTGGGTTTTTTAAGAGCAGCGGTCACCTCTCGGCAGTGGGCGGCATACCCTCCGAGAGTATTTCTGCCATGAAAAAGCTTCTCACAAAAAATGCATTCGCCGTTCGGAGCCGGCTTAAAACTGTAGGTCCACCCAATTAGTAGGAAAAACAAAAAGGAGCACACCTCGAATTGGGAGAGAAGCTCGGCCATAAAACTCGTCAGAGTTATAATAGCGCCATTGTATTATTATTATTAGTTATGTACACAGGTATGCACCTACCCTGCAAAAAAATGTGCGATTAATCCCGAAAGATATTTGTCCCGGATTGATCTCTTTCGAGAACTATTGGTCCACAATTAGTCCCCGATTGTTCCCGTACGGGTATAAATGTAGACTAATTGTAGACCAATTGTTCCCGAACGGGTATAAATGTAGACTAATTGTAGCACAATTGTTCCCTAACGGATATAAATGTTGATTAATCGCTTTCATCCCGAACGTGTATAAATTTAAATTAATCGCTTTCATCCCGAACGGGTATAAATGTAGATTAATCGCTTTCATCCCGAACGGGTATAAATGTAGATTAATCGCTTTCATTCCGAACGGGTACAAATCTAGATTCCTTAAATGTAGAAATTTTACAAAAATATGCAATGTATTTAAAAAATTGTAGAACAACCGGTAAAACGAATTGAACACCCTTTCTTTTAATAACAATGATGAATGATAATTTTAACAAAATGTTGTCTACAATATCCTATGAAAAAATCCTTTACATTACGCTCATATAATGCATACTCAAAACTTACAATTTTTTTTAATTTGTTGAGATTTTTTTACAAAAGTAAAACATTATACAATCTTTATTTAAATATGCATGAACATTTACAATTATTTAAAGATTGTTATTAAAATTGCCTTGGCTAACAACTTGGACAAATCTACATTTGTACCCGTTGGGGATGAAAGCGATTAATCTACATTTGTACCCGTTCGGGATGAAAGTGATTGATCTACATTTGTACCCGTTTGGGATGAAAGCGATTGATCTACATGTGTACCCGTTCGGTGTGAAAGCGATTGATCTCCATTTGTACCCGTTCGGTATGAAAGCGATTGATCTACATTTGTACCCGTTCGGTATGAAAGCGATTGATCTACATTTGTACCCGTTCGGTATGAAAGCGATTGATCTACATTTGTACCCGTTCAGTATGAAAGCGATTGATCTACATTTGTACCCGTTCGGTATGAAAGCGATTGATCTACATTTGTACCCGTTCGGGATGAAAGCGATTAATCTACATTGGTACCCGTTCGGGTATACAAGTTGAACAATTAGTCTCTTCATAGGACATGCTCGAACAAATGCGATCAATTCGCTCCATACAAAGGGATGTAAAATTGTATTAGTCGCATGCTCCCTTGCGATTGATCTCGGACACGTCCCGGATTAATCGCATTTTTTGCAGGGTACGTACTACTAAGCTTAACTCTGATATGTTAATATGCATGTAAGTACATACATACATATGTATGCATGTATAAGAATTGCAGAAATATGCAAAGCCGACGGCAAATGAACTGGTGCCTCTTTGACACATTTTCGCTAGTTCTGAACCAGAAATTCTGTTCTCTAGTTACTTATTAACTTCCCTGCAGAGCATGTAAAAAAATTCAGACACATGCCTTTATAATTAAATACCTATATTAATATGTACATAAATATGTAAGTAACGAATCCAACATCAAATTATATTTTAATACATATATTATGTATTAACTAAATAATTCAAAATAAAATTCCTGTCCATACCAGCTAAGTTACAAAATTGGTTATTTTAAATACAGTCATACTACGAATACAAATTTTCTTCCATTTGCACACATGCGTATGCGCACGAACGTACATGCATATATAAATATGCAAACATATTTTTCAGCAACACTTTTCTTTATCCGTCTGTTTTGAACTGTTATCAAAGGACGGAAATAAATAAAAGTCTCATTAGGTCTGTTTGGTGAGATTTTGGGTAGAATGCTATTTTATGTCAAACTGAAGATAATAGGAAAAGTTCAACAAACGCATTTGTGCGAAATGCTATTTAGTGTCAAAAATGACGCTTAGGAATAGTGTTGCCACAACCTCAAAATTTTGGTATCACAAATTGATGCCTTCATGGTTTTTTTTTTCGTCGTCACGCTTTCCTTTACCGATCCAGGGGGCCACTGCCCATAGCAGGCATTTTGATTTAAAGGAGGACAGCGCGATAAATATTTAAGAACTGATTCAATGACTCCAAATCAATTCCACCCAGCTCGTTTGGCACATTGAATTTTATAGAACTTTTATATTACTCGGTACAGTACCCAAGTATTCATATTTATTTGCATGTAAAATTTAAGCATTATCTTTATATTTTTATATTATTAAAAAAATGATATCGTTGAAACCACGAAAGTAGCTTAGTTTATTAATTTTAATTTTTTTCACACATTTTTCGGTGATACGAAAAAACGATGAATGTATCAATTTGTGATACCAAATTTTTTGAGGCTGTGGCAACACTGTTCACAATTTGACACATTCTAGGAAATTACCCACACAAATTCTGTGTGCGGATTCCTACAAATAGCTAGACTTTTTTCTCGCTCACATCCTCTGATCCTCTCGCTCTTTTGTGGTAAAATTCCTGCAACTCATTCACTTTCCTACCGTCAACAAACGCTATTATTGAAACCGTCACTTGCTGAGTGATATTTTTGAGTGTTGAAAAATAACTCTTAAATGGCAACAGAAAGAAGATCGTTTTGAGAGGTTGCTCACGGTGAGAAACACTTTGAGTGTAAGAGTTTTCTGTTTCAGTCAGTGGGAAACACTTTGCGCTCAGCGTTTTTGTGTTTCCGTCAGACTGAAATGGAATGAAAATAAGTGTTAACTGTTAAAGTTGGTCTCTGCTATTTACGCAAAGATTAAAAACACACTACGGAAAAGACACCAATTAATAGCCCCGACACATAGCATACGTCAATCCGTCTACGTCGACGTATGTGACTGACAGCTCAGTAAAATGTCGGCATTTAAACATACGTCGTCACACGTACGACGGATCCGTCGCCGCAACGTACCGAAGTTGCCCAAAAGTCAACTTTTGGTATACGTCAATCCGTCGCCATGTCAGCTGATTGCTTTTGATTGTTAACCTTTAGCTACTCATGAATTTCACTTTTTTTGCAATTTGCTTTTCGAGTTTTTTCTCATTTGTATAACATTCCTCCATAAAACAAAATGGTCAAGAATTATCAGGAGATGTGAAGTTACTGAAAACTGAATTTCAATAGGGCAACTTAAAAGAGAAATTACAAAATATTCTAAAGAGTTAAATTTTTGCCACCACCTCTGTAGTTAAAGGTTAATCAAACAGCTGATTTGTGTATATCCGCCAACGTTTCCTATGTGGCGACCTCTCCGTCAAGTACGTGAGCTGTCAGTCACATACGTCGACGTAGACGGATTGACGTATGCTATGTGACGGGCCTATAAGGAAAATATGGATAACCCTCACGGACAAGTTGGCAAAAATTTATACGGACATAGGGGGAAATATGCAATTTAAAGACTATTTCCTGGAAGAAAAAAGCAACCACCAAACAACAATCGGCGTGCATCCCAGGTATTTCAGAAGAATCGTTGACAAAAATGTTGAAAAAATTAAACAAAAATAACGAAAAAGTTTCCGAAGGTCGGACTTTCAAAAAAGTTTCAGAAAAATTTGTTTTAGAAAAATTTACGGTGAAAAGTTCCAATGCAATTCAATGGATTACGATTTTCGAGAGCGAGTGTGACCGCTTTAATATTTATAGAGATGAGGAAAAGATTGAAATCCTCAGATTGTTTTTAGAAAAGTCGTGTTTGGACTGGTATAGTTCTATGTTGATTAAATTCAGGTTGAATTCGGAGCGGGGGAAATTGAAAGAAAAATGTTTGTGGAACATATGCAAACAGGGTGGGCTGCAAGTAGATATACAATATCTTTTAAATATAAAACGGTATAATTACTGGATTATGCTTTGAGAAAAGAAAGACTTCTTTTGGAAATAAGAAAAACGATTGACCCGGGAACCTTAATTGATTTAATTGCAGAACGCATGCCACATTTTGTGTCAAACCAAACAGAAGAACTTTATAATGAGATAAGAAAATTAGAACATTTGGTGTTAATAGAAAACCTGCATTAAATTCTAGCTCTAGTGAAAAATTTTAAAACAAGAACCCATGCAAAATTTGCGAAAAAGAGAATAGAGGTATTTGTTATTATACAGAATCTACATGCTGGTTTAGAGCTAAAGCAAATGAGAAAAAAATTTAAACAATTATGAATTGGAATGGAAATTGAGCAACAAAGATTATAAGAGAAATGGGCTAAAAGTCATATTTAAACATTACCCTGAAGAATTTGGTGAATTGGTTATATTTAACCATCGAGAAAAAAAATTTTTTGGTCCTTAATAACCGTTATGGCAACCAAAAAAACTGTTTTGGGCCTAAATAACCGTTATTCAGATTTTTTTTTTTGGTCAGCTATAAAAATCAAGCCTATTTAGTTGTCAATATTTCTGGACGATATCGGTATCAAATGAAAGGTGTTGAGCAGGGATTTTATATAGAGGTGTATTTGTTAAGATTCGTAGGTCGGGTTCCCAGTTATGGGTGAAAAAGTGGACCCGGATGCCCTGTAATGTTTTTGAGCAATATTGGTATCAAATGAAAAGAGGAAATCAGAGCTACAATACCTGCTCAACACCTTTCATTTGATACCAATATCGTCCAGAAATATTTAGGGAAAGTAACAATAATAACAATAAGTAACAAATTAATAGGCTTGAATAAAGGTATTTTTTGCATTTTTGGAAATTTTCTTTCTTGGCGGTAACACAGTTGATGACGTACTATCCAAAATGAACTCGGTCCCACGGATGAACATTTTGCTGAATATGGCTGAGTGCACCATCTTCTTTACTTGAATCATGATATATATGTACGTACCTTAATATGTCCATGTATGTATGTATATACATATGTATATATATATAAATTAGGTGTGGTTATATGTACATATATAATTCGGATGTATATATGTATGTAGATTTACATACATATATAATTTCATAATATGTATGTATGAATGTATATAAACAATATTTGTACTTTCAAAGTATGTGCATACATATGTAAGTATGTAATTCATGTATGTACATTAGATGCCGGAATACCAAAATAGCGAGTAAGCAGAAAAAAAAGAATATTAGATATAGAAACACGAACAAAAACAAGATTGACACTAGAAATTCTGCGCATACAGGAAAGGATAAAAGACGCAATAAACTTTAAAGAGAACGTGGACAATATAAGTTGCGCTAACAGAACAGCATTAAAGAAAAAATTTAACGAATGACATTAGGTAGGGGAAATGGCAATATATTTGTATATGTATGTTTTTAGGTCTCTGTGTCATTTTATACGTACATATCTAGATGTTTCATGGAAGTGAATTGTTTAGTTAAAAAAATTCAATGTAAGTGATAATTTTTTTGTCTATTGGTTTAAAAAGTATTTTTAGGTTTAATAATGTATAACATATAAATATGTTGGTTTTGTTCCCTAGTCTTAATTATATAATAGTGTGTTGTGTTCTTCTTTTCAATTATTTCAATAAAACAGATTCCCTGAGGAAGTCGGAAAAGACGCCGAAACGTGTAGGAGAATTTAAGAAAACTGTAGTTAAAATTCCACCGGCCTAAAAGCTCATTATAAATTTAATATATTTGGCCTAAATTGTATAATTCAAAAGAAATCATGCTTAAAAACTTTATAAAGCTTCTTCCAATAATGCTGACTTACAGGAGCGATACCTTAATCAATCTAGAGATTTTAGTATATTAAATAAATTTCTTTACAATCAATATTTAAGTAGAACCGAAGCTGGCGTTAAAAATAATCCGAATAGTTTTTGGAACTTTATTCGTTTAAAACGCGGTTGTTCAAATATTCCATCCTGTACCTATGTTCTTTAATGGAAACTGCGCCCATTCGCCTTCTGACACTGTAGAATTTTTCGCTGATTTTTTCAAATCTAATTTTGTATCAGATAATGTCTCCCTTGGTCCGTCCGTTAGTCCGTCGCTAAGTCATCCCCCTTCACATCACTTAGACCTTGGGTCCCTCTCGATTTCTGAATCTGACGTATTGAACGCTATCTAACTAAAATATTCTTTCAAATGTGATAATGATGGGTTATGTGCCCCTTTTATTAAGTCCTGCAGTGCGTCCGTATATGTTCCCTTGTGCATATTTTTAATTTATCGCTTTCTTCTGGATGCTTTATAGACAAGTGGACAATTGCTTCTGTTAAACCTATTTTCAAATCGGGTAACAAGAATGAAGTCACCAAGTATAGACCCATTTCTAAATTATCAGTTTGTTCGAAGCTCTTTGAAAAATTTATAAAAGATAAACCGAACTTTATGGTAAAACGCGTCATTATTCCCCGGTATCAAAGCGATTAATGCAACCGTGGGCGGTCGCAATTGCAACCCGGTTTCGCACTCGTTTAAAAGCGAGCTTGTGGTTGCCAGAGCGGCCGTCCAGGGCTATATATAGAAGTGAGATCGGTCCGGCGAGCTTCTTCAATCGACTATTAAAAAGTTACCAGCAGCCGAAGCTGTGCATCGTGGCATCAGCCACAAATACATATATATATGATAAGTATTGTTTCTTTATATGAAATCGATATATACCTGCGTATATAATATTTGTGCCAAATGAATTATTATTGCCGGATTTATATATGTACCAAGACTTCAATTTAATTGAAAACGAACGTAATTTATATTATAAGTGCTTTGTGCAGCAAACAATTAGCTCTAATGAAAAAAGTTAATGAAATAAGCAAATAAGTTGATTGAATTATATTGCTTTACGCATTTAATGTTAGTGAGATTATTGCACTCCAAAGGAGTTAAATAAGAAAATATTTTTGGAATTATATCGCTTTTTTACACTAAAGTTTTTGTTTGTATAAAATCCTATACTGGAATAAATATACCTTGAAAATGAATTGTACATCAAATGAAATAGTAATTATTTATTTGAAGTCCCAAAATTATACCAATCTGAAAATCGAATTCGCCAAAAGCGAGAACACCCAGCAACATGGTTTTGTTGCGAATCGTTCAACTGTTACTAATCTGGTTTCTTTCTCTGAATTCTGTATATCTGACTTATTAAGAAAGTTAGAATATATCAGCTTTCATTCTTCGTTTTTGTGTTGGCTAAAGTCCTATTTGTCTAAAAGATCTTTGTTCGTAGAATTAATTAACTGTTTGTCTACTCAGTTTGTTGCTACGTCCGGTGTTCCTCAGGGTAGTATTCTTGGTCCTTTACTGTTTGTGGCATCTGTGGTACAGTGGGTAAAGTGCTGCCTGCTATGCCAGAGGTCTCGGGTTCAAACCACGGTCCGAGCAAAACTCCAAAAAAATTTTAAGAGCAGCGGTCACCTCTCGGCGGTGGGCGGCATACCCTCCGAGTGTATTTCTGCCATGAAAAAGCTTCTCACAAAAAATGCATTCGCCGTTCGGAGCCGGCATAAAACTGTAGGTCCACCCAATTAGTAGGAAAATCCAACGTTAAGGAGCACACCTCGAATTGGGAGAGAAGCTCGGCCATAAAACTCGTCAGAGTTATAATAGCGCCATTGTATTATATTATATTAGTGTGTCCGGCACCATCCAATATGTACATAACTACATACATATGTACCCAGGACATGGGTTATTACGCGGCTACGCGTGTGATATAAATGCCGGGTATTATTAAATGATTGCTATTGCAAGCCTTGCAAACAAACATTCTTCAATCAAATTTGATTTACGATGAAAATTATTTCAATACAATTATTGCTATTGTAGTTTTTACAATGAAAATGATTTAAATACCTTTTGGTTGCTTGTTTTTCCGACAGGGTAGGAATATGATGTATTGTGGAACGATCTTCCGTCACCCCTTGTCAAGTTTGGTTTGGAGACAAACCGGTTTCGGCTAATATGCGCCATCTTCAGTGTCTTTTTTCGTTCTGAGTTATTTTGTGTAAGTTCGATAGTACTTATAGTAACTGACTTCCATCGTTTGGTCACGTACTTCGTGTTCGTGTGATGTGTTCGTGCATTCGTGCGTTCGGGCGATGTGCATACGTGCGTGCGTGCGAGTCTGTGCGTTTAGGTATGTAAATCTATTTTTGTATCCTCATTAAACAGGCAGGTAAAAGTCCGTTATTGTCCTCTTGTGTGTTGTTTTGTTTATGTCGGTTTTAGGTTTTCTATCCTCTTTTCGGTATAATAGCTTAAGCGGTATAATAGCTTAAGATCGAAAATGATTTACATTTGAAGTTTATTGCAATGAAAAATTTTGTAAATTATTGTAATGAAATGATTTACGAGAAAAGTGTATTTCAATGAAATTTTTTTAAATTATTGCAATTGTATTTATATGACCGTTTTAATTATAATAATTATTCTATGTGAATCTACATGAAAAAAAATTTTTTGGTAGAAGTTCTGGATCCATTTCGGAGACCACCACATCCCCTCATCAGACTTCTTCAAGCGGCCTCAACCGAGGATTAATCGCATTTTTTGCAGGGTACGTACTACTAAGCTTAACTCTGATATGTTAATATGCATGTAAGTACATACATACATATGTATGCATGTATAAGAATTGCAGAAATATGCAAAGCCGACGGCAAATGAACTGGTGCCTCTTTGACACATTTTCGCTAGTTCTGAACCAGAAATTCTGTTCTCTAGTTACTTATTAACTTCCCTGCAGAGCATGTAAAAAAATTCAGACACATGCCTTTATAATTAAATACCTATATTAATATGTACATAAATATGTAAGTAACGAATCCAACATCAAATTATATTTTAATACATATATTATGTATTAACTAAATAATTCAAAATAAAATTCCTGTCCATACCAGCTAAGTTACAAAATTGGTTATTTTAAATACAGTCATACTACGAATACAAATTTTCTTCCATTTGCACACATGCGTATGCGCACGAACGTACATGCATATATACATATGCAAACATATTTTTCAGCAACACTTTTCTTTATCCGTCTGTTTTGAACTGTTATCAAAGGACGGAAATAAATAAAAGTCTCATTAGTTCTGTTTGGTGAGATTTTGGGTAGAATGCTATTTTATGTCAAACTGAAGATAATAGGAAAAGTTCAACAAACGCATTTGTGCGAAATGCTATTTAGTGTCAAAAATGACGCTTAGGAATAGTGTTGCCACAACCTCAAAAATTTTGGTATCACAAATTGATGCCTTCATGGTTTTTTTTTTCGTCGTCACGCTTTCCTTTACCGATCCAGGGGGCCACTGCCCATAGCAGGCATTTTGATTTAAAGGAGGACAGCGCGATAAATATTTAAGAACTGATTCAATGACTCCAAATCAATTCCACCCAGCTCGTTTGGCACATTGCATTTTATAGAACTTTTATATTACTCGGTACAGTACCCAAGTATTCATATTTATTTGCATGTAAAATTTAAGCATTATCTTTATATTTTTATATTATTAAAAAAATCATATCGTTGAAACCACGAAAGTAGCTTAGTTTATTAATTTTAATTTTTTTTCACACATTTTTCGGTGATACGAAAAAACGATGAATGTATCAATTTGTGATACCAAATTTTTTGAGGCTGTGGCAACACTGTTCACAATTTGACACATTCTAGGAAATTACCCACACAAATTCTGTGTGCGGATTCCTACAAATAGCTAGACTTTTTTCTCGCTCACATCCTCTGATCCTCTCGCTCTTTTGTGGTAAAATTCCTGCAACTCATTCACTTTCCTACCGTCAACAAACGCTATTATTGAAACCGTCACTTGCTGAGTGATATTTTTGAGTGTTGAAAAATAACTCTTAAATGGCAACAGAAAGAAGATCGTTTTGAGAGGTTGCTCACGGTGAGAAACACTTTGAGTGTAAGAGTTTTCTGTTTCAGTCAGTGGGAAACACTTTGCGCTCAGCGTTTTTGTGTTTCCGTCAGACTGAAATGGAATGAAAATAAGTGTTAACTTTTAAAGTTGGTCTCTGCTATTTACGCAAAGATTAAAAACACACTACGGAAAAGACACCAATTAAGGAAAATATGGATAACCCTCACGGACAAGTTGGCAAAAATTTATACGGACGTAGGGGGAAATATGCAATTTAAAGACTATTTCCTGGAAGAAAAAAGCAACCACCAAACAACAATCGGCGTGCATCCCAGGTATTTCAGAAGAATCGTTGACAAAAATGTTGAAAAAATTAAACAAAAATAACGAAAAAGTTTCCGAAGGTCGGACTTTCAAAAAAGTTTCAGAAAAATTTGTTTTAGAAAAATTTACGGTGAAAAGTTCCAATGCAATTCAATGGATTACGATTTTCGAGAGCGAGTGTGACCGCTTTAATATTTATAGAGATGAGGAAAAGATTGAAATCCTCAGATTGTTTTTAGAAAAGTCGTGTTTGGACTGGTATAGTTCTATGTTGATTAAATTCAGGTTGAATTCGGAGCGGGGGAAATTGAAAGAAAAATGTTTGTGGAACATATGCAAACAGGGTGGGCTGCAAGTAGATATACAATATCTTTTAAATATAAAACGGTATAATTACTGGATTATGCTTTGAGAAAAGAAAGACTTCTTTTGGAAATAAGAAAAACGATTGACCTTAATTGATTTAATTGCAGAACGCATGCCACATTTTGTGTCAAACCAAACAGAAGAACTTTATAATGAGATAAGAAAATTAGAACATTTGGTGTTAATAGAAAACCTGCATTAAATTCTAGCTCTAGTGAAAAATTTTAAAACAAGAACCCATGCAAAATTTGCGAAAAAGAGAATAGAGGTATTTGTTATTATACAGAATCTACATGCTGGTTTAGAGCTAAAGCAAATGAGAAAAAAATGTAAACAATTATGAATTGGAGCAACAAAGATTATAAGAGAAATGGGCTAAAAGTCATATTTAAACATTACCCTGAAGAATTTGGTGAATTGGTTATATTTAACCATTGAGAAAAAAAATTTTTTGGTCCTTAATAACCGTTATGGCAACCAAAAAAACTGTTTTGGGCCTAAATAACCGTTATTCAGATTTTTTTTTTTTGGTCAGCTATAAAAATCAAGCCTATTTAGTTGTCAATATTTCTGGACGATGTCGGTATCAAATGAAAGGTGTTGAGCAGGGATTTTATATAGAGGTGTATTTGTTAAGATTCGTAGGTCGGGTTCCCAGTTATGGGTGAAAAAGTGGACCCGGATGCCCTGTAATGTTTTTGAGCAATATTGGTATCAAATGAAAAGAGGAAATCAGAGCTACAATACCTGCTCAACACCTTTCATTTGATACCAATATCGTCCAGAAATATTTAGGGAAAGTAACAATAATAACAATAAGTAACAAATTAATAGGCTTGAATAAAGGTATTTTTTGCATTTTTGGAAATTTTCTTTCTTGGCGGTAACACAGTTGATGACGTACTATCCAAAATGAACTCGGTCCCACGGATGAACATTTTGCTGAATATGGCTGAGTGCACCATCTTCTTTACTTGAATCATGATATATATGTACGTACCTTAATATGTCCATGTATGTATGTATATACATATGTATATATATATAAATTATGTATGATCATGTACATATATATATATGTAGGTGTGGTTATATGTACATATATAATTCGGATGTATATATGTATGTAGATTTACATACATATATAATTTCATAATATGTATGTATGAATGTATATAAACAATATTTGTACTTTCAAAGTATGTGCATACATATGTAAGTATGTAATTCATGTATGTACATTAGATGCGTTTTTTTAGATATTCCCTCCGGCACCGGAATATCAAAATAGCGAGTAAGCAGAAAAAAAAGAATATTAGATATAGAAACACGAACAAAAACAAGATTGACACTAGAAATTCTGCGCATACAGGAAAGGATAAAAGACGCAATAAACTTTAAAGAGAACGTGGACAATATAAGTTGCGCTAACAGAACAGCATTAAAGAAAAAATTTAACGAATGACATTAGGTAGGGGAAATGGCAATATATTTGTATATGTATGTTTTTAGGTCTCTGTGTCATTTTATACGTACATATCTAGATGTTTCATGGAAGTGAATTGTTTAGTTAAAAAATTCAATGTAAGTGATAATTTTTTTGTCTATTGGTTTAAAAAGTATTTTTAGGTTTAATAATGTATAACATATAAATATGTTGGTTTTGTTCCCTAGTCTTAATTATATAATAGTGTGTTGTGTTCTTCTTTTCAATTATTTCAATAAAACAGATTCCCCGAGGAAGTCGGAAAAGACGCCGAAACGTGTAGGAGAATTTAAGAAAACTGTAGTTAAAATTCCACCGGCCTAAAAGCTCATTATAAATTTAATATATTTGGCCTAAATTGTATAATTCAAAAGAAATCATGCTTAAAAACTTTATAAAGCTTCTTCCAATAATGCTGACTTACGGGAGCGATACCTTAATCAATCTAGAGATTTTAGTATATTAAATAAATTTCTTTACAATCAATATTTAAGTAGAACCGAAGCTGGCGTTAAAAATAATCCGAATAGTTTTTGGAACTTTATTCGTTTAAAACGCGGTTGTTCAAATATTCCATCCTGTACCTATGTTCTTTAATGGAAACTGCGCCCATTCGCCTTCTGACACTGTAGAATTTTTCGATGATTTTTTCAAATCTAATTTTGTATCAGATAATGTCTCCCTTGGTCCGTCCGTTAGTCCGTCGCTAAGTCATCCCCCTTCACATCACTTAGACCTTGGGTCCCTCTCGATTTCTGAATCTGACGTATTGAACGCTATCTAACTAAAATATTCTTTCAAATGTGATAATGATGGGTTATGTGCCCCCTTTATTAAGTCCTGCAGTGCGTCCGTATATGTTCCCTTGTGCATATTTTTAATTTATCGCTTTCTTCTGGATGCTTTATAGACAAGTGGACAATTGCTTCTGTTAAACCTATTTTCAAATCGGGTAACAAGAATAAAGTCACCAAGTATGGACCCATTTCTAAATTATCAGTTTGTTCGAAGCTCTTTGAAAAATTTATAAAAGATAAACCGAACTTTATGGTAAAACGCGTCATTATTCCCCGGTATCAAAGCGATTAATGCAACCGTGGGCGGTCGCAATTGCAACCCGGTTTCGCACTCGTTTAAAAGCGAGCTTGTGGTTGCCAGAGCGGCCGTCCAGGGCTATATATAGAAGTGAGATCGGTCCGGCGAGCTTCTTCAATCGACTATTAAAAAGTTACCAGCAGCCGAAGCTGTGCATCGTGGCATCAGCCACAAATACATATATATTAGATAAGTATTGTTTCTTTATATGAAATCGATATATACCTGCGTATATAATATTTGTGCCAAATGAATTATTATTGCCGGATTTATATATGTACCAAGACTTCAATTTAATTGAAAACGAACGTAATTTATATTATAAGTGCTTTGTGCAGCAAACAATTAGCTCTAATGAAAAAAGTTAATGAAATAAGCAAATAAGTTGATTGAATTATATTGCTTTACGCATTTAATGTTAGTGAGATTATTGCACTCCAAAGGAGTTAAATAAGAAAATATTTTTGGAATTATATCGCTTTTTTACACTAAAGTTTTTGTTTGTATAAAATCCTATACTGGAATAAATATACCTTGAAAATGAATTGTACATCAAATGAAATAGTAATTATTTATTTGAAGTCCCAAAATTATACCAATCTGAAAATCGAATTCGCCAAAAGCGAGAACACCCAGCAACATGGTTTTGTTGCGAATCGTTCAACTGTTACTAATCTGGTTTCTTTCTCTGAATTCTGTATATCTGACTTATTAAGAAAGTTAGAATATATCAGCTTTCATTCTTCGTTTTTGTGTTGGCTAAAGTCCTATTTGTCTAAAAGATCTTTGTTCGTAGAATTAATTAACTGTTTGTCTACTCAGTTTGTTGCTACGTCCGGTGTTCCTCAGGGTAGTATTCTTGGTCCTTTACTGTTTGTGGCCTCTGTGATACAGTGGGTAGAGTGCTCGCCTGCTATGCCAGAGGTCTCGGGTTCAAACCACGGTCCGAGCAAAACTCCAAAAAAATTTTAAGAGCAGCGGTCACCTCTCGGCGGTGGGCGGCATACCCTCCGAGTGTATTTCTGCCATGAAAAAGCTTCTCACAAAAAATGCATTCGCCGTTCGGAGCCGGCATAAAACTGTAGGTCCACCCAATTAGTAGGAAAATCCAACGTTACGAGCACACCTCGAATTGGGAGAGAAGCTCGGCCATAAAACTCGTCAGAGTTATAATAGCGCCATTGTATTATATTATATTAGTGTGTCCGGCACCATCCAATATGTACATAACTACATACATATGTACCCAGGACATGGGTTATTACGCGGCTACGCGTGTGATATAAATGCCGGGTATTATTAAATGATTGCTATTGCAAGCCTTGCAAACAAACATTCTTCAATCAAATTTGATTTACGATGAAAATTATTTCAATACAATTATTGCTATTGTAGTTTTTACAATGAAAATGATTTAAATACTTTTTGGTTGCTTGTTTTTCCGACAGGGTAGGAATATGATGTATTGTGGAACGATCTTCCGTCATCCCTTGTCAAGTTTGGTTTGGAGACAAACCGGTTTCGGCTAATATGCGCCATCTTCAGTGTCTTTTTTCGTTCTGAGTTATTTTGTGTAAGTTCGATAGTACTTATAGTAACTGACTTCCATCGTTTGGTCACGTACTTCGTGTTCGTGTGATGTGTTCGTGCATTCGTGCGTTCGGGCGATGTGCATACGTGCGTGCGTGCGAGTCTGTGCGTTTAGGTATGTAAATCTATTTTTGTATCCTCATTAAACAGGCAGGTAAAAGTCCGTTATTGTCCTCTTGTGTGTTGTTTTGTTTATGTCGGTTTTAGGTTTTCTGTCCTCTTTTCGGTATAATAGCTTAAGCGGTATAATAGCTTAAGATCGAAAATGATTTACATTTGAAGTTTATTGCAATGAAAAATTTTGTAAATTATTGTAATGAAATGATTTACGAGAAAAGTGTATTTCAATGAAATTTTTTTAAATTATTGTAATTGTATTTATATGACCGTTTTAATTATAATAATTATTCTATGTGAATCTACATGAGCTATTGGCCAGTTTTTAATGAAGAAAAATTTAAAAAAAATTTTTTGGTAGAAGTTCTGGATCCATTTCGGAGACCACCACATCCCCTCATCAGACTTCTTCAAGCGGCCTCAACCGAGGATCGAACTTAAGTCGTTTCGATTGGTAGTCCAATGTCTATCCCATTGAGCTACCACCGCCGTCAGCTTTGTTTCGCTTAAATTTCAATTTTCCTTTTATTACAATCCACATACCAACAACAGTAGCTTAATGACACTCTGTCTTTGCTACCTAGTATGTTGGTGCGATTGTGTGTTTGGTTTGTACAAAGTTCTAAAGCTATTAACAAGCAAAACTATTGTACAGGCAATGCTTGTTATTGTATTTAGATTTTTGTTTTTTCGGCAGGCTCTCCGATATACATATTTACGTTTGTATTTATATGGCCGTTTTAATTATAATAATTATTCTATGTGAATCTACATGAGCTATTGGCGAGTTTTTAATGAAGAAAAATTGAAAATTTTTTTTTTGGTAGAAGTTATGGATCCATTTCGGAGACCACCACATCCCCTCATCAGACTTCTTCAAGCGGCCTCATCCGAGGAACTTAAGTCGTTTCGATTGGTAGTCCAATGTCTATCCCATTGAGCTACCACCGCCGCACACTGGGGCCACTTATATATATGAGGACGCTCAAAATTCTGAAATTAACTTTTATACATCAGAATCGCTTTATCTGCACTAAAGCAGTTAATCTATAGCATCTTAACCCATTGACGGTCATGAGTTAACCCGTTGGTGACCTATGTTTTTTATTTTAGTTTCGAGTGTAATTTTCTTGAATCAGAATCGGTATATCGATACTAAAATAGTAAATCCCAAGAATTTTAACCCCTTAACGACCACGCATTAACCCATTTTTAACCAAATTTTTTCACTTAATTCTTAGATTAAAATATTTAAATCATATTAGTTGTATCTACACTAAGGGCCGTTTACTCAACCTCTGATTAATGCTAACCGGAGGATAAAGGGCCGGTTAACTTATGGACTGCAGTGTCGACCACATGATAAATACGTGGTTTGATGAAGTCGATAATGATGTTTAATCGGACTTTTACCGTGATTAGCGTTAATCAGAGGTTGAGTAAACGGCCCTAAAACTAGTAATCTTTGGAATCTTAACCCATTAAAACGGTCATGAATTAACCCATTGGTGACCAGTTTTTTTTAAGATCTGTAAACAAATTATTTAAATCAAAATTAGTATGTCTGTGGTATGGTGGCCGCTGTGGTGTAGTGGGCAGAGTTCTCGGCTGCTATGCCATAGGTCTCGGGTTCAAACCCCAGTCCAAGCAAACACCAAAAAAAAATTTTCTAGTTAGTAAAAATCCAATTATTGGTTCCTTAAGAGCAGCGGTCACCTCTCGGCAGTGGGCGGCATACCCTCCGAGAGTATTTCTGCCATGAAAAAGCTTCTCACAAAAATGCATTCGCCGTTCGGAGCCGGCATAAAACTGTAGGTCCACCCAATTGGTAGGAAAAACAAAAGGAGCACACCTCGAATTGGGACAGAAGCTCGGCCATAAAACTCGTCAGAGTCATAATAGCGCCATTGTATTATATTATTATTATATTAGTATGTCTGTACAAAAATAGCCAATGTGTATTGTATTAACCCATTAGCGGCTATTTATTAACCCATTGATGAAATATGCAGGTGCAGGTACATATGTATGTATACAAAAATGGTTTTCTCCAATTTTTTGTTTCGAGATATTAAAAATTTTCTGTGGTCACAAGTATGTTTATATGGGAATAAGAAGTTTCACCGTTAGCGTTTTAAGCAGAACACGTATTTCCCCACACATTTTCATGCCTAACATAAAAAAAAACACAATTGGAGTAACACAACTTGTGCTTCAAAGAACTCATATTGTAATCCAACTTACAAGTCCAAATTAAAGAACCCTGGCTTTACAAGTAGCCTTAACCACAATTTGTAATTAAAGTAACCAGTAAATAATGGATCAACTAAATTTAAGATAGAACAGAATCAAATTCAACCAGATATAGGTGTTTTTTTTAACTAAAATTGGAATGCAATTTTTAAACTCACTTTTTTTTTAAATGCGCACTTTGCTTTTGGTTCTGAACTCGGATTCTTTGTCACAAAGAACCATATTTTACTGCTGCATTTTTACATTTGCTACTTTTTTGCGCAAATTAAAAAAAAATCCATTTTGAAAAAAAATATTCAAAAAAAAGAGATACGTTTCGTTTTATACTAAGAATTAATTTTTTAAAACATCTAGTTAAAAAAAAAACACTCATCGATTATATAAGCTTCACTTAATGTTATGGAAAAAGCAGAATAATAAAATTTTATATCCTCTTACACCAACTATTTCAAATACACATTAAAATTTCACACTTTGGAAAAAATTATTTTTTGGAAAATTTGCCATGTTTGTGTATGGATAACTCCCAACTGAAAAACGATAGAAAGCTGAAAATTGGGCCAGAAGTGTAGAATTTTATAGGGAAAAATACTGCGTTTTTATTTTGTTGAAAAACTCAATATTTAAAAACTAAATTTTGAGCACGCTCGGCCCCAGTGTGCGCCGTCAGCTTTGTTTCGCTTAAATTTCAATTTTCCTTTTATTACAATCCACATACCAACAACAGTAGCTTAATGACACTCTGTCTTTGCTACCTAGTATGTGGTGCGATTGTGTATTCGGTTTGTACAAAGTTCTAAAGCTATTAACAAGCAAAGCTTTTGTACAGGCAATGCTTGTTATTGTTTTTAGTTTTTGTTTTTTCGGCAGGCTCTCCGATATACATATTTACGTTAGTATTTATATGGCCGTTTTAATTATAATAATTATTCTATGTGAATCTACATGAGCCATTGGTCAGTTTTTAATGAAGAAAAATTAAAAAAATTTTTTTTGGTAGAAGTTATGGATCCATTTCGGAGACCACCACATCCCCTCATCAGACTTCTTCAAGCGGCCTCAACCGAGGATCGAACTTAAGTCGTTTCGATTGGTAGTCCAATGTCTATCCCATTGAGCTACCACCGCCGTCAGCTTTGTTTCGCTTAAATTTCAATTTTCCTTTTATTACAATCCACATACCAACAACAGTAGCTTAATGACACTCTGTCATTGCTACCTAGTATGTGGTGCGATTGTGTATTTGGTTTGTACAAAGTTCCAACCGAAAGAAAATTAAATTTCCTTTTCATGGCTCCTATAACATTTTTCTCTAACTCTTATAGTTTCTGAAATATTGACGATTCAATTTGAATTTTTTCGATTTTTTACGATTTTTTTAAGAAAAAATTGACTTTGTCTGGCAATATCTTTAAAACCAATGTTTTCACCTTCATTTACGTGAAGCTCCATACCATTAGCAAAAAAATAAGCTATCAACGAAGAAAATCCATGGTAAAATGGTAAAGTTATAGGCGATCAAGTAAATACAGCCAAGTCTCGCAGTGCCACTATACGGTACATTCTATGCATATGTGGGATGAAAATGTTAAGCCTGGAGTCCTACAAAAATGGAGCGCTTTTCATGAAAATCTGATCGAAATGCAAAAGATTAAAATACCACGATGGGTACAGTATTCCCAGATCAAGCTATCGAAATATATGGATTTTCAGACGCTTCAGAAAAGGCGTTTTACCTTGCGTTTACCTAAGGGTGCAAATCAACGATAATTCATTCACTTCCCATTTGCTTGCAGCAAAAAGCAAGGTTGCACCCCTACAAACTGTAAGCCTCCCCCGACTGGAACTTTGTGGAGCTGTGCTTTTATCTAAACTGGAACTCAATTTACCCTCCCATGAACTCATAATTTGGTGAGATTCAGTCATTGTACTAGTCTGGTTAGAAAAACCACCCCACAGCTGGAAAATGTATGTATCCAATCGTACCTCCATTATATTGGACAACGTCAGCAATGTTTTCATGCCGCCGAAGACCCGGATTTTCTCGAACATTTTTCCTCATTTTCCCGCGCTCTTCGAGCAACCGCATATATATGGTGCTTCATCCGAAAGGCGAGAAGGGAATCAATCCCAGCTACCGAAAAATTTACCCAAGATGAAATCACTCAGGCAGAGATACGCCTTATTATTAATACGCAGCGACATCATTACGGAGAAACAGTAGATCGCATGCTTACCAGAAAACCCATTGACCGAAAATCTTCTCTGCTGACATTGAACTCAATGTTAGATAAATCAGGAATAATGAGAGTGAATGGCCGACTTTCCTATGCTGCCCTCAGTTATATTGAGCGCCATCCAATTATAATTCCTGAGAACTCGAAGTTTTGTTCGCTAATGTTAGACTTCCTCCACTCAATCCTACTCCATGCTGAAAAGCAGCTAATGGTTGGAATGATACAGCAAAACAAAAGATAAAAAGTGCATATTTCATTGTAAGATTTGCACTATCTATAAACAACAGATGAGGTCGCAGATAATGGCTGCATTACCACCCGAAAGATCCACGTACTCTCTTCTCTTCCATACCACAGGGGTTGATATCGCCGGACCGTTCCTCGTAAAAACTGGTCCGCTTCGACGATCATCCTATGGGAAAGCGTACGTCTATGTGTTTGTGTGCTTCCCCACTAAGGCTATACATCTGGAGCTATGTTCGGATCTCAGCACCAATGCCTTCAATGCAGCGTTTGCCAGATTCTGTGGGCGACGCGGGATGCCTCACAAGATTCTGTCGGATAATGGAAAAACTTTTGTAGGCGCACAACGTGCGTTATGCCGAGAATTCGCCACATTCCTTAATAATGCCGCCGTTGACAGAGCTGAAAAATATGCAACACATGGATTCACCTCGGAATTCATGCCCCTCTACGCTCCACACATGGGAGGTTTATGGGAAGCCGCCGTTAAAAGTTTTAAGCTACATTTTACGAAGGTGGATGGAAATCATAAGTTCTCTTTTGAAGAAATAACCACATTACTAATACGAATAGAAGCGGTTCTCAACTCAAAACCACTCTCTCCGATGTCAGAAGACCAACTAGTATTAACCCCCTGACATTTCCTACGCGACGCACCCCTCCTATCGTTCCCCGAGCCAAACTCTGATCAGCTCTCATTGGTCAACAAGTGGCAAAAACTTAAAGTTATTCATCACCAATTCAGTGTAAGGGGGAAGAACGAATATCTAAAGGAATTACATAAGCGATATAAATGGAAATATCCAGGAAGGAGATCTGGTAGAATAAAAGATGACTTCCTACCCCCAAATGAATGGTGCCTAGGCGGTGTAGTTAAACTCCACGCAGGCTCAGATAAAAAATAAGTGGCAAAAACTTAAAGTTATTCATCACCAATTCAGTGTAAGAGGGAAGAACGAATATCTAAAGGAATTACATAAGCGATATAAATGGAAATATCCAGGAAGGAGATCTGGTAGAATAAAAGATGACTTCCTACTCCCAAATGAATGGCGCCTAGGCGGTGTAGTTAAACTCCACGCAGACTCAGATAAAAATGTTCGTGTTGTGGAACTCGAGAGCCAAACGGGACTTGTTACACGCAATATAACAAAGCTTTGTGTTCTGCCATCTGCCTAAATATTTGCCAAACCCAAATATATGTCCTACCCTAGTTTCTTATCTGCCGTATAATCCCGTTAGCACCGACGTCTTTTACGCATACTTGTAATCTAACGTATTTTTCAAAATACGTATATTTGCAGATCCCGCAGGACAAAGGAGCAGCCAAAATGCCGCCTGTGTGGTTTCTGCCACATTCTGAGTCAGTGCCGGGCATTTCTGGCTATGAAGCCGGAAGAGCGATATGAGTGCGCGCGGACGCACCGCTATTCTATCAATTGCTTATCGACGCACTATGGCGCCTTTTGGCTTTTTTCCCTGCAAAAATCATAACTTTTGAACCAATAGAGATATTTCAAAGGTTTAAACTGCATCTTAAAGCTAATTACACTGTAGGTAAATTTTTAACTTTTGAAATATCACAGAGAAACGCCGAAACACGTCAACTTAATTTTTGGCTGTAGTATACGATGGCATTTACAGAAAGTCAAAGTTAGGTCTTCTTTTCGAGATATTTAGGAAAGAAGCTTCAGAGCTCTGAAGGTAATTTTTTTTCCGTCTATAAACTTTACTCAGGCTTGGAACCCTTTACTCCCATAAAAATTTTGACAGTAGTTCTTACTTAACTGGGGCATTCTAAATTCAATGCCGCCTTTAGTTTTCCCAAATTGGCTCCGGTTTTCTAGATAACGGTATTTAAAAATTACCATCAATTTGGACTTTTTTGTTAATAACTCAGTCAGTTTATCAGATACATTGCCAAAACTTTGCACGTTATAATATTTTAGTATTACCTTAACTATTTCTGAAAATAATTGAAATCGGATCACTATAACATATAGCTGCCATACAACCGATTTTTGAGATATGGACATTTTTGGATATAACTTCGCTATTTCAACAGCTAAGGACATGCAAATTTGGATAATTTGTACTCGTATTGGCCTTAATCTATTCCCTGAAAATCGTCGAGATCGGGTCACTATAACATATAGCTACCATACAGCTGATTGTTCAGATATATGGTTTTGCACTTTAATTTTTTTATAACTCCGAAAATAGTCATTCTGCGTGAAAAAGCAACATAAACACTTTTATTCAGAATGAATAGGTGAAAAATTTTCTCATATACGATTTCCACGTATCTGCATCAGTTATTGCACTTTTGTGCAACCTGAGTTGAAATTTCATCATAAGCATTTTTTTCAAGCCCAATAACTCGTATGTCATATTAAATGAATTAGATGATCTTTATATCGTCTTACAGAGAATTTAAAGAACTATAACGCAGTTTTTAAATGAAGAAAATATATGCATGTGTAAGGATTTTATATGCATTTATAGTAAAATATTCCTACAAAACTATTGTTTGAAAACTATTGAAGCATACTTTTGGGCATTATTTGGCGAAAAATTGTATGAAAAATTAACAAAAAAAATTATTCAAATGCGTGTAAAATCCTCAAACATGCATATATTTTCTTCATTTAAAAACTGCGTAATAGTTCTTTTAATTCTCTGTAAGACGATATAAAGATCATCCAATTAATTTAATACGATATATGAGTTATTGGGCTTGAAAAAAATGCCTATGGTGAGATTTTAACCTTCGTTGCACAAAACTGCAATAACTGATGCAGATACGTGGAAATCGTATAGGAGAAAATTGTTCACCTATTCATTTTGAATGAAAGTGTTTATGTTGCTTTTTTACGCAGAATGACTATTTTCGGAGTTATAAAAAAACAAGTAAGAGCGCGGCTGTCTTCGGCCGTACCGAAAACTTCATACCTTTCATGAGTGGGGAAATGAAAAGTTACCTATGTATGTACATTAGGGTGTCCCGTTCATGTATGAAAAAAAGTTTTTTTTCGAGCTACGCTATCGCATGAGGCATCAAAAGTTGCGTAATTGAATACAGATCACAATAAAAGTAAAAAACCCGGAATTGAATTCGATCTTGAGGGCTCTACCGAGATCTGAAATTTTGTTAATTTCATATATTTAGAAACCTAAACTTTAGAGCTAAAATAATAAAAATGTCGTACTCAAAAGTTATTTTATTATTGAGATTAACCATATAAGTACAGAGAAACAAATTTATTGCATTTAATTAATTTAAAAAACTTAGAATTCAAATATATTTTTCAGTCCAAATTTTGGTATTTCTGCTTGAGATTGCGACTATAATATTCCTTTGAACCTGTGGGGATATTTTTGCCTTCCGTCCGCGTGTTTATAATTTTGGATTATATTTTACAGCATTTTCCAAAGCAATTTCACATTTCGTCAATTTCCCGCACGAAAAACACTTATTTTGGAGATTTCTTCTTTTTGGTATAAGTTGAATAGTGCAGGGGTCTCCTCGACCCATTCTGAGTCCCTGATGGTATTATAGGGTTAAAAACCTAGTATATTATAAAACTTTATTTGATATTAAGTGAATTCGTTTTTTATTATCTACAAAAATCTCCACCCTTTCGAAAAAAATTTTAATTGAAGTTTGGTGTCCCTATTATTTTTCACAAGCTGAAACTCACTCACTCAATAAAATCATCAGCCATTATGTAACGAAGCAAAAAATGGCCGATTAAATAACTGTTCCGTACTTCGGAGACATCTGAGCAAGAAATTAATGTATAAGTTTTGACCATTGTTTAGAAATTGAAGCAGGATCGATCTTTGAAATATTTCAAGGCAAGTGTCCCTATTATTTTTCATATGACTGTACTACCTAAAAAAATTAATTGAATAAAGAATTTTTAACTGAATTATATTTAAAATTAAAAAAAAAGTGCTACAAACCTATTTCTGTGTTCAGGAGATTTCTGTTTATCTGATATGACTTTCGTTTAAATACGAGTAAATTAAATGAAATAATTTTAACATAATTCGTTTTAGTAAAGTACATTATTCATTAGAGCTGCAAAACCATCGATAGTCGGACCACTCGATAGTTTCGATAGTCGAAAAAAAAACTATCGATACTATCGATAGTTTTTTATGAATATTTCACTAAAATCAAGGCAAATTCATTCTTATGGTAATGGTACGTGAACAGCTGACTTCTTCTTCTTCTCGTTTTTAATTCACCGTGTACAGAAGAATACATGAGAATGTCAAACAAGGAAAAATTTTACTTTGAGTTTGACATTTTGATGGACAAAAACTTGAAGCGAATCGAGGCGAATATTGCCGAATTCGCCGTGCCATTACCATAATGAATTTGCCTTGACTAAAATAAAAAGAGGGATGGTTTCGTTTACAGTTTTCTTTCCAAAAAGTCTTTAATTTTTTACGCAAAACAATAATTAAATAAAAGATCAAATGAGAATTAGATACTTCACTTACACTGAGAGAAAAATCAACCAAACGTTGGTTAATAGTACTAATTTCACAATTGTTTAATATTACAATTAAAATTGTTGATATATTAGACAGTGTTTTTGGTTATATTAACCATGATATTTGTTGATATAACAAAATGTTCGTTCAAATCTGCAACCAATTTCTTGTTACTATTAAACAATTTGTTGGTTATATTTTTATGCCAGTAGTAGCACTGATATGTATGATCTATAAGAGAGTGTTAATATGTTAACTGAATAACAAAGAAAATTCCAAATACTCACTCTCTCGCTCTCTACAATTCGGGTACAGCCATTCAACTTCGTCAAGCACAAACGGTGTTGAAGACGATGGTAACAACAGAGCCGAAGCCATAAAGCTTCGTAAATATTTTTACTTTTTTTTAGATATGAATTAACCAATATTTTCGTTAATATAACAAATATACACGTTGGGGAAACCAACTTTCTGTTTGATATTGATTGTTACCAAAATATTGGTTAATGGTACAATGAAAATGTACATATTACATTTTTTCCTTTTGACATGAATAAATCAACCAATAAAACATTAACCAAGAAGTTGGTTGAAAAAACCATTGTACTTTTTTCTCTGTGTATGTATATAGCATTTTCTGGTTAAATTAAACCTTAAAAAGAGGGATGGTTTTGTTTACATTTTCCTTTTCAAAGTCTTTAATTTTTTTTAACGCATAACATTAATTAATTAACAAAAGAACAACAAATAGGAATTAAATACTTCACTTATATATATAGCATTTTTTGGTTAAATTAAACCTTTTTCAATTTACAATTTGCACTTGATTTGAAAAAGGTTTCATTTGACTTGAAAACGCTATAGTAATAAAACTAAAAGTAGTACATTTGTGTTTTAGCATCTTTGGCGCTGACTAGTACATAAGGCACATTGTTTATACATTTCATTAATGTAGAATACACTCTGCTTTAAATAAATCAAAAAACAAAAAAATACGAAGGAAATTGATGAGTCATATAACCGAGTTTTTAGTCCATAAAATATCCTTTTTGTTTCACATGAAAGAAATCGCTAAAAATAACGTTTTTATCACATATCTTTGATATTACGTTAACAATTAAACGGGCTTATTTAAAAAAAAAAATTTTTTTTCTGATTTTTACAAGTTTTTATAAAAAACTTAATTTGAAAATCAAAACTTTCAAAAATCGGAAAAAATTAAAAATTTTGACATTGGCCAGATGTCATTTAGCGATTTCAATTACTACAAGTTATATATCGTTAGAAGCGTGGATTTTAGTCGCCACTTACGACAGACATTCCTTACCACGGGTATATTCTAAGCCCCCTAACCCGCTGGGGTATTAATTTGACCAATTTGATATCGAAATCCAACTCCTCCCTAACATTCAGTATTCTTCTGTTGGAACCACTTGGGACAAAACTACAAGAATGAATAGAGCATGGAGCAACAATAAAGGAGAATGCATAACATCAGCTGACTTCTTCTTCAATCTTCATAAACACACGAACACAAGCATTTTTTTTTATTGACATATGCCACAAACACACGCACCATAGCATTTCCATAGGGGCCGAATCTGTCAAATTCTTCTACATTCCTCTTTGCATGACACTTCTGGCCCCACTATGTATGAAGGTATGTCGTCATGCGAAAACCTTTATTGTTGAATCATGGAATAGAGATAACCATCGATAGTGGAAAAAAACTATCGATAGTGACACGAAAAAAAAACTATCGATACTATCGATAGTACCATCGATAGTTTTGCAGCTCTATTATTCATATAATTTTAATTGAGAATTCTGTAAGGCTGCGAAAGAAAAATTTTTACACCTATTTTAGCGTCAATATATGTATATTTGAATTTGATGGATTTTTTTTTTGCATGTTAGAATAAATAAAAAATAACATATCGTTATGAAGTTAAAGCATTTTATTTTATATGAAGTTTTAATAGTTTTTCTCTGAGATGATACTTAAAAACAATATACATACATATATTATTCTGTTTTTACGATCCAAATTTTCTTGACCTCGCGGGAAAACTGAACGTATGAACACTCATTTTGCGGTGACAACGCTTCATACTAGTACCTTCGCCCAGGGCTTGTAGTCCCTTCTAAATCTTTTCTGATTCCAGAATATTCGTAACGTTATAAAATTAAACTTTGGGCAAATAAGAACTTTATGCTTTAGTTAAAGAACCGTATTGTTTTTTTTATCGAACTGATTCTCCACGATTGAAGGGCAAATAAAATGCAGAAGCCGAATCAAACCCATTGTAGAAAATATGTGTGTGGACGAGTATTTTCATTGTAACTACATGGAATTCAGATTTTTGCACTTAAAAGTAAGTTGCATAAAAAATTAAGCGAATAGAACTTATAAGAACGAAAAGAATTACATAGTAAGCATGCAAACAATATGCGGATGTAATATATTTTGTGGTGAGTGGGCATTCTGCATGAATGACAAAACCGCAGAACTTTAAAGATCGGTAGAGCCCTGAAGATCTAATTGTATTTAGTTTTTAAAACTTGTTTCGTAATTTGCGATCAAAACCGCAAATTTTGAGGGGTCTTGCGTTAAGGAAATCCAAAAAAAAATATTTCGGGACACCCTAATGTACATAGCCGGATTAAGTTTAATTTATAATTTTAATTCTGTGGGTTATTTATGGAAAGATTTATTAGAAAAAATGGTGTCTTTACTATTTAAATGGAGGAGTTATACACCAAAATGTGCATATCTGAACAATCGGTTGTATGGGAGCTATATGTTATAGTGGTCCGATCTTGACAATTTTCGGTAATCCCGTTTGGGCCCATATGGGTACAAATACTTCAAAATTTCGGGCCGTTAGCTGTTAAAATGGAGGAGTTATACACCAAAATGTGTATATCTGAACAATCGGATGTTGTGGAACTATATGTTATAGTGGTCCGATCTTGACAATTTTCGGTAACCTTGTTTGGGCCAAAATGGGTACGCCTACTTCAAAGTTTCATGTCCTTAGCTGTTTAAATGGGGAAGTTATGCACAAATTACATCCAAAAATTTCATGTATATCTGAATAATCGGTTGTTTTCTATATGTTATAGTGGTCCGATCCGGCCGGTTCCGACAAATGATCAGCTGCATATAACAACATACCTGTATTCCGAATTTCATTCAGATATCTCAAAAACTGAGGGACTAGTTTGCGTTCACACAGACGGACGGACGGACAGACGGACAGACGGACATGGCTTAATCGACTCAGCTCGTGATTCTGATCATATCGGAATATATTTTGGTAGGTCCCCCACGCTTCCTTCTGGTACTTTCGACAAAAATTTTTTGGCACTAAATTATAATACCATTTCATTCTCATGAAAGGTATAATAAAAGTGCAAAACCATATATCTGAACAACAGCTGTATGGCAGCTATATGTTATAGAGACCCGATCTCGACGATTTTCAGGGAATAGATTAAAGCCAATACGAGTACGAATTTTCCAAAGTTGCATATCCTTAGCTGTTTAAATAGTGAAGTTATACCCAAAAATGTCCATATCTGAAAAATCGGTTATATGGCAGCTATATGTTATAGTGATCCGATTTCAATTATTTTCAGAAAAAGTAAAGGTAATACTAAAATATTGTCACGTGCAAAGTTTTGGCAATCTATCTCAGAAACTGACTGAGTTATTACAAAAAGTCCAAATTATGGGTAATTTTTAAATACCGTTATCTCGAAAACCGGAACCAATTTGGGAAAACTAAAGGCGGCATTGAATTTAGAATGCCTCAGTTAAGTAAGAACAACTGTCAAAATTTGTATGCGAGTAAAGGGTTCCAAGCCTGAGTAAAGTTTATAGACGAAAAAAAAATTACCTTCAGAGCTCTGAAACTTCTTTCCTAAATATCTCGAAAACAAGAGCTAACTTTGACTTTCTGTAAATGCCATCGTATTGTACAGCCAAAAATTTAGTTGGGGTGTCTCGGCGTTTCGCTGTGATATTTTGACCTCCCTACAGTGTTATTTGAACTGGTAGAAAATTCATAGGCCCACAGTAACAGGGTGCCTCAAAATAATTCGTAAAAATTTAAAATTTTTATAAAAATGCAAAAACAAGAATTTGTAATTTCAAAATTAATGAAAAACAATGAAATTTGGTTTATAAAGTTTCATTTGAGCGTTAGACCAGATAAGTCAACTATTTTGGCAAAGGGGTCCTCTCATTATTTGTTTACGTTTGACGGAAACACGGTGTATTTTATATAATGCGGATACCGCTTAAAGTAGGCGTAGCCACGCCCATTTTCAAAATTTGTATCAATTATCCGACTAAGCGTATACATATTATTGTTAGTGCAAAATTTCATTCCTTTATGACTTTTAGTCAGACATGGGCATCTGCAATTACAAAATTTTTCAATTACAATTACTTGTAATTGTAATTGAAGAACTTCAGATACAATTACATGTATTTGTCATCGAAAAGGTATCAATTACAGGTAATTGTGAATGAAATGCATCAATTACATGTAAGTCTGCTGTTATGATCCACCCACTTTGATTGATTTTTATGCTCAAAATAACTATGTATGCTCTTAGATGTAGGTATGTATTAGCTTAGGGATGCGCCAACACCCAAAAAAATTAACTAATTCACTGTTCAATTACATGTAATTGAACACTTTTCGGTAACAATTACATGTAATTGAATACTACTGAGTTATTTTAATAGCAGCATTTCAATTACAATCCCAAAAATGTAATTGGAAAATTTTCCATTACAATTGCTTGTAATTGTAATTGAAAAATATCAATTACAATTACAAGTAATTGTAATTGTTGTGTGTAATGAATTACAAAATGTAATTGAGTATGCCCATGTCTGCTTTTAGTTACAAAGATGTCATAAATTTCACAAGGCCAATTTGGAAATGTTTTTGTAAAAAAGTAGGCGTGGTTATAAACCGATTTCGCTAAATTTTTTAACGTATATTAGCACAAGTAATAAAAGTGTAAACACTAAGGGCCGGTTTCACCATCTCCGGTTAATTTAATCGCTGGTTAGTTTGACGTCAATCGTATGGCGAGCTGTCAAATAAATTGCTTAACCGGGCAAAAATCTCTGGTTAAGTGCTTAACCGGAGATGGTGAAACCGGCCCTAAGTTTCGTCATAATATATCAATTATTTTTCGAGTTATGGGCTCCGAAATCTCGTAGATTCCTTTGCCAAAAAAGGGGCGGTGCCACGCCCATTTAAAAAAATTTATGTCTATAGTTGGACTCATGGTACAAAATTTCAATGAATTATCTTTATATTTGACAAAGATGGCGCTTAAAATTTTTAAGTTACACCCCTGTATAATACCCATATATAAAAGTGGGCGTAGTCATCAACGGATTTTGGCAATTTTTCGTCCAAATATTTGCCTTAGTAGGTATATCACTCATACCAAATTTCATCGATATATCTGTTATAGTTTCTGAGTTATGACTTATAAAATTTCAAATTTTGTCCTTTAATAAGTGGGCGTGGTGCCGCTTATTTTCGAAAATTTTAGAATATTTCTTTATAACGGCCCGATCTTATTACGTGGATGAAATTTCATCACTCAGGCTATATTAGTGACTGAAATATCCATATCTGTACCTGCCCAGACGCGTATTTGTACCCAAGGTTGTTTTACTTTATTTGACGTAAAAAGTAAAATAGCAGCTGGACGCAGGTAAACTTTATGAATTCTGGTAAAGAAATATTACACAAAAAACCACTGTTAATGTCGCAAATACCTTTTTTTTTCCATCAAAGTTTGAAAAGGGGCCTAAAAATAGGCTTTTCGAAAAACAGTTATATCCGACAACTTTTACCAGAGAGCAAGAAATTTGTTTTTGTGTTTAAACTTAGAATTGAAATACCTTTCATCGCTTTACAAATAAATAGCAACCGGCCGCTTTACCTACAGGAAAAGTAATGTTAAATGCAAAAAAATAACAAAAATAACACATATTTTTCTGTGTTGAAAATTTGTCAGCTTTGAGCGGCTCTACCTACTAAACTAAGTGCGACGTCGCACACTACTGGGGCGTGTGATTCCCCATCTAGTTGCCGTCGATTCGGACTACTCCATTGCGGCCGTGTCAAGCGCCGAAGTCAACCCCCAAAGTGGCCGCTCCAGAGTCGGTCTCAACAGCAGCGCCAAAAGCTTCCACATCTAGTAGCGGACGCAAAGGAAGCTCTCAATAAGGTGGAGGCCGAGTTGCGACACCCAACGCATCAACCGGTGGCGGAGGATGTTGAGGACATGATTGAATTCTCCGACTGAGGGTAACCCCGGTCGGCAGAATTCACCACGGAAAATGCGGCGAACTGCCGCCCATCATCGTACTCGCCGTTTTTGTCTATATGCCGACACAAAAGTTAGTTCGGTCTACGTTGTGACCCATATCTGGGGACCCAGCCTATGCTTCACAATTATAATAGTTCTGTGTCGAAGTCCTCCAATATCGCTCAGGAACATTCGAGGGTCATCCGAGTCCACGTTTTGACCTATATCTGCAGACCCGACCTAGGAATCACAATTAGTACTACTCTATGTAAATTCTCTGCTCAATACCTTTCATTTGATACCAATATAGTCCACAAATATTCAATGGAAAGCCGGACCCACGCTTTGACCTTTTGACCTATATTTAGGGAACCGACTTCCGTATTCGAAAAAAGTATGCATATAAACCATCTAGGGCTGGAGTGTAAATTTGCTCACAATCCCTCCACGCGTTTGGGCGAAAGCCGGCGACAAAGAAATAGGCTTGATTTTTACAAGCTTTTATTTAACCGCACTTTTTATATGTATGTATTAGAGCCCTGCGTAAACACTACCGTTCGCTGTTCGAAGACGTGTGCACTAACACTAAACACTGTCGAACACATGCATGTCCGACTTCAACACCAAACATTTCCGATAACTACCCTGTAAAAATCATTGGATTATATGCTCCATTTGTGGTAGGTTGGAGTACTTTCAAAGTGACCACTAACATAGCCCAAACGACCGATTCATGTATCTGCATTGGTTCGTAGTTAGCCGAAGATAGCAAAAACCAAATGTTTATTGCGACGACGACGATATATGTATACATACTAAAGGGTTGCAAGAGTTAACATACGCTATGAATGCACAGCAGAATTAATTCATCGTTCTCTTAACTCGTGTTCAGCGGCGACGATGTGTGCGAATAAATAGACTACAAGCAGAAAGACGATGTTGTGTGTTATTGTTATTCGCTGGCGCCGAACTCAATTCATTCGTCGCATACATAAACACGACTCGCAATAACACCATAAACCAGACATGAATGCAAGGCGTTAACTGTTCACTTAAAACTTGAACAGCGAGTTATAATCACTCAATGTTATGTGAACTCAAAGTTTGGGTGCATTCATTGGGTGCATTCATTTTTTTTCAGCTAGGCAAACAAAGAAAAATGCAGGGTTTTTCCGCCTGTATGTTTGCTTGTACTGTACCGGCCGTGGATGATTGACCGATAGTTATGTATTTATGAATGTATATACATACATATGTATGTATGTATGTAAATGCATATACGTATATGTATAAAGTTAGCAAACATTTAAATATTTCATTCATATTGTGAAAACAGAGATTGATTAACTTAACCAAATCACCAAAACTAAAATTATAAGCATCCAATCAAATATTTACCTTTTTTTATAAATGGGCAAATCCTAGAAAAGTGAGTTGAAATTGAGGAGAATCGACTTTGATTTAGAGTTTCCAAAGTACCGCGATTGGTAAGGTGGTGAACCAAGCTTCTCAGAAATATTTACTTTTTAATTGATAAATTTTTTTATGTTATTTTTTACTAGATTTAGTTTATTTTTTAGGGAGGTCCTTAAACGCGAACTGTCCCAGGGGCCCGACTCGACTCTGTGCGGGCCTGACCACGTATACAGACCGCTTAAATTTTTTAACCGGACTTTGGATTTTTTATAAAAATAATGAATGTAAGTAATTCAGTTGCAAAAAAAAATCATCTAAAGAACTAGAAGGAGATAAGTACCCGACTTTAAATTTAGTGATTGTGCACGTTTACTTCTTAAAAAGAAAGTGTGACGGAAATAGTATTGATGAGTTAGAGTGTATAAAATCATTTAAACTTCATCTCAGCAAATTGATAGGTGATGTGGTAATTAAAAACTAATCAATTTTTCACAAACTTGCTTTGTTTTTGTTTCCACCAATCAAGAGATTACTGCAATATACAAGCGAAAAAAGATCGAGATAAAACTCTATTGCAAAAATAGGTTAGAAGAAATGATTACTGAACAGAATCAAAGCAATAATGAAATTAGTTCTCCAAACCCTCTCTCAAATAATACAGAACGACTGTTTTCAGGATTTATTCAGCCCAAAAATTCAGCAAATAATCTTGATCAAGCTGAAAATGAAATGTTTTATACGGGAATGTAGACGAAATAATGCACGACGAATAGGTAGTATTTGATGCTTTTTACATACATACATATTTGAATTTCCTCACACAGAAATAGAAAATTATTTTGAATCTGATCGTTTCTAATCATCTGGGCATGAATATCTTTGTATATTTTTTTATCAAAGATACTAGCTGGGTCATGTATATATATATTAGTTTTATTTTGAAAAAATCTACAAATGTATAATTAATAAAAAACTACACTTCAAAAATGTATGTATGTATGTGATTTAAAACGGCAAATATTTATCAAGTTGCAATGGGTCAAAAAATTTATAACATTCATAATACTTATTTCCGAGAAAAGTTTGCCAATGAACCCCAGGAATCATTTTTTGCTTGCTATCCTGAAAAGATACTGAAAACCCAGGTGCCGTGATTTAATACCAAGTGGCATAACCCCAATTTTAATATTTGGGATTATGTCACTCACCATGGTGTGACATAATCCCAATTTTTTTATTTTTATAACTTGTGTTAATAGACACGCAAAAATGTATTGAAATCGGTTTATGACCACGCCTACTTTTTAACAAAGATATTTCTGGAATACCCTTTTGGAATTTGTAACGTGAAGTCTTTGTAACTAAAAGTCATAGAGGGATGCAATTTTGCACTAACAATAATATTTATATGCTTATTTGGATGATTGATACAAATTTTGAAAATGGGCGTGGCTGCGCCCTGTTTATGCAGCACTCGTTTCATATAAAATACACCCTATATCGAACAAACGCAAACAAACAATGAGAGCATACAGCTGAGTATCTAATGTTCGATTCCACTCGAACTTAGGCTTCCTTACTTGTTATGAATAAGGCTGTTAGTATCGACCTTAATTATTTGCCCCAAGTATTTAGTATTTATCCGTTCGCAAGTAGGTATTAGGTATGTACTATCTAGGTACTAGGTATTTAATATAAAATAAAAATTAGGCAAATGCATACATACATACAACCATACATGCATCCATATGTAAATACAAACATATATATGAATGCATGCATGCATGTTAATCGTTCAAATCGTCGCAGTTGAGCAAAATTTCTACGTTGCCAAATACTAGCAGGCAGGCTCTCGTAAGCACCATCTTAGTATTCGAATACTTCACAGTAGACCGAAAAGACCGAAACTTGCGGGCAGCGATCGTTTCAAGAACGAGAACGTCTCTGCTTGCCTGCTGCTACCCTGCAAAAATTCCGAGTATTCCATTCGCTAATCCATGGGTTAGGTTAGGTAAAAGTGGCTGCCCCTGTCCGTCCGAAAACAGAGGCACACATAGGCCTGGCGGCCCGTTGTGATACCAAAAAAAAAAAAAATTCAATCGCTACTCCATGGAGTGCTCGCTATGGACCAACGGATTACTCCATAACTTGCCACATTTCATACAAAAAATATGGTCCATTTAACATTGCATGTCATTGTAATGGAGTATATATTCCAGTCCCGCATAACAATCAAATTAATCCATGGAGTACCTACATTGGATTAATTGATGGAGTACCTAACAGTTAGCCGAACATAACAACAAAAAACAAATGTTTATCGCGACGACGACGAATGACGTGTATGCAGTCAAACATATGTATGTATGTAGTTATGTATGTATGTATGTGATGCACACCGTCGACTGCGCTACTTACACAAGCGCAACATTTTTTTGCATTAGTGTGTGCGTATAAGCAGAGCACTGCAAGAATTTCGCTGTGGTGATTTTCATAGTGGCGTTTAAAATTATGCAAATTATGCATTGAGGCTCATAAGAAGGGTTCAAATAAAAAAAATATTTCAATTCCCATTGAACTTTGAATTCTTATTTGGTCATTTTGTTGTCGCATACCTATTGCTCAGAAAAAAGAAAAAAATTCTTTGCGCGATCGATGTACACAGCATGAAATTCAAGCGCAGACTAATTGGTTGTAGGCGTCGCAATTGCTTTCTAGCAGCACACACACGACTCCTATGTGTAGCCGAGCAGCTCCGTTTTGCTCCGTATTGCTCTTTCGTTCAACACTGATGTATGTATTAAAGGGCTGCAAAAGTGCTAAAAAAGTTAACTCTGAGCTACACTAAAAAATTTTGAACTTGAACGCACACAAAAATGCAGGCCGTGCACTCAAATGTTTGAGTAAAATAAATACGAGGCCTCTGAGTGAACACGACAGCAGTGTCCGCTCAACTCGTAGCACTCTCACAAATAACGATCCACTCTTAGCAGAACACGTGTTGAAATGAACTTCATTGTTTCTGTGTGAATGAATGCTGTGCAGCAGCGTTGCGTGATTCGAATCAATTTTGATTTTAAATCAACTTTCAAATAAAGAATCAACTTGATTCGTGATTCAAACTATTTTCAAATAAAAGATAATTTTTATTTGTGATTCATTTCTCAAAAGAATCAAAAATACCCTTTGATTCGTGATTCAAACCATTTTCAAATCAAAGATAAATTTGATTTGTGATTCATTTCTCAAAAGAATCAAAAATACCCTTTGATTCGTGATTGAAACCATTTTCAAATCAAAGATAAATTTGATTTGTGATTCATTTCTCAAAAGAATCAAAAATCTTTTTTGATTCTTGATTCAAAAAATATCTTTGATTCGAATCAAATTTTTGATTCGAATCAAAAATTTTATTCGAATCAAAAATTTATTTAGAATCAAAAATACTGTAGCATATCAGAAATATTCAAGTACCTTCTCGGTAACTTAAAACACAAAAATGTATAAAATGCACCAAAAGTGCAACAACAGCCAAATTGTATGCTGACGCCAAATACATATGTATGTATATGTGTATGTATGTATGTACATATATACATATTTCTGACTGTCGTATTTACGTTTGTGTTACGCCGTACGTACATTCATACATACATACATATGTATGTATGTGCATAGGCCCTGTAAAAATCATAGGATTATATGATCCATTTTGCGGTAGGTAGGAGTACTTTCAAAGTGATCATAAACATAGACCCAAGCGAGCGACTTGTTTATCTGCATCGGCTCGTAGTTAGCCGAACATTGCTACGAAAACGAAATGTATGTACATATATCGCGATAACGACGAAGCAAGTGCATACATTTGTATGTATGTATGTATGTACATATGCATGCTCGTTTGAACGTGCACGATTCAGTAATAAAGGGTAGGGATGCAAATTTTGAGGACCAACATCGATACATCGATGTTCGATGTATCGAAAAAATTACGCGACACAACATGCTGGTGATTGCGCTAAAAAAATTTTATTATTTTATTTTTACTAAAGAAAAGCTTACTTATGAATGTATGTAAATTGAATTGGCAGTCTTTCAAAACTGTTCAGAGATTATTAAATTTCATTAATTTTAGTACCTACTCCTTAAATTAATCCCATGTGGGTAATCCTTGGATTACTCGGGTGTCATGCGGAAATGGGAGTATGTGATCCCTGCCTGGGACATCGCCATGTTAAATGGACCATATTTTTTATATGAAATGTGGCAGGTTGGGGAGTACTCGGTTGGTCCATAGCGAGTACTCTATACACGCGTGCATGGAGTACTCGGCTTTTTTGCAGGGGGCACTTGGGTGCATATGCATACATACATATGTATGTATATACCCTATAACACAGTGATAGTCATTTGATATATCATTTGAGGTGCACGTTTGATGGAAATTTCTGTCACACACTGCCTACAAGTTTCCATCATTTTTATATGGACGGTATGAAAAATGTGATGAACGTGTTCTCCAAATGATGTATCAGATGGCTATCACTGCTATATGTGTTAGTGTTTGCTGAGAATGTGTTGGAGTTTCCATCATTCCTGTCCCTGTAGGGAAAATCTCTAGTTCCGAACTAGGTCGCTTCTAGTGCATTTTTCGACACTACTAGTGCGAGCTAAATCTCTTTTGCATGTTATCAACTGGCGAATTTAACACGGCGATGTCCTAGGCGGTGTCAATTGTTCCTCTCTGCACTACATTTTCGATAGTTCCGAACTAGTACTAAATTCTACAGTTGACACTAGTTCGTTTATTGGCACAATTTCGATAGTTCTGAACTAGCTACAAGTACCTACAAATTAGTGATGAGCGATATATCGCAAACGGTGATTTTTTCATTGTGAATAAAAAATCGCAAATCGCAATTGCGATCACTTTTTCAAAATAGCAGTTCACTACTTATTGGGAACTGCTATCGATGTACCACGTAAGCAGTTCACCTATGTGAATCGCAATCGCAAAAGCATTATAAATTTATTTTTGTTTATACTTTTGAGCAGACCACATACGTATATAGAAATATAAAAAAAAATAATTATTGAATTTACAATTTATCTTTGAAAAATGTGTACAAAGAGCGAAATTACTGCGGAATACGTTGTTATTGCTATCATTTTGTTAACATAAAATGAAGACAGGTTACATCGCTCAGAAAACGCAAAATTAATCTCTCCGGATGATTTTATAGCAGTCCATGCAATCGCAATAGCAGTTTAAAATCGCAGTGATTTAAAAATAGCAATCACCGAAATCACAGATATCGAAAAATCGCAGTTTCTCTCATCTCTACTACAAATTCTACAGTTTTATATCTGCCGCTTAAGTGCAGTCTTTGACACACTTCATGCAAGTGGCGCGTTGGCCGACTGGCTAACGTATGTGCCTTTCAATCTGAGAGGCGCGGGTTCGAATCCTGTCGGTGTCAAGGTGGATGATAATTTTTTTTTTTAATTTTTTTTTTAACTAATATTTTTTTATTTATTTATTTAATAAAAGTTTACAATAATATTTAAAAAGTAATAAAATAAAAAAAAAAATTAAAAATAAGCCTGAGGGATCGGAAAAGCATAATTAGGGAAACATTTCATTTCATACAAGATGCAAATAGAAAACTCTTTATATAAAATACTTCACTAAACATCTGAGAATTGCAGAAATATACAAAGCCGACGGCAATTAAACGAATGAAAAATTTTCATAGAATTTTTGTCACTTCGAAATTGCATACAAATCAAAGTGTATCTTATAATGGTCACTCAATTCACTCCTTCTGAACTGGTGAGGGTCTAACTACAATTGATCTAGTTCCCCTTTGACACCTTTTCGCTAGTTCGGAACTAGAAATTTTGCTCACTAGTTATTGAGTTCCCTGCAGGGTGTCTTACAGGGTATGTACATATGTATGTACATATCTACATAGAAGTAAGAATTGGAGTAGATATATGTACATGTATTATAGTAAATAAGTAGTACATAAGAAATTTTGTGTATAGGTAAATAAGAATCAATTTTACCAATAAATTCACTGATTGAATTGCTGTTCGTAAAGCAACACAACAAACCACTTTCGTTTAATTTGAACGGGTTTAAAATATGCATATGTATGTACATACCTATAGTGAATCCAAAATATATGTATTTCAAATAAAAGATACTTTTAGTACGAGATCATTTTGGGTAAATGCATTATTATTATTTATTTTTAAATTCTGTTATTTTATTCTTTTATTGGGTTCATTCAATGTATGTAAAATATATAAAATATAAGTACATATATGTAAGTACATGTGTGTAAGTACATGTGTGTGGATATGTATAAGAGAAATTTACATATGTATGTATATTCATTTACATATTAAAGGGTAAGTACATATGTACATACATCATACATATGTAAGTATGTATGTATGTGTTAGATTACATCTGTATTTTATATGGAAATGAAGTCAGGAGGTAAGTGTTGGTCCCCATGCGAAAAAAAGTTATAAAAGTCCCCCCTAAATTTTAAGCTAATGTTGAGAGGGTTAAGAAACAAAAAAAACGAATGGGAGTTGTTTTTAATATTTTCGTTTTTCAACAAAACCACAACACCGAAATCAAACTCAAAAATTTTATTCGAATCAAATATTTGATTCCCCCTAGGGTGACATAATCCCAACTTTTTTACTTGGGCTTATGTCACCCCAGACGTAGTGACATAAACCCAATTGGGATAATGTAATTTTCAAGCCCAAAAAAACATTTCAGATTTTTTCTTAGATTTTATTACATTAAGCAAAAAAATTAAAGCTGACAATAAAGTTAATGTTGTTATACAATAATACATTGAGTATATGTATAAGATCAAATATGTATGTACTTAAATACACATGTTCTCAAAAAATTACTTTAAAACTAAAAAATTACATTAAAATTAAATATATTGTATATAAATATTTGTGTACTTTGTATATATGTCTATAAAAAGATGAAAATTTGGAATCAAAATCGCGCGATTTTTTCTTCCAAACACCCATTGAAAAATTGATATCAAAATTTTTTTTTCGACAGTGAGTAATTTTAATTTTTTCCGTGTTCTACTTAGTTTTATTTATAACAAAAAAAATATTGGCGATAGAAAAAAATATTCAGTATCTATCAATTTTTGTTATTGAGTTCGGTTTATATGCAAGTGTGATTTAGACTAGCCACACATGACGGCAGAAAACGCCTTGGTTTACAAATCGAAATTCTTTGTCACCAAAAAGCAGAAATAAATGATTTCAAAAGCACAGACATAAAGTTTTGTTTTTTGTCTGTGAAAAACCCAACGGAATTTTAATGTTGAATCTATGTGAAAAACACATTCATACATATGTCCATACATATGTACATATGTATGTATGCCACTGCTTTTGTGCACGCAATGACGCACGTCTAGTCATAGCAGTCGACAGAGTTAACAGTGTTAACTCATAAACTTCATTCACTCGCACACAAATTTGCCTGCACAGCATTCATTCACACAGAAACAATGAAGTTCATTTCAACACGTGTTCTGCTAAGAGTGGATCGTTATTTGTGAGAGTGCTACGAGTTGAGCGGACACTGCTGTCGTGTTCACTCAGAGGCCTCGTATTTATTTTACTCAGACATTTGAGTGCACGGCCTGCATTTTTGTGTGCGTTCAAGTTCAAAATTTTTTAGTGTAGCTCAGAGTTAACTTTTTTAGCACTTTTGCAGCCCTTTAATACATACATCAGTGTTGAACGAAAGAGCAATACGGAGCAAAACGGAGCTGCTCGGCTACACATAGGAGTCGTGTGTGTGCTGCTAGAAAGCAATTGCGACGCCTACAACCAATTAGTCTGCGCTTGAATTTCAGGGTGAAAACAGAACCGGGACGTAACGACACGACATTGCGACAACGACAGCCTCTTGACGTAAAAATGTCGGTGCGAAGCCAGCGACTGAAACATAATAAATGCGGCAACGACCGCCCCTACAGAAGGCTCGTTGCTGCCACATTACAGTTTTTCATTCACAGCTAAAAAGTTTTTTGTTCAGATGGTAATTTTTTAATGTAAAATAATAAATTAAATAGTTAAATTTATTAATTTAATGCTTTAAACTGTTATTACATTTGGTTGTGTATAAATACTTCTACTTTTTTTTGTAAAGTTTCGTTAGATTTATTGAGTTGTCAAAATATTCATATTTCATAATGCTGTGGCAACTCGTCGTCCGCTCGTCGTCGTCACCAAAATTAGAAATCGGTCTAAGTTGGCGACAACGTAATTTTGTCGGTGGACGACGTCGTGCCGCGTCGTCTTTATTGTAATTACTTTCATAAGAACGCATGGGTTTTAATTTTGACAGACTGTCGTTGTCGCAACGTCGTGTCGTTACGTCCCGATTCTGTTTTCACCCTCACGCTGTGTACATCGATCGCGCAAAGAATTTTTTTCTTTTTTCTGAGCAATAGGTATGCGACAACAAAATGACCAAATAAGAATTCAAAGTTCAATGGGAATTGAAATATTTTTTTTTATTTGAACCCTTCTTATGAGCCTCAATGCATAATTTGCATAATTTTAAACGCCACTATGAAAATCACCACAGCGAAATTCTTGCAGTGCTCTGCTTATACGCACACACTAATGCAAAAAAATGTTGCGCTTGTGTAAGTAGCGCAGTCGACGGTGTGCATCACATACATACATACATAACTACATACATACATATGTTTGACTGCATACACGTCATTCGTCGTCGTCGCGATAAACATTTGTTTTTTGTTGTTATGTTCGGCTAACTGTTAGGTACTCCATCAATTAATCCAATGTAGGTACTCCATGGATTAATTTGATTGTTATGCGGGACTGGAATATATACTCCATTACAATGACATGCAATGTTAAATGGACCATATTTTTTGTATGAAATGTGGCAAGTTATGGAGTAATCCGTTGGTCCATAGCGAGCACTCCATGGAGTAGCGATTGAATTTTTTTTTTTTTTGGTATCACAACGGGCCGCCAGGCCTATGTGTGCCTCTGTTTTCGGACGGACAGGGGCAGCCACTTTTACCTAACCTAACCCATGGATTAGCGAATGGAATACTCGGAATTTTTGCAGGGTAGCAGCAGGCAAGCAGAGACGTTCTCGTTCTTGAAACGATCGCTGCCCGCAAGTTTCGGTCTTTTCGGTCTACTGTGAAGTATTCGAATACTAAGATGGTGCTTACGAGAGCCTGCCTGCTAGTATTTGGCAACGTAGAAATTTTGCTCAACTGCGACGATTTGAACGATTAACATGCATGCATGCATTCATATATATGTTTGTATTTACATATGGATGCATGTATGGTTGTATGTATGTATGCATTTGCCTAATTTTTATTTTATATTAAATACCTAGTACCTAGATAGTACATACCTAATACCTACTTGCGAACGGATAAATACTAAATACTTGGGGCAAATAATTAAGGTCGATACTAACAGCCTTATTCATAACAAGTAAGGAAGCCTAAGTTCGAGTGGAATCGAACATTAGATACTCAGCTGTATGCTCTCATTGTTTGTTTGCGTTTGTTCGATATAGGGTGTATTTTATATGAAACGAGTGCTGCATAAACAGGGCGCACGCCCATTTTCAAAATTTGTATCAATCATCCAAATAAGCATATAAATATTATTGTTAGTGCAAAATTGCATCCCTCTATGACTTTTAGTTACAAAGACTTCACGTTACAAATTCCAAAAGGGTGTTCCAGAAATATCTTTGTTAAAAAGTAGGCGTGGTCATAAACCGATTTCAATACATTTTTGCGTGTCTATTAACACAAGTTATAAAAGTGTATAAACCAAGTTTCGTCATAATATCTCAGTTATTTGTCGAGTAATAGGCTCGTAGATTTCTTTGTATAAAAGGAGGCGGTGCCACGCCCATTTTATTACCTTTTTTTATTTTTTGTTTCCGGTCTATTGTAGAACTCATGTCACAAAATTTCAATGAATTATCTTTATATTTCACAGAGATATCGCTAAAAATGGTTTTATTAGGTCACTTTATAATACCCATATATAAAAGTGGGCGTGGTCGTCAACCGATTTTGGTAATTTTTCGTCCACACATTTGGCTAAGTAAATATATCACGCGTACCAAATTTCATCGATATATCTTTAACGGTTTCTGAGTTATGGCTTATAAAACTTTCAATATTTGCCCCTTAATAAGTGGGCGTGGCACCGCCCATTTTAAAAAATTTTTGTATTTTTTGTTTTATGTCCGTAGTTGGACTACTGCAACAAAATTTCAGTGATAGATCTTTATATTTGACAGAGATATCGCTTAAAATGTTTTTATTAGGCCCCTTTATAGTTCCCATATATAAAAGTGGGCGTGGCCGTCAACCGATTTTGATTATTTTTCGCCAAAACATTTGTCTAAATAAGCAAATTACGCATACCAAATTTCATCGATATATCTTCAACGGTTTCTGAGTTATGACATATAAAACTTTCAATGTTTGCCCCTTAATAAGTGGGCGTGGCACCGCCCATTTTCTAAAATTTTTGTACTTTTTGTTTTATGTCCGTAGTTGGACTCCTGCCACAAAATTTCAGTGATAGATCTTTATATTTGACAGAGATATCGCTTAAAATGATTTTATTAGGTCACTTTATAATATCCATATATAAAAGTGGGCGTGGCCGTCAACCGATTTTGATAATTTTTTGTCAAAACATTTGTCTAAGTAAGCAAATTACGCATACCAAATTTCATCGATATATCTTCAACGGTTTCTGAGTTATGATATATAAAACTTTCAATGTTTGACCCTTAATAAGTGGGCGTGGCACCGCCCATTCTCCAAAACTTCACCAAATTTCTTCATAAGGGCGTGAACTCAATACGTGGGTAAAATTTTATAACTCTAGCTATATTAGTGGCTGAGATACCAAATTTCCGATTTTTTCTATATAGGAAAAGTGGGCGTGGTCATGGTACGATTTCGCCCATTTTCAATACCAACCGTCCCAGTCACCATACAAACTTGCATTTCAAATTTCATCAAAATATCTCAATTTTTGCGCGAGTTAGAGTGTTTACAGACGGACGGACGGACGGACAGACGGACGGACGGACGGACGGACATGGCTCAATCGATTTCTCTTTTCACCCTGATCATTTTGATATATATAAGTCTATATCTATCTCGATTATTTCATTCTGTTACAATCCACCGTTATGTGATTAAAACTATAATACTCTGTGTACTAGTACAGCTGAGTATAAAAACATATCAAAGGATTATAAATAGTTTATCAATCAAATAAGCAAAAACATTATTCATATTATTTTTTAAATTTAAAATGCTCTTAAAAATCAGATAAAATGGAAACGAATTTATAACAAGCTTTACCCTTGTATAAGCTATTTATAAAACAATTATTTCAAAATATGTATAAAGAAAAATTTCCAATTAAAAAAAAAATGGAAATCAGCACATATTTCCTACTAAATATTCAGTAGAGATGGCCACTGTGGTGCAGTGGGTAGAATGCTCGCCTGCCATACCAGAGGTCTCGGGTTCTAACCCCGGTCCGGACAAACACCAACAAATTTTTGTAATTAATTAAAATCCAATTATTGGGTTTTTCGAATTAGCGGTCACCTCTCGGTAGTGGGCGGGATACCCTCCGAGTGTATTTCTGCCATGAAAAGGCTACTCGCCGTTCGGAGCCGGCATAAAACTGTAGATCCACCCAATTAGTATGAAAACCAAAAGTTAAGGAGCACACCATGAATTACGAGAGAAGCTCGGCCATAAAACTCGTCAGTGTTATAAACGTGCCAGTGCAATATTATAGCCGCTTTCGATTCACAATTTCTCTGCTCGCTATAAATTTGGCAGATAGAAATTTATAGCGAGCAGAGAAATTGTGAATCGAAAGGGGCAATTATTTTATTATTCAGTAGAGATGTAGTTCCAAAATTTGAACTTTCCCTTTCGACCTAAAAACTTACGTATGAAAAAAGGCCTGAAGGCACAGGGAGAAATTCCATAGGAAAAAGCTAGTATATTGAGCCTTCAGGGCAAAATTCAATAACACTGAGCCTTCACTGTGTATTCAGTTAATTTTTCAGGCAATGGCTTTTGAATCCAGTTTCAAGGTATCTTTCATACTGAATATTCTACTGAATATGCAACTCCTTACCTCGAATACTGCTTAGATCTTGCAATAAACATGACTCGGGGCACCTTTCGCAAGGAAAAAAGGTATCGTGTAAGGACTGGCGCATTCCTGTTGTTTTATCAAGGACAGCGTAAAAGAATAGTAAATTCAGTAAAAGTTAATATCTCAATGGATAAACGAGGTTTAGGGACTTCAGCAATATTGCAGGTGCTAGTGGCTTTGCGATGTTGGGGTCGAAAAGAAGTGAGATACATACAGTATGTAAAATCCGTATTAGTACACCCCTTGTAAGTACGAAAATTATAAGTTTCTTCAAACTTAATTGAAATTAAATGGCAAGAATCAATGTTTTGTTTAGAATGCTCCAATAAAAGACAGAAAAATAACAAAAATACAAAAAAATTATTACACAACTACAACAACGTGCAGAATTAGTTTTTGAGGGCATGCAAAATTCGTATTAGTACACTAAGCAGCCGTTAAAATCAAGGCGACCGCGTCGATATTTACCTTTTTATTCAAATTAATGGTGCATAAACATTGAGAACACCTGTTGTATGTTCTTTTAATCAAATTTTAGTAAGCGTTTATTACAGATCTGTCAGTTAATTTACAATGTCACCAAAAAAAGTGAATTATCAAACGATACCAGAAAATTAATAGTTGATCTTCATAAAAACGGTAAACCCTTAAGAGATATAGCGAGAATTCTGTGCAAAAGTGTTTCTACAATCCAAAATGTTATAAAAATTTACAAGGAAAGCGGACGAATTAATAAAATGGTACGGAATTTGAATAGAGTTAAGCTTGGCAATCGACATAAGCCTCTTTTGAAGCGCCTTATTAAGAGAAATCCTGCAATCAGTGGTGTTCAACTTGCTGCAGAATTACAAAACTATTTTTCTATAAAAGTCACGCCGCAAACAGTGCGAAATTTTATTAAGAAAGGCTTGGGATTTAGAAGCAGAGTTGCTGTTCGAAAACCCTATGTGAGCTCAGTCAATAGGAGCAAGCGTATATCATTCGCTAAAACATATTTAAAAAAAGATTTTCGATTTTGGAAAAGAGTAATATTTTCCGACGAATGTAAATTTAATATAAAATACTCGGATGGGCGCATAAAAATTTGGAGGGAAGCTAACACCGGCCTCCACAGCGTAACCTTCAGCCTTCTTTTAAACACGGCGGAGGCTCACTGATGGTATGGGGTTGTTTCGGTGCAAAGGGAGTGGGTAAATTGCACTTTATTGATGGCATTATGACTGCGAAGCAGTATATTGATATTTTAAAAAAGAATCTTCGCAAAAGTGCGAAAAAATTGGGTCGTAAGAGAAATTTCATATTCCAGCAGGATAACGATCCTAAACATACGGCGTTGGATACGCGGCTATGGATCATGTACAACTGCCCTAAATACTTAAAAACGCCACCCCAAAGCACTGATTTGAACCCCATAGAAAATCTGTGGTCAATTTTCAAAAAGCAACTGAAGCACTACGAAATAAAAAACCGCGATGACTTAAAAAAAGCATTAAAACGGGAATGGAAAAAAATTTCCCCAAAACTTACGAAAAAATTGGTAATGTCTATGCCGAAAAGGTTATCTGCAGTCCTGAAACAACGAGGATATCCTACGAAATTTTAACAAATTTTAGCAAATTATCAATGAAATGTATCTGTACTAATACGGATTTTGCCTATACGAAAATGTAATGAATTGGTTTTTTCTGTTATTTTTTAAAGAACTATGTATTCTTTTCATAATTTTTGTTACTTAACATCACGTTAATTGATTTTTCTTTGAAATAAAGTGATTTAAACCATTTGCTTTCTGACACATTCGAAAATATTTTAGTTTATTGATTTTATATAGGGGTGTACTAATACGGATTTTACATACATAAGTGTGTCATTAACATTCATTTGAACTGCTAAGTATCTATGTTTGCATGTTTTATATAACCCGAACAGATTCAAGACGACGCAGGTGATCTCCACGGGCTAAGTCAGACTCATAGTGTATAGCATACAGTGAAATGGCTCTGGGATGCGTAGTCGGAATTCGATAAAAAAAAAGACGATATGTCATCGGCAAATGTCAAAATCGGGGACAGATTGGTATGGCGGCGACTTCCGGGGGTACAGATTGGTATGGCGGCCGGATGTGGTTGTTGTAAGAAAAGGGACCATAATGACATGGTCGTAGCAATCAAGACAGAAACGCAATTCCGGAATTGGGAATTGAAAAAACCAATTCATAATTCCGAAAAGAAATTAAGGCTGAGTTCCTAAAACGCCATTCCCGTAGAGAGCGTAAACGCCAGCTATTCCACGAATAACCAGTGATGGTAGATACTTTTTTGGAAATTCCCTACAGAGCAAGAAAAAAATCCCTACTTTTCCCTACGCTGGTTTCAAATTTTCCCTACGTAATTCCCTAAACTTTTTTTTAGTTATTTCCATGCTAGAACAATGAAAAAACCGCACGGTAGTAGATGAACGTCTTTTCTTTTATTAAATAATGAAAATCGGCTGTTCTACTGCATACTGCATACACACTGGCTCTCAAAGAAATCAAAAAAATTACAATACAATACTGATGATTTACTGTTTTGAACAATTATTATAATAACAAGTAAGGAAGCTTAAGTTCGAGTGGAATCGAACATTAGATACTCAGCTGTATGCTTTCATTGTTTGTTTGCGTTTGATGGAATCACGGTGTATTTTATATAAAGGGAGTGCTGCATAAAGTGGGCGTAGCCACGCCCATTTTCAACATTTTTATCAGTCATCCAACTAAGCATATGATTATTATTCTTTGTGCGAAATTTCATTCCTTTATGACTTCTAGTTACTAAGATGTGACGTTACAAATTCCCAGATGGTGTTCCAGAAATATCTTTGTGAAAAAGTAGGCGTGGTCATAAACCGATTTTAATAAATTTTTGCGTGTCTATTAATACAAGTTATAAAAGTGTATAAACCAAGTTTCGTCATAATATCTCAATTATTTGCCGAGTTATGGGCTCCGAAATCTCGTATATTCCTTTGTCTAAAAAGAGGCGGTGCCACGCCCATTTTCCAAAATTTTTATATTTTTTGTTTCCGGTCTATTGTGGAACTCATGCCACAAAATTTCAATGAATTATCTTTATATTTGACAAAGATATCGCTTACAATGTTTTTATTAGGCCACTTTATAATACCCATATATAAAAGTGGGCGTGGTCGGCAACCGATTTCGATAAAATTTTTAACATATATTACCACAGGTAATAAAAGTGTACACACCAAGTTTCGTCGTTATATCTCAATTATTTGTCGAGTTATGGGCTCAGAAATCTCGTATATTCCTGCTTCTAAAAGTAGGCGGTGCCACGCCCATTTTCCAAAATTTTTGTATTTTTCGTTTTATGTCCGCAGTTGGACTCCTGCCATAAAATTTCAATGATATATCTTTATATTTGACAGAGATATGGCTTAAAATGTTTTTATTATGCCACTTTATAATACCCATATATAAAAGTGGGCGTGGTCGTCAACCGATCTTGGCAATTTTTAATCCAAACATTTGCCTAAGTAATTATATCACGCGTACCAAATTTCATCGATATATCTTCAACGGTTTCTGAGTTATGACTCATAAAACTTGAAATGTTTGCCCCTTAATAAGTGGGCGTGGCACCGCCCATTTTCCAAAATTTCACCATATTTCTTCATAAGGGCCTGAGCTCAATACGTGGGTAAAATTTTATCACTCCAGCTCTATTAGTGACTGAGATACAAAATTTCCGATTTTTACTATATAGGGGAGGTGGGCGTGGTCATGGTCCGATTTCGCCCATTTTCAATACCATCCGTTCCTGCCTTGATACCAACTTACATTTCAAATTTCATCAAAATATCTCAATTTTTGCGCGAGTTATCGTGCTCACAGACGGACAGACGGACAGACGGACAGACGGACAGACGGACAGACGGACAGACGGACGGACATGGCTCAATCGATTTCTCTTTTCACCCTGATCATTTTGATATATATAAGTCTATATCTATCTCGATTATTTCATTCTGTTACAATCCACCGTTAGGAAATCAAAACTATAATACTCTGTGTACTAGTACAGCTGAGTATAAAAAAAATACATGTATTAATGCGTTGTATTAGTCCGGGATACGGCAGAACAAATATATCCCCTCATCTGTTATTTGCCAATGGACAGTGGTAACTGACAGATCCTAAGCTTATTAACACATCGCACATGGGTTGCCTAGCTAAAACGCGTACGAAAGGTACTAAATATTTAAAACAAAAACTAAAATTTTTAGGTATACTCCCCTCATCTGTTATTTACAAAAACGATACACCAGACGAAAGAGGGAAATGAGGAGAATCCGAAAAACATGGGTTGTCTATCAAAATCTGGGGCAAACTGGAGGGTTGCCAGCTTTGAAAAGTGCAAAAAATAGGTTATCTTCCCTTTTCTGTTATTTAAGAAAACGATACACCAGACGAAAGAGGGCAATGAGGAGAATCCGAAAAACATGGGTTGCCTATCAAAATCTGGGGCAAACTGGAGGGTTGCCAGCTTTGAAAAGTGCCTGAGTGATTTCTAAATAAAGGAAAAAAAGGGTTAAAAACATGTCGTATAGAAATATGTTGTTAGGAAACTTATAATGGTTGTTCTCTCTGTGTGATTTTGGCCTGGCAAATTTGCCGAGATGACATAAGTGTGATAAATTTGCCGAGCACAACAACAAAATACATGTCTTGTCAAATTTGGAGGTTCGGCAAATTTCTCATACCCCAACCCGTGATATTTGATATCATGAGAAAAATATCACGGGAAATGCAACCATGTTATTACATTCACAATAGTCTTCTATGAGAAGTGAGTGTGAATTTATGTTTCTAGCTCTTTTTTTTAAGTAGTTTATTTTATTCAGATAAAAAATTAATTAATCCGAAATTGAAGCAAGCAAAGCAAAGCGACAACAGTCGTATAAAGAGTGGAAAGAATATGACTAACATGCTAGTTCACAATGACGTCAGTTAGAATTTTATTTTCTTAAAGGTGCGCTCTCTCTGTGTGGCAAATTTCTCAAGATATCATGATATCTCGGCAAAAAGATTAGACACAGAGAACAACCTTATAGTAAAATTTCACGAACTTTAATTTCGTGGAATACTTTAACCGCTAACACCTCCACGAAAAGGTCGTTTTGACCCCCCTTTTTTTAAATCCGAAAAAATACTATTTATTTTGAAGGTCGATAGAGGATTGAAATATTCCAGAAAATTATTGGCCTTAAAATTTCACTAGGGGTCCCCTCAGACAAAATCTTTGTATAATATAATAATATAATACAATGGCGCTATTATAACTCTGACGAGTTTTATGGCCGAGCTTCTCTCCCAATTCGAGGTGTGCTCCTTTTTGTTTTTCCTACTAATTGGGTGGACCTACAGTTTTATGCCGGCTCCGAACGGCGAATGCATTTTTTGTGAGAAGCTTTTTCATGGCAGAAATACTCTCGGAGGGTATGCCGCCCACTACCAAGAGGTGACCGCTGCTCTTAAAAAACCCAATAATTGGATTTTTACTAATTAGAAAAATTTGTTTGGCTCGGACCGTGGTTTGAACCCGAGACCTCTGGCATAGCAGGCGAGCACTCTACCCACTGCACCACAGCGGCTTTGAAATAATACAAAGGAATATGTTTTTTGTTTTCTGTGGTCTTTTGGGTTATTTATACAAAGATTTTGTCTGAGGGGACCCCTAGTGAAATTTTATGGCCAATAATTTTCTAGAATATTTCAATCCTCTATCGACCTTCAAAATAAATTTTTTCGGACTTTAAAAAAAGGGGGATCAAAACGACCCTTTCGTGGAGGTGTTAGCGGGTTAAAGTATTCCACGAAATTAAAGTTCGTGAAATTTTACTATAAGTTTCCTAACAACAAAAAACATATTCCCTTGTTTTTACTTGAAATAATACAAAGGAATATGTTTTTTGTTTTCTGTGGTCTTTTGGGTTATTTATACAAAGATTTTGTCTGAGGGGACCCCTAGTGAAATTTTATGGCTAATAATTTTCTAGAATATTTCAATCCTCTATCGACCTTCAAAATAAATTTTTTCGGACTTTAAAAAAAGGGGGGTCAAAACGACCCTTTCGTTTTTTCTGGTATTCTACAAGGTTTTTTGTGTGAAGGAGATGGTCAAATACAGTTTTGTGTTGGTGTAAGCGAGCAAGCTATATTGAAAAAACCAAACGAAATACCAACAAAATACCATCTAGTTGGTCGTAAAGCCCTATACGCAGCTCCCAAGAAAACTAAAAACTCTTTGTAATTTGACGTACAAGAAATGCTCAAGAAAAATTTCTTTCGTCATATTTTCTTTTGCGGTACGCAGTTCTAAAGAAATTCTACTACTATTTTTTTAAGATTTTTTAGAAAAAGTGCACAACTGAACTCTGGTTATGCCAAGAAATAATGAATTTTCTATTATTTCTTCAAGAAAATTTGACAGAAGAGGTAAATAAACTCAAACGTGACAATTCGTTTGAAAATATAATTACTTTCCTACTACCATTTCAACGCTCAAGAAATAATGGAAATTTTTTCTTGAGCGTTTTCTTGAGAGCTGAGGAGAGGCCTTAAGGGGAAAAAAAATCAGAGCTAAGAGCGTAGCCAGAAAAAAAAATCTTTTGCTCCGATGCCCTGATTAAAAGTATCGTGTTATTAGATAGTTCACTATACGGTATTCCCTCTCCAATTACGTCATTGAAGGGTTCGCGATTTAACTCGTCTTCGCAGCATTTTCATTATTCAGATCGACAGTCAGTGTTGAAGTGAAAAAAAGTTGAATTGAAATTTTGATTTGACTTTGCCAAAAAATCCCTACATTTAGCTATTTTATAAAAATCTGTCCTTCTTTCCCTACGGTCACTTTTTTCCGACTAAAATCCCTACATGTAGGGAATTTTCCCTACGTATCACATCACTGCGAATAACATGTGCAAGAATGTAAAATCAACAACCTACAAAACAGAAAGAAGAAGAGCAACTTATATTGCATTCACGATCGTCATTGGGCCATAACAACAACTTCAAAATCAGCTGAGCACAGCTGTTCGACCTTTTTAACACACATCCCAGAGTCAAGTCACTGTTCTCCGTACACAATGGTCAGACTACTGTATGCCGTATTTGTATTTGCGGCCGTCCAATTTTATTATCTACTTGTACTTGTCTTTCACTAATAAACGCACTACCACAGTATTTATTTTCAGCGAAAAAGGTTATATAGTGTACACTGCTCGCGAATCTTCGAGGAATTGCGTAAACACACTCCAAGTAGGCCAGATTATTTTCTCTACTTGTAGCGTGGCGCGAACTTAGTGTACACTACATCCAACAGAACAAATACAAATGGTATTTCTACTCCAAATGAAGGATAGAGGATTTATTCGTAGCGGCATTTGAATTTTGCTGTGAGTATTATACAATGAAAAGAGTATTTGCAAATATAGAAAAGGCAAATCGTACTTCGCAGAGGTTTAAATTGTATGAGGGTAGCTGTGACACTTGCTAAGCGAGTCTAGTTGTCTCCCCTACTCGCCTTTTCTTCTGCATTACCCTTTTATTTTCCGTATTCGTTTTTGTTTTTCGAATTTGAATACATTTATTTACATATTTGTTTATTTTAAAATTGTAATTTTTTGTCAGGTTGACATTTTTTGTAACCAACATTGCCACATTTATTTTGATTTTGGGCATCAATAAACTTATAAATCAATGATAGTAATAAGACTTTATAAATCGTTTATGAATAATGTGCATTATAACGGCTTTATAAAGTTAAGAAGAGTTTTTACTATTGAGCGTTTATAATGTGTTATAGGAATTTTGTTTATGATAATAGCCCTGTTTTTATTTAAGCGTGTATATATGCGCTTAACCCTGGACGGTTACTATATTTTTACCCTACGTTAAGGTTACACTTCGTCGAATCGACTACTCTTTCTTTGTTTAGTTATTAAAAGAGAACTTTTGCAATTAAAAATAAACAAAAATTGTTGGGGTAAGTGGAAAAAAATTCAACAACTATTTACAGCGAAGGTTGAGTGTATAGCATATACACACTAACGTTAATGTTGAAAATGAAAAAGGCAAAAGTGGGGAAAATCCAACAGCTTGCACAGAGTCTCAATGGCCGAGTGTGTTTATCCGTTGGGTCATTGCGGCTGAAGTTGGAATGGACTCGGGTTCAATCCCCGGTGCATCCACTTCCGAAAAGAGTGCTGATGATCGAAAATGGTTTTTCGTGAAATAGCTATACACTCAACCTTCGCTGTAAATAGTTGTTGAATTTTTTTCCACTTACCCCAACAATTAAAAATTGAATTAAAAATAAAAATTTCGTGCTAAGCACTAAAAACTCTTTCAAATAAACAAAAATAATTTATCGTTAACTTATCTATTAGGGTAAACAAAAAATGTAAAACATTGAGATAATGTATAAAGATGTTAATTTAGACTAAAATAAAGTTCGTATGTCTTTTTTATTGTTTTTAAGGTATTATTTTTTTAAAAACAACAAAACTTTTGAATTGACTTAGTTCATGCACAGTCTTTTAAGGAAATATATCAAATTATATAAAAGTAAGAACATTTTTCTCTTTTGGACTCATTTTGCACATGAGTCACAAAGCTCGACTTTGGGCTCGTCGCAGGTACTTATTTAGTCGTTCTGTGTTTTTTGACGGACAGTAGTTACATATTTTTCAATTTCTGACCTCCTCTTCATTATCAGCAACATTTTCGGACGGTTGAGGAATATTTTTTTTTATATTTTCCTTCAATGATGTCCGCATATTAGGAATTCGAAGCCTTTCTTACATATGAGAAGCTACCAGCGTTTTATGCAGATCTCTGAGGAATGCTTGTCGTTTCTTTGGCTTTTACCCTTTCGAAAACATCTTGTGAGAATTAAGTATGTACCTGGTCGAAAAATACTAAACTAAAAAAATTCACATGACAACAAAAGGGAACAAATATTATCTATATATATATGTATAAAAATCAAGCCCATTTCTTTGTCGCCGGCTTTCGCCCAAACGCGTGGAGGGATTTTGACCAAATTTACACACCAGCTTAGTACCTTGCCCTAGATGGTTTATATGCATATCCGGAAGTCGGTTCCCGAGATATAGGTTAAAAGGTCAAAACGTAGACCTGGCTTTCCCCTGAATATTTTTGGACGATATTGGTATCAAATGAAAGGTATTGAGCAGAGAATTTACATAGAATAGTACTCATTGTGATTCCTAGGTCGGGTCTCCAGATATGGGTCAAAACGTGGACCCGGATGACCCTCGAATATTTGAGCGATATTGGTATCAAATGAAAGGTGTTGAGCGTAGAATTTACATAGAATAGTACTCATTGTGATTCCTAGGTCGGGTCTCCAGGCATGGGTCAAAACGTGGACCCGGATGACCCTCGAATTTTTCTGAGCGATATTGGTATCAAATGAAAGGTGTTGAGCGTAGAATTTACATAGAATAGTACTCATTGTGATTCCTAGGTCGGGTCTCCAGATATGGTCAAAACGTGGACCCGGATGACCCTCGAATGTTTCTGAGCGATATTGGTATCAAATGAAAGGTGTTGAGCGTAGAATTTACATAGAATAGTACTCATTGTGATTCCTAGGTCGCGTCTCCAGATATGGGTCAAAACGTGGACCCGGATGACCCTCGGACGTTTTGAGCGATATTGGTATCAAATGAAAGGTCTTGATGAGGACTTCAACATAGAACTATTTTATTTGTTATGCCTAAGACGGGTCCTCAAATATGGGCCAAAACGTGGACCTGGATGACCCCGGAAAATTTCTGAGTGATATTGGTATCAAATGAAGGGTTCTGAGCAGGGATTTTACATAGAAATGAACTCATTACGATCCCTAGGTCGGGTCCCAAGGTGTGGGTCAACATACGGACCCGGATAACACCGGGATATTTCTCAGGGATATTGGTACCAAATGAAAAGTGCTGAGCAGGGCCTTTACACAGAGATGAACTGATTATGATTCCTAGGTCTGGTCCCTAAGTGTGGGTCAAAACGTGGACCGGGATGGCCCCGGAAAATTTCTGAACGATATTGGTGTCAACTGAAAGGCAGGGCTTTTACATAGAGATAAACTCATTATGATTCCTATGTCAGGTCCCCAGATGTGGGTCAAAATGTGGATCCGGATGGCCCCGGACAAATTCTCAGCGATATTGTTATTTAATCACGGCGCATGACGATTCCTAGGTGGGATCCCAAGGTATGGGTCAATATGTGGACCCGGATAACACCGGGATATATCTTAGGGATTTTGGTACCATATGAAAGGTGTTGAGCGGACTCATGTAGGGCCGTACCCATTACGATTTCTTGGTCAAGTCTCCAGATACCGTACCCATTATGGTTCCTAGGTCAAGTTCCCAGATGTGGGTCAATAAGTGGACCCGGATGAGCCCGGGATGCTTCTGAGCAATACTGTTATAAAATGAAAGTGTTGACCGGGTCTGCTATATAGAGATATTTTCATAGTGATTCTTAGTCCCGATACCCAATTATGGGTAAAAGAGACGATTCGGACGCCACGGAATGTTTTTAAGCAATGATGGTATCAACTGAGAATTGGAATGCAGGGTATGTTATGCTAAACCCAGTTCGCTAGGGAAAGGGGAGGAGTAATGAGACTGGGAAAGGCGAAGGCAAAGGAACGGAAAAGGAGAGGGAGAATATAATAAAAATGGAATAAAGAGGATGGGGAGAGAGACAGTAAGACAGGGAATTAGAGAAGGAATAAGAGGGGGGATAAAAAGGAGAAAGGCAGAAAAGGAGAGGTAAGAGAGAGCGATAGAGAAAGGAAAGCGGAAATGTGATGGTAAAGGAAAAAGGAAACGGAAATGAAAGGAAAGATAAATGGAAAGGGAAAGAGAAAAGTAGAGGGAAAGGCAGTTGGAGACTAATACGAAGAAAAATGGAATAAGAACATGAAGAGGGCAAACTATTGAAAATATCAATTTTTTCCTTCACTTTTTTTAAACTTATCTGAATTGTGCTGAGCTCTGCAGCCCAAGATAAGTTCGGTTTCTAGATACTTCCAACATATTTTAAAGTGTGCCGTTTTTCGTTTCAAGTACCTATAATAGAAAATGGGCCAAAGCAAAGCTTGGCCGGGTACAGCTAGTACTACTATACAAAATCAAAAAGTCACAATAAAATTATACTTCGTCGATTCGACGAGTACATAGCTGTGAATCTCCGATTTCAAGACAAGAATATGCGGTGAACGTTCGTTCACTATAAGCTTTCGCAATCAACTAGCAATACAGCGTAATTCGATAAAACACAAAAAAGATATGGGAGTAAGATTGGTAGGTCGTCGTCGATTCGACAAAGTGTAACCGTCCAGGGTTAAATAAAAACAGGGCTATTAAAACGTTTACAAGTGTAGTGTATATTACAGATATGTGTGCAAATGCCGATGGTAAGATCTTAGTCATCAATATTCATCCCAACTTTCATCATGTTGTAATGCGCGAACATTATGTGGTTCATTGCTGCCTCGTTTGAACCTAGAGCTGTTCTTTTTTCCGATAACAGATTTTTCACAACAGAAAATACCCTTTCAGAAGAAGCACTGCTCGCAGGAGTCGCCAGTATGGTACAGCTCAATTTATATAAGTTGGGATAGCTATTTTTATTACCCTCCCACCATTCGTTCACATTAAAATCGTCAGTGTTAGCTTCTCGAAGCACTTTGATTAATTATTTCATCCGGGGTTAGGGTTGTTTCAGGTTCTACGAAACCCAAAAAAAGTTTTCTGTGCTTCGAAACTGGCGAATCCCGATAGCTTTCGTCAATATTTGAACGATATTTGGAATCTCTTTTAACAGCTTCATACATTCCAGCTCAACAGTTTCCTTTTCATGTTTCGTAAGCTGTAAAAGTTTGTTAGCAGGCGGAAACAAAAAAGTGCAATTTTGTGGAAAATGGTCGCGTATTGCGATACATCGTTTTTAAATAAAATTTCAGCCTTTGTTTAAAATCATAACTGCGTTGATATCTTCATTATTATCATGGCATCCTGTTATTAACTGGTGAATATATACGGGTACTAAATGCAGCGTGGCGTTGTCCTCACCTTCCAAATAGCACTTATGCTATGTAGCTCAGAAGCTTTTCGCAAATTTTGCAGATAACGAAGTTACTTATTTCTTCCCCATTACTCTTAACAATTTTTGCAAAGACTTTCCACACCTTGCTTCTCACTTGTACTTCTTTTAATATATATTCTCCATTTTGTAGTTGGGCTGTAATGTTCTCAAGTTGTGATGAACGTGAATCTGATAAAGCTTCCATTTTCAGTTATTATTATTATTTGAGAGATATTGGCGCAAAAATATTGTCTGATACAATAAGTAATTATTGTTTCCAACAATCCATTGCTTAAATAGTAAAAATAAGAAAACAATCAAACATCGATTTTTAGGCCCGAAAGGAACGTAAAAAAGGCCGAAGTTAGCTCGTTAACTCATCAAAATGGCGTTGCTAGCCTAGAATTTCACTGACCTGTTTTATGATCAACAGTTTACACTTTTCCGTTTCTCGTCTACCTAAACCAAAAACTCTCAAGGGAAAAGTGATTTTCACCGTGATCAATTCATCTACACTATTTTTTCACTTGAAAGTTATTCTTTAGATAATACTTAAAAACATCCTTCAAAAAATTTTGGAGAGGGAAAAATTTTGTATAACAGTTATTATTATTTTATTGAAAACAACCAAATTTTTTCTGTAAATTTTATTAATTAAATATAAAAATATATGTAGTTTGAGGTATTCATTGATTCAAAACATAAAATATCTACATACCTGCATGCAAATTTATTTTTTTATAAATAAATATACGTATTGTATGTACATATGTATATGCATCTCTATGCGTCACAGCTAAGCCTAGAACGACGTCAAACGTCATTACATTCACCCTTATTACGGTTGTCGTCGTCGACGTCGTTGTCACTTTTCAGTCGACATCACGTCGTCTCGACGTCGTCGTCACATCGACGCAAAATCGGTATTAGCTAAGCGTTTTGAGACGACGTCGACTGTTTATCGGTAAACCGAATGACGAAAGTACCATCACTATAATTTCTGCACTAGCTGTTTGATTTTATTTAGAATCTGTGCGCATTTTTTTCCGTATTTTTAATCTGTGCTATTTAGATAATTTATTTCATTATAATAAATGTATTTTGCATATGATTCATCAAGTTTTAGCGATGAACATAGCAATGAAGTGCTCGAGTAATTAATAAATAAAAGAAAAAATATTTTATTTGAAATACATATATACATATCTATGTATGTACATAAATATTTAAGAAATTAGTTTTCTCCTCAATATTTCTTAAAGGAGGTGCCAAGGCATTCAATTTAATGGTGATTGGTTCTCAATGTTGTAAAAAATTAGTTGGTATCGTACCCCATTGAAAACCTTTGGGTTGGCTTCGGTATGTGCGCTCACCGAATTTATTTTTAAACTAGTGGGAATTTTTCAATAAAACTAGCAGGAAATATTCTGCGGATGTTAGTTCTACTAATTTTAACACTCCCGTAATAAAATTTTAAAAACAAAAATGCATACATACTAAATTTTCTTCTTGTCACCATTAAACACCGCGTCGACGAAAATGGCAACGAGTGACCGTCGACGTCGACTTAGCTGATACCAAATATGTTTCGATAGTTGTCACAAGTTATCGACTTTACCATACGTAATGTTACGTATTTGTCGATAGCTCGATTATTTCTATCGGGTTCGTATCACTAAATTGTTAAATAAAAGTCTTTATTTACTTCTTAATTCACACCGCTTTATTTCACGACTAAAAAGTCTACACTTGTTTTACTTGACTTGATGTTAACACTTCTACGGTTAAATTACGACTGACTGCGGAGCGCCTGCTCGCCGCCTTATATAGTCTGTTAAACGCAATCTGGAAAATTCTGGCAACACTGGAAATTATCTGGTCTCTTCTTCTAGTTCTGGCAGTTTCTTTAGAGATGTGTTCAGTCATTTAGTGATGTGAGAGTGGAACCGATTATATTCGCCACACTGCCCTCCACCTAAGTCTGATCGTCCCGATCTGACACATTACTCGTTCCAAATGCTGCTAGCCTTTCCAGATGAACCACCTTCATTTTATTCCTCGGTCTTCCAATCGTTTGTATGCGATACACAACATCGTTGAGCCGCTTAATCACTTTGTAGGGCCCTTCCCAAGTACACTGCAATTTCGGGGACAAACCTTTCTTTCGCTGCGGGTTGTATAGCAAAACTAAATCTCCTTCAAGAAAACCTTCTGAGTTCATCGCCTTGTCGTATCTGGCCTTCATTTTGTCACTCATGATCTTTGTTCGCTGTCTCACAAGTTCACGTATTTCTCTCATTTCCTCTTCCAGAACATTGTTAGATTGTCTGGCATTTATTCCCGCATCAGCACTTATCCCAAATTTCAAGTCAGCTGGTAATCGAAGATCACTACCAAAGATTACTTTTGCAGGAGTCTGACCTGTTGTATCGTGTACGGCCGATCGATATGCCATCAGGAACAGAGGAATATGAGTGTCCCAATCTCTCTGGAACTTGTCCACCACCTTTCGTAAATGTTCCTCTAATGTTCTGTTAAATCTTTCTACCATGCCGTCTGATTGTGGATGCAACGCAGTTGTTCGGGTTTTCCTAATACCCAGTGTCTTGCACATCTCCTGAAACACTACTGATTCGAAGTTCCTACCTTGGTCAGAATGTAGCTCTATAGGTGCACCATATCTCGCCACCCAATTGTTGGTGAATACTTCGGCTATAGTTTCTGCTTCTTGATTTGGAATCGGGTACACTTCCGGCCATTTGCTGAAGTAATCCATGACCACCAGTACATATTTGTTTCCAAGTTTGCTAGTAGGAAATGGCCCAGCTACATCCATGGCAATTCTCTCAAATGGTGCTCCTGAGTTGTATTGTTTCATCAGCCCATGACTCCTGGATTTGGGACCCTTAGCCTTTATGCACACATCGCAGTTCGCAATCCACTCAACAACTGTCTGACGGCAGCCGACCCAATAAAACCTCTTCTTGATTTTCTCTACCGTCTTTGTTACTCCAAGATGACCTCCACTTGGACCATTGTGTAGTTCATTTAGCACATCCGGTATTCTTTTCCTTGGAACAACTATCAATGTTTTAGAACTTTGGCCATCTTCACTCTCCCAAACACGATGTAGGCAACCATTTACCAATTGCAAACTATTCCACTGTGCCCAATATGATTTGGCACAGGACTCTCTGCTGACATCTCTTCTTTTGATGGTCGTTCATTTTGCTCCAAACCGATCATTACACGTGCCAGATCTGGATCTTCTAGCTGACACTTCCTTAATTGTTCCGCATTCCATTCGTCTGTAGATGTTATTGTCATTAACCGAACTTCTATGATGTCTTCCTTCTCCTCAGCTTTAGAGCAATGCTTGCATTCAAGATTACATGGTCGCCGCGACATTGCATCAGCATTTCCATGGGTACTGCCTTTACGATGGTCTATAGATGTCATAATTTTGTAGTCGCTCAATCCACCTTGCTAACTGACCCTCCGGATTTCGGAATTTCAAAAGCCATTTTAACGCTGCATGATCAGTCCTGACGTGGAATCGCTGACCATAGAGGTACTTATGGAAGTGTTTGATGCATTCTACCAATGCCAATAGTTCTCTTCGTGTTACACAGTAATTTCTTTCCGGTTTCCCAATTGATCGGCTGTAGTATGCGATAACCTTCTCCTGTCCGTCGATTTCCTGGGACAAAACACCTCCTATAGCATAACCACTCGCATCAGTATCCAAAATAAACCTCGCTCCTGGAACCGGGTATGCTAGCATTGGGGCAGTACAAAGCCGATCTTTTAACGTTTGGAAAGCCATTTCTTGTTCCTTCCTCCACTCAAAAGTCTTATTTTTCCTCATAAGCTCCGTGAGACTATTTGCTACGCTGGCAAAATTTGGTACAAATCGGCGATAGTAAGTGCACAGCCCAAGAAAGCTTCGCAATTCATGTAGATTCCGAGGTCTTGGCCAATCTTTTACTGCTTCTATTTTTTCGTTATCAGTGCAGATGCCCTTTGTAGTCACTTTATGTCCCAAGTATTTTACTTCTTTCTTGAATAATGCACATTTCTTAGGACTTAACTTGAGACCAGCGCCAGCTATTCTTCGGAAAACTTCCTCCAAATTTTTGAGATGTTCATCAAAGCTTTTTCCCAATACAATGATATCGTCCAGGTACACAAGACATGTTTTCCAGTGTAATCCTTTCAGTACCTGATCCATAAGTCTCTCAAAGGTAGCTGGGGCATTACATAATCCAAATGGCATCACCGTAAATTGCCAAAGACCATCGCCAACACTGAAGGCTGTTTTCTCCTTGTCTTCCTCTTTTACTTCGACTTGCCAATAGCCGCTTTTCAAGTCCAGTGTTGAAAACCATTCCGTTCCAGATAGCGAGTCCAGAGTGTCGTCAATTCTTGGCAATGGGTAACTATCCTTTTTCGTTACATCATTCAGTTTCCGGTAGTCAACGCAGAATCTCATCTTACCATCTTTCTTTTTAACAAGTACTACCGGAGAACTCCATGGACTGACTGATGGTTCAATTACCCCACTGTCACTCATTTCGTGTATAATCTGGCACACCATTTCACGTTTAGCTAATGGAACGCTGCGAGGAGCCTGGCGGATTGGCCTTGCATCACCGGTGTCAATCTGATGCTTCACAATATTTGTCCTGCCTGGTTTTGTACCATCCTTATCAAATATGCTGGAATACTTGGCAAGTAATTCTTTCGCCTTTCTTTTGTGATTCTCCTGCAGTTCTTCTGTCCAAGCATTTATTTCATCTGAAAGATCTGTATTGCCAGTAGAAACTTCTCCTTGGGATTGTTCGCAATTCATGATGATGTCAACCCCTTCGCATTTTCCTAAGATAGCACCTTTGGAGAGTTTGACTGGTGACTTGAACTCATTAAGTACTCTTACTGGTATACGTCCATCTTGTTTTGTCATAGCCAGGCTTTTTCCAACAAGTACATTTGATTTAGTTTCTGTTTCTGCTTCAACAACCCACAATTTGTTTGTCCCACAATCTCCATCAATCTTTGCCCAAATAATTGCCTCGGACTTTGGCGGTATCTGCTGATTCTCTTCCACGAGCACTTTCTTACTGTTGTATCTCTTATCGTAGCCAAAACTTAGCGGCACCTCCAAGTTTTTATAACTCATAACCTTGTTTTTCATGTCAATCTTAATGCCTTGGCTGATTAGGAAGTCCACGCCAATTATGATTTCATCAACAATTTCCGCCACTATGAAGGTGTGTAGTACGACAACATTTCCAATTACAACTTCGCATGTAACTTCCCCTAGGACTTGGGTATCCTCGCCTGTTGCCGTACGCAATTTTGCTCCATACAATGGCATTACTTCCTTCTTTACCAAGTCAGATCGAATGATGGAATGAGATGCTCCCGTATCCACAGTCAACATGCGCTCCATTCCGTCCACCAAACCACCAATAGTAACATTACTCGTGCTTCTTCCCAACTGAGAGACAGAGATTATGGGGCATTCCATTGTGGGGACCAGCCCACGCCCCTTTTGGCTGGCCCGCTTTAGTTTAACCACTGAGTTGATTTGGGCGCTTGTTCATACCCCTCTGCCTTGCGCTTGCGCCCATCTGCAGTGCTGAACTTACTGGAATTATTGCTGCAGTGACGTGCTATATGTCCTATTTTTCCACATCTGAAGCATTTCACAGCATTACTTTTCTTTTTCTGCATTTCATTCAACGCCTCCCATATTTTGCTTAGTAAGTCTGGCGTTTCCACTTCCACACGATGAGCCTTGTAGGTGGGCTTGCTCAATAGAGATGCTGTTTCCTGCGTCAAGGCATATGATACCGTTTCAGCAAAAGTTCCTTTTGGATTTGCATAGGTAGCCCGCTTTGTTTCAATATCTCGTATTCCATTGATGAAGCTTTGAATTTTCATTCTTTCGATGAATTCTTGGGGTGCTCCTGCGTTTGCCAAATGAGCTAGCCTCTCAATCTCAGAAGAAAATTCTTGTAACGTCTCATTTGGTTTCTGGAAGCGATTCTGCAACTCCATTTGATATATCTGCTTCCTGTGCTCGCTACCATAACGTCTTTCAACGGCACCCATAATTGCATCATAGCTGTTTCTTTCGCCCTCGCTAACAGTCTGTAATATTTCTGCTGCAGGTCCTTTCAATGCTACGAACAGGGCAGCGACTTTGTCCTCCGCACTCCAATTATTTACAACTGCCGTTTTCTCAAATTGTAGCTTGAATACTTGAAATGGACCACTTCCATCAAACGACGGAGGTTTTATCTTCTGTGTAGCAGTCGAAGCGACTGGACGACTTAGTTGAATATCCTGAAGACGGGCTTTCAATGCTTTTACATCGTCCTCTAATTTTTCTTGTCTTTCTTCAAGGACTTCCTTAACTTGTATAATTTTTGCATTCTGCGCCTTGAATTGTAAGGACATGCGTTCGTCTTGTGCCTCCAACTGAGCCGCAATGCCGGATACCTGTGATGAAAGTACTGACTGTTGCAATTCCATTTTGGACGTTATCTGTGCCTGTTGATCTTCCATTTTTGCCGATATTTGTGTCAGTACAGACAATATCGAGTTCATGTCTACGTTTGCTACTGACCGTGGAGCCTCTTCCTTCTGGGTTTCTTCCTTTTGGACCTCTTCCACATCATCATTGAAATCAAACTCATCTACATTAATGTTATATGCTTCCTTTTAACCTTGCCTGTAGTTCAATTTTATTGCCGCTTGTACTCAGGTTTCTCTTTTCTAACTCCTTTTTAAGCTCTTGGATTTTCAGTTCGTTTAACTTTGCCATTATCCTTATTTCGTTATCCTTGGTCCTGGAATTTATTTAACAATTCCAATTCTGACACCAATTGTTACGTATTTGTCGATAGCTCGATTATTTCTATCGGGTTCGTATCACTAAATTGTTAAATAAAAGTCTTTATTTACTTCTTAATTCACACCGCTTTATTTCACGACTAAAAAGTCTACACTTGTTTTACTTGACTTGATGTTAACACTTCTACGGTTAAATTACGACTGACTGCGGAGCGCCTGCTCGCCGCCTTATATAGTCTGTCAAACGCAATCTGGAAAATTCTGGCAACACTGGAAATTATCTGGTCTCTTCTTCTAGTTCTGGCAGTTTCTTTAGAGATGTGTTCAGTCATTTAGTGATGTGAGAGTGGAACCGATTATATTCGCCACAGTAATACCGATTTTGATAGGTCGTCGCCGACAGCGTCGAGTGAGTGTCGACGACGACAACCGTAATAAGGGTGATTATTTTATTTTAATCAATTATAATAATTAAACGTTCTGCTTTAATAACAATAACATATGTACATATGTTTAGTTTTAAGGTTGAGATTGTACCGCCTCCCACTTAATGAAATAAAGGATAAAATAGCTCCAGCATAGCTAAGAATAAAATTTTGAAGTTATTATGTACCAAGTATAGGTTCAAGATTTTTTAATTTTGGAAGCCTTTTTAGATATTTGCATGATTATATATTTTTTACTACCTAGTCTGAGTACAAGAAAATATTTAAATACTGCCTGCTCTATGAACTCGTTAAATATGTATACACAAAATACGCAAAATATTAATATGCTTATAATAAAAACCGAAAATTACATTTATACCTGTTATGTCCATACATACATACATATGTATGTAAGTATGTTCATATATACATATTTACATATGTGTATCAGCTATACAAAATTATACAAAACCATAATGATATGTACCTACATACGTACATACAAATGTACATATACATACATACATATGTATATTTTCATATTTATTTATTCAAAATTCAGTCAAATGAAACATGTAATTCTTACTGACTAAGGAACATAAACACTTAGAAGCTAGATAGTTAATATACACTAATCTTAGTATATACATAACTTAAGCGTTATAACAGCCTATTTTTGTTAAAGGAAGTCACTAATAATGCTACGAAGTACGGGAATAGTGCGAGAAAGATTTAAATTAGGGACATTGTTTAATTCAGACAGGGCTCTAGATACGGGGGCAAATTTAGTGTAATTAACTCTTTGGAAATCAATGTAAAAGAGGGGGACAGAACGAAGAAAACGCGGGGGAACGAAAAAATTTATTGATTGTAGAAGCTCGGGACAGTCAATTGTCCCTTTGAGGAGATTAATTACGAAGCTGCATGAGATAAAGGCTAGTCTAGATTTGAGGGGTTTTAGAGAAAGAAGTTGACAACGCGATTAATAGGAGGGGATAGGGTCGGAAAAGTTCAGTGAACGAAGCGCGAATTTAATAAATATTTTTTGGACTCGTTCTATGCGATTGATATGAATCGCGTGGTGAGGCCTCCAAATGAAGGCGGCATAGTCCAACCTAGACCGTACTAAAGTATTATATAACAATTTGAGCGTGTATGGGTCAGAAAAATCCGAGCTATTACGCCGAACAAAAGCTAGCATGGCGTATGATTTGGAGATGACATAATTAATATGTGTGGTGAAAGTTAATTTAGAGTCAAAGTAGATCCCCAAGTCTTTGATCTCAGTAATATGACTAAGGGATGTGCCAGAGATACATATGTACATACATCTATGCATATCTCACTACAATTTAATTTTGTCAATAAATCAAAAAAACCTTCCTAAAAACATATTCAATGAATGTTAATGTAGCCCAAATAACACCATCTGCATGCGTATGAAATTTTTACATTCTCATTTACATTTACAAAGCATGTTCTGCCTGCACATCAATAAATTTTCGGAAACTTGCTTAAGTATCCGAGAACTTCTTCTGTAGCTGGATTCAGTAACATTAGACGACAACGCAAATCGAGTTGTTAACTTAACAACAATGACGTTTGCAGTGACAACAGTAGGATTCGCTAACTTATTTTTCACGACATAAAACAGCTGACTTTTAGTGTTTATTCAAAATGACAAAAAGCTGAAACTCTGCTCACACCAGCTGTTTGAAACGTTGATATTTACGAAAAGCACAAAAAGGAATGTGCAAAAGTGCAAAAGTAAATTTTCTTAATTAAATTTTCTTAATAAATATAAATAAATATGTAAGTAAATATAATTAGTATTAATATATATATGTGTTAGTCAAATATTGAGGCATTTATTAAGATGTCTCCACGCGTGTGTACCAATGCAAATGCTTGCGAAAACATTTGTACAATGATATATATATATAATAATTAATTTAAAAAAAGTGGTTTAATTCGATTAATTTAATATGCATTTTATGTGAATATTGATTCAGAATCAATTGCGGCTATATTTTAATCAAATACTGAGGCATTTATTAAGATGTCCTCACGCTGGTGCACCACTGCAAATGCTTGCGAAAACATTTGTACAATAATATATATATAAATTAATTAATTTAAAAAAAGTGGTTTAATTCGATTAATTCAATATGCATTTTATGTGAATATTGATTCAGAATCAATTCCGGCTATATTTTAATCAAATACTGAGGCATTTATTAAGATGTCCTCACGCTGGTGTACCACTGCAAATGCTTGCGAAAACATTTGTACAATAATATATATATAAATTAATTAATTTAAAAAAAGTGGTTTAATTCGATTAATTTAATATGCATTTTATGTGAATATTGATTCAGAATCAATTCCGGCTATATTTCAATCAAATACTGTGGCATTTATTAAGATGTCCTCACGCTGGTGTACCACTGCAAATGCTTGCGAAAACATTTGTACAATATATATATATAATTATTTAAATTTTGAAAAAAGTGGTTTAATTCGATTAACTTAATATGCATTTTATGTGAATATTGATTCAGAATCAATTCCGGCTATATTTTAATCAAATACTGAGGCATTTATTAAGATGTCCTCACGCGGGTGTACCACTGCAAATGCTTGTGAGAACATTTGTACAATAATACATATGTGAGGTAATTAATTTACAAAAAGTTGCTTAATTCAAGTAATTTATTGTCTATTTTATTTGATTATCTATTCAAAACCAACTCCGGATATCTATTTATCAAATATAAAAAAAATATTTGGCTTTAAACCTTTCTCACAAGTTTTCTCACAAATAAACAACACAAAACTACAAGTCGTCAAATCACTGACGTTGACGGCAACAGCTGTTTGTTCGATCGCGAATGTTGTTAAGGAAATAGCTGACGAATATTAAAGGTGACAAAAATATCGTTTACTTCGATAAACGATAACGCATGTTGTTAAAATTGGGTAGTGAATTCCGCTACTGGTATCCGAACATTTGTGCTAACAACATCGAACATTGACGAGCAGCATTGAGATAGAAATGCTTCATTCTCGGTGCTGAAGCAAAATTTCACGCCACTGAAGTAATTCACTGTTCGAACACTTCGAAAACCATACATGTGCTACAGCGAGTGCAACATAGCATGTTCGATATCGACAAGTCTTGCGCAGCTCTTTAATATGTACATATGTATGCATGTATAAGAATTGCAGAAATATGCAAAGCCGACGGCAAATGAACTGGTGCCTCTTTGACACATTTTCGCCAGTTCTGAACCAGAAATTCTGTTCTCTAGCTACTTATTAACTTCCTGCAGAGTATGTAAAAAAATTCAGATACATGCCTTTATAATTAAATACCTATATTAATATGTATGTACGTAAATATGTAAGTAACGAATCTAACATCAAAGTATATTTTAATACATATATTATGTATTAACTAAATAATTCAAAATAAAATTCCTGTCCATACCTGCTAAGTTACAAAATTAATAATAATAATACAATGGCGCTATTATAACTCTGACGAGTTTTATGGCCGAGCTTCTCTCCCAATTCGAGGTGTGCTCCTTTTTGTTTTTTCCTACTAATTGGGTGGACCTACAGTTTTATGCCGGCTCCGAACGGCGAATGCATTTTTTGTGAGAAGCTTTTCCATGGCAGAAATACTCTCGGAGGGTATGCCGCCCACTGCCGAGAGGTGGCCGCTGCTCTTAAAAAACCCAATAATTAGATGTTTACTAATTAGAAAAATTGTTTTTGGTGTTTGGCTCGGACCGTGGTTTGAACCCGAGACCTCTGGCATAGCAGGCGAGCACTCTACCCACTGCACCACAGCGGCCACAAGTTGTTAGTTACAAAATTGGTTATTTTAAATACAGTCATACTACGAATACAAAGTTTCTTCCATTTGTACACATGCGTATGCGCACGAACGTACATGCATATCTACATATGTATGCAAACATATTTTTCAACAACACTTTTCTTTATCCCTCTGTTTTTAACTGTTATCAAAGGACGGGAAAAAATAAAAGTCTCATTGAAACCGGCACTTGCTGAGGGATATTTTTGAGTGTTGAAAAATAACTCTTAAATGGCAACAGAAAGAAGATCGTTGAGAGAGGTTGCCCACGGTGAGAAACACTGAGTGAAAGAGTTTTCTGTTTCAGTCAGTGGGAAAAACTTTGCGCTCACCATTTTTGTGTTTCCGTCAGACTGAAATGGAATGGAAATAAGTGTTAACTGTTAAAGTTGGTCTCTGCTTCTTACTCTAGAAAATAGAAGGCAGTTACATTTATATATATTCATTTATGATGTTATCGTAGGTGGTATAGATTGCCCAGATCTTCTTGAACTAGTCACATTTAATGTTCCACAAAGAACCCTTCGTTTGACCCTATATATCGTGCTCTTGTAGAGTTCAATATTATTTCTAAGAGACTGATTTTTCATTATCCAGAAATATTTTCAAAGCATCAATTTGTAATTTCTTATTCTAGAAGAATTTTTGTTACTGTGAAATTATCATCTATTTTGTTTTATTTAATTTTGTATAGTCTGTAGGATTTAAATCATAGACTGAATAAATAAATAAATTTTTCGGCGATGATGTTTATCAGACATAGGCATACTCAATTACATTTTTTCATTGATTACAAACCATCATTACGGTTAAATGTAGTCACAATTTATATTTTTATATCTTTCATAGGAATGAAATGGTATTATAACTTAGTGCCGAAACACGAATGGTGAAAGTACCAAAATTCTTAATATAAGCTTTTTTTCTCAAAAAGTATCGTCCTAAAAATAAGAATATATTCTTGATTTTAGCATTTTCGAGCTTAACAGACTTTCATAACGTTTTCGGCTTGATTTAAGCCCGCTATACTGAAATTTAGCTTGCTTTTTCTCTGAGTGTACAATTTCCATCGATATCCCTATGTCCCGGGACCCACACGAGGTGTAGACGGGTCTGTTTGGCCATCTCCTGTAGAGATCGGCGACAGTCTAGTGTTAGTTCAGAATTGAAGGAGTGGGAGCCAAGAGACTTAATTGCTGATTGGCTGTCGCTGAAGATGAATAAATCCCTGTGAATAGGTTCATGTCCTATGAGGTTAACAGCCCCCATTATAGCTGATATCTCAGCCTGGTAAACGCTGCAGTGGTCCGGTATCCTAAAAGCTAGCTGTAGATTCAAGTCCTGTGAAAAGACTCCGCCTCCAACTTTGTTGTTCAGCTTAGAGCCATCGGTGTAGATGGAAACGCCACCTGGGTTTGGGTAGCACCGATTTGCCTCCTCCCAATCATCCCTGTTTGGAATCCTTCGAAGTTGCTATCTGCAACTATTGTAGTAGTACAGCGGTCCGTACTACCACGTAGAAAACTTAAACTGCTTAGAATGCTAGAGTGACCTGTGGCTTTTGTGTGCCAACCAGTTGACTCTCTTAGACGTAGGGCTGAAGTAGCCGCCACTTGAAAACCTGCTAAATCTAATGGCAGGATATGTAGAATGGCATGCAGAGCTTCGCTGGGCGTCGTTCTGAGTGCACCACTTATGCTGATCATGCTAGATCTGTGGACCCGGCTCAGAACTTTAAGGTTAGACGCCTTACTCAGCGCAGGCCACCATACTACGACTCCATACAGCAGAATTGGTCGAATGATCGCAGTGTAAATCCATCTGCAAATGCTGGGACTGAGTCCCCACTTTTTGCCGATGGCTCTTTTGCATGTGTATAAAGCAATATATGCTTTGTTTTGACGCTGAATAATGTTGTCCTTCCAATTCAGCTTTTTGTCCAGAACTATCCCTAGGGACTTGGCGCTGTCGGCTAGGCTCAAGCGAACATTTAGTTCTGGTAGATTTAACGGTGGTGTTTTGTACCGTCTAGTGAAGGGGACCAGTTCCACTTTATTTGAATTGACACTGACCCCACTGCGAGAGGACCACGCTGAGACCTCTCGCAGTGCTACCTGCATCAGGTCACACAAGGTCTGTGGAAACTTCCCTCTGTATGCTATAGCAAGGTCATCCGCATATGCCACGACCTTCCCGCCGCCCCACACTGAGTCTCTTAGAAGTGAGTTGAAAGTGAGGTTCCATAACAGCGGGGAGAGGACACCGCCCTGGGGAGTACCTCTGGTGACATAGCGTATATTTTCGACCTCACCCATTGATGAGAGTACAATCCTTCCCCTCAAAAGTTGATCTATCAACCCAATCAGAGAGACGTCAACCCCTAAATGGTTTAGGGCATTGCTGATAGCCTCTGGGATGACATTGTTAAAAGCGCCTTCTATGTCCAGAAAGGCCACAAGACAGAACTCCTTATCGGTTAAGGATGATTCAATGGTAGAAACCAGGCTGTGAAGTGCCGTTTCAGAAGATTTCCCTTTGAGGTATGCATGTTGACAGCTAGAGAGGAGTTCGCTATCTATTGATATAGAGAGAAAGTTGCTTATTGTTCTCTCCAAAGTCTTGAGAAAGAAGGAAGAAAGACTTATTGGCCTATAATCCTTTGGCTCATAGTGCGAGGCTTTCCCAGCCTTAGGAATTAATATAACCGAGACGCGTCTCCACGTGCTTGGAATATAATTAAACGCAAGACAAGCAAGAAAGATGCTATGAAGCCAGCTTGTTGATGTCTCGAGGGTATACAAGAGTTGTGCAGGAATGATCCCATCTGGTCCAGCAGCTTTGTAAGGTTTAAAGCTTCTAATTGCCCACCTAACCCGTTCCTCCGCGATGTTCGTTGATGATATCGCCGGTACGTTTCGCGAGCTACCAGGAAAGTGTGTATCCAACAGTAGCTCCAGGGTTTCCTTTTCCGAGTCGGTCCAGGATCCGTCAGGCCTCCGAAGATAGCCCAAGGACGTATGTGTTTTAGAGAGCACACTTCTTAGTCTTGCCGTCTCATCGACGCTTTCGACTTCAGTACAGAAGTTCCTCCAGGAGGTTCTCTTCGCTTGTCTTAGGGCTTTTTTATAAGTCCTTAAGTGTTCTTTATATTGCAGCCATTGGGGCTCACTGTCGAGTCGTTTGGCTTTATTAAATTGCTTTCTGCAAAATTTTCGAAGTGAGTCCAGATCGCTGGACCACCAATGAGGTTTTCGCTTCCCCCGAGGTTTTGGCTCCGGGCAAGCTAAGTTAAACGCATTTGTAAGTGCTGAAGTAAAAGTGCCTGCCAGATCCTCCAACTCTCCGGTCGATGAGGGGTTATGAGTTGGAAGTTCTGGTAGGCCTCTGAGAAATAGCTCGTTGTGAAGACCCCAGTTGGTGTTACGTGGGTTTCTCTTCAAAACGGGGTTTTGAATGGAGAAATTTAAGATCGTTTCTATATACCGGTGATCAGAGAAGGAGTGTTCATCAAGTACACGCCAGCTTTTAACCACCGCAGAGGTACTTTCGCTACATAAAGTGAGGTCCAGGACCTCTCCACGATTTTTATACTCAGCTGTACTAGTACACAGAGTATTATAGTTTTAATCACATAACGGTGGATTGTAACACCATAAAATAATCGAGATAGATATTGACTTATATATATCAAATTGATCAGGGTGAAAAAAGAAATCGATTGAGCCATGTCCGTCCGTCTGTCTGTCTGTACGCACGATAACTCGCGCAAAAATTGAAATATTTTGATGAAGTTTGGAATGCAAGTTGGTATCAAGACTGGAACGGATGGTATTGAAAATGGGCGAAATCGGACCATGACCACGCCCACTTCCCCTATATAGTAAAAATCGGAAATTTTGTATCTCAGTCACTAATAGAGCTAGAGTGATAAAATTTCACCCACGTGTGGAGCTCAGGCCCTTATGAAGAAATTTGGTGAGATTTTGAAAAATGGGCGGTGCCACGCCCACTTATTAAGGGCCAAACATTGAAAGTTTTATATGTCATAACTCAGAAACCGTTAAAGATATATCGATGAAATTTGGTAGGCGTGATAAACTTACTTAGGCAAATGTTTGGACGAAAAATTGCCAAAATCGGTTAACGACCACGCCCACTTTTATATATGGGTATTATAAAGTGACCTAATAAAAACATTTTAAGCGATATCTCTGTTAAATATAAAGGTATATCATTGAAATTTTATGGCAGGAGTCCAACTGCGGATATAAAACGAAAAGCAAAAAAAATTTGGAAAATGGGCGTGGCACCGCCTCTTTTTAGAAGCAGGAATATACGAGATTTCTGAGCCCTCGATTCTGAGCATAACTCGACAAATAATGTAAATATAATGACGAAACTTGGTGTGTACACTTTTATTAGTTGTGGTAATATATGTTCAAAATTTTAGCGAAATCGGTTGGCGACCACGCCCACTTTTATATATGGGAACTATAAAGGGGCCTAATAAAAATATTTTAAGCGATATCTTTGTCAAATATAAAGATAATTCATTCAAATTTTGTGGCATGAGTTCCACAATAGACCGGAAACAAAAAATAGGAAAATTTGGAAAATGGGCGTGGCACCGCCTCTTCTTAGACAAAGGAATATACGAAATTTCGGAGCCCATAACTCGACAAATAATTGAGACATTAAGACGAAACTTGGTTTATACACTTTTATAACTTGTGCTAATAGACACGCAAAAATTTATTCAAATCGGTTTATGACCACGCCTACTTTTTAACAAAGATATTTCTGGAACACCCTTTGGAAATTTGTAACGTGACATCTTTGTAACTAGAAGTCAAAAAGGAATGAAATTTTGCACAAAGAATAATATTCATATGCTTAGTTGGATGACTGATAAAAATGTTAAAAATGGGCGTGGCTACGCCCACTTTATGCAGCACTCGCTTTATATAAAATACACCGTGTTTTCACCAAACGTAAACAAACAATGAGAGCATACAGCTGAGTATCTAATGTTCGATTCCACTCGAACTTAGGCTTCCTTACTTGTTAGTAACAAACGTTGGTTCATTACCTATGTTACAAACTACCAAGTTAGTTGTTAAAAGGTAATCAAAAAGTGACTCACCCCGGTTGTTGATATCGGAACTCCCCCATTATATATGATGGGCATTGGAATCTGCCCCGACTAGCAAGTGGCCCGAGCTGTATTTGGCCACCAGGTCTTTCACTCTCCCATGCGGTGGAGGTTCCAGAGCGTCGAAGGGCCTATATACCGATGCCAGAGCTAACGGCGTGCCTCTGATGTTCAAGCTGGCCGCAGTTATGTCGCCATCGCTAAAGTTAGGTAAGAGAAACATTGTTAGCTCGAACTTAACCAAAATACAGGTTCTAATATTACCTTGTTTTTCAGCCCAAATGAGCTTGTATCCAGTAATCCCCAATCCGCAAATCCTTGAGTTATTTACCCAAGGTTCTTGGATGAGGACCACATCGATATCGCATTTAGAAAGGCGACATGTTAGGGCAGCCGAAGCCGCCTTAGATTTGTGAAGGTTTATCTTCAGCACCCTCATGTGAAACTGCAGGGACCTCTACCTCGACGTCGGCAGCCTCCCCTTCGCTGTCCAGCATGCCATCCTCCATTGACAAACTGAGCAGGGCCTCTGTACAGTTCGACATGGCAGATACCATGCTGTCCGCGTCGGAGAGGTCGGCCTCCGATTCGGGCGCCTCGATGTCCGAGTCCACCGAGGTTTCCGGAGCGGTGGCGCGCTGGCGCGCTGGGCGTCGCCACGGTACACATGAATCACGACATCGCCGATGCCGTAATTCACCCTTCCCTTGCTCCTCTTAAGTGGCTCGAGAGCCTCCTTATTGAGAGCCATATTAGTTTTTATGCGCACAAAGATAAGACGCGTTTCGCAATCGCTCTGTTTACTTATAGTGTTCTCGCTGTAAAACGCTTGATTAATTCCCAAAACACTCTCGTTATTTGTTTACATATAACGTGCCTGCAGTTTTTGCTATTCTTTAATTATCCCCGCGCTCGCAATCTTTGTATTTTGTGAAAATATAAAATAAATAAAAATAAATTAAAAATGCCGTAAACTGGTGCTCAAGCTTCTCTTAAGCGACGTGCAAGCAGAGAGTCACCGTTCTCAAAAACCGCTAAGCTTGACGAAAGCGCTGCTCTTCCCACCGTTCTCGCAGCGATAAGAGAACTTGAAGAGAAATTTGCACAACAACTAAATACCCTCTTTGCCAACCTATCCACAAAGCTGTCCGAGTTGGATGATAAGTTGGGTAAGAGAATAGATGATGAGGTTGCTCTGCTTATGAAGAAAATTGAGGAGTCAGCGGAAAGAGTTGCTAAGCTGGAGGCCCAATCTAGACATTATGAGGGTGAGATCGCTGAATTGCGAAATTCTATTGGCGGCGTGATTTTGGAGAAGCGCACACTAGAGTACGCGGCAGATGTTGTTACTTTTGGGGTGCCATATCAAGAAGGCGAAAACATAAGGGGAATATTTAATCAGATATGCTTATCTATTGAATATATGGTCCCTCAAATTAAAGACATCTTTAGAACAAATTCACCTACTGGCCACCCTAGTAACACAATAATAATAAAGTTTTACTCCCCGCATGATCGACACCGTACTCTGCGTGCGTTCACTGAGTATCGGAAACGAACCAAATCAACAATTTAGCTTGATGTGGTGGGACTAGACGGAAAGTTCAGCATCTATGAGAGCATATCTAGGGAAACTCGCATCCTGTTACATGAAGCCATTGAACTCAGGCGTGCTGGTAAGCTGCAGTCAGCGTTTACGATTAAAGGTGCTGTGCATATACGTAAAGAGAGCGGCTCTCCTGCCGTAAAAATATGTAACAGAGAAGACTTTCTGCCATTTCGTTGAGCCAGCACTTGTGTCTAATACGTGTATCTTAATGTATGTATGTAAGTTTAAGTTTATGTTACTTCTCTCAGTTAATTACCTATTTATTGTACTTCCTAATGTAAAGATAGCACATTTTTTTTGTTTATTTGACGTGTTCTCTTGCATACGTTTTTATCTCTGTTCTTAAATTTGCTTTTGTTTATCGCGCTGTACTGAGTAGTGGTTATACCCAATAGCAAATATAGCGTTGATGAATGTAGTCCCGCGATGATAAATATCTTCTGTAGTGGCCAAAGTGGTTTGAAGGTTGTACACTTTAATGCGCGTAGCCTCAATGATGAGAAAATGGACATGGTAAGAAGAATCTTTGAACATTCAGCTGTAGATGTTATATGCGTATCTGAAACTTGGTTCAGGCCAGATACTAGGGATACCCATTTAGATATTGAAAATTACAAATTGCTGAGAAATGATAGAGTAGCGAAAAAAGGAGGCGGTGTTGCTATCTACTATAAAAGCTATTTGAATGCTAAGATAGTAGCTCAGTCAACTGGAAGTAGTGTCGAATATATGTCTGTTGAATTGTCTACCCTTCAGTCTAGAACCCTCATATGCTGTGTGTACAACCCGAGCAAATATTGTAGTCAGTGTAATTTCTTTCGTTATGTGTCAACTGTTTCTACTGACTATGACAATATTATTATCTGTGGTGATTTCAATATTAACTTGTTACATATGGATTGTTATAGTTCTAGTCTTGCTGATAGTGTATCTGGTGTTGGTTTGTCGTTTGTTAACGTCTCTGTACCCACCAGATATGGAAATAAATGTTGTCCAAGTCTCCTTGACTATTTTATTGTGTCTGACCCTGCAATAGTATTAAAATTTGACCAAGTATCATTTATATCTGACCATGATTTGATTTTTTGTTCATTTGATATTAAACTTGACCGCTTAAATGACCCCACGGATGTGTACACTTTTCCGGATTATCGCAGTATAAATGTCAATAGCCTCTTTAATGATCTGGCAGAAATTGACTGGTCTACTTGTTGGGGTTTCAGTTCAGTGAATGAAAAGCTCTCTTTTCTAAACAGTGTGGTCTTGCGCGCTTTTAGCGTCCATGTTCCTGCAAAAACCGTGAATAGAGGCTCATCTTGCCCGTGGTTTAACAGTAAAGTGCGGGCGGTTATTAAAAGGCGATGTAAGGCATACTCTGCTTGGAAAAGAGACCGAACTGAATTGAAATGGAGTGCATTTAAAGCAGCGCGAAATGAAGCTACTTTCATTGTACGGCGTGAAAAACGCATTTATTTTTCCAGAAAACTCCACCCCTCCCTACCTAACAATGTCCTGTGGCGTAATCTTAAGTCATTGCGTGTTCATGTTAGTGATAAGTCTGTGTGTACGATTAATCCTGATACTTTAAATGAAGTATTTGCAAATGGTGTAACTTCTTCTTGTTCCCTTACCTCCATGCGCAAAGCTAGTTCGCACATACCGCCTGATGGTCAGATGATTGAATTTAGTGGAGTGTCTGAATTTGATGTGGAAAAAAGCGTGTATAAAATACAATCCAACGCAACTGGAGAAGATGGAATACCAATAAAATTTATAAAAATAATATTGTCATTTATTTTACCAACCCTTACGCACATAATTAACCATAGTTTTACAACCTCTTGTTTCCCCGATGCGTGGAAAGTTGCAACAGTCCTTCCTGTTGCCAAAAATAAGTCTGCGGCTAGTCCTTGTGACTTTTGGCCTATCAGTATATTGCCTGCCTTGTCGAAGGTTGCTGAGTCGCTAATGTCTGAGCAAATATATCGTCATGTTAATTTATACAATTTGTTGTCACGGTATCAGTCTGGATTTAGAGCCAAACATAGCTGCTCGACAGCTATGGTAAAAATATTGGACGATATTAGAAATGCCTTCGACAAAAAACATTTGACGCTGCTTTGCTTACTAGATTTCTCTAAAGCCTTTGACACGGTTAAGCATGAATTGCTGTGCCTAAAATTGCGTGATAATTTTGGTTTTGGTCCGTCCGCGGTACAACTGATGAGGAGCTATCTAACAGGCAGGTCTTAACGTGTAAAGGTAGATCTAAGGTTCTCTTCGCTGCGTCAAATATTGTCTGGTGTTCCACAAGGCTCTATCCTGGGACCTCTGTTATTTAGTCTATTCGTAAATGATGTGTTCTCTGTATGCCAGCATGCTCGTACTCATGCATATGCGGATGATATCCAATTGTATATGTCCAGTACTATTGAACAGGCAATGAACTTGTGCTCTAAGTTCAACCAGGATTTATCTTCCGTCAAGTTGTGGGCTGCACAAAACGGCCTTAGTCTTAATGTCAATAAGTGTTATGTGTTACCTATTTGTAAGAGACGTTTACAGCCTTCAGATATTCCCTCCTTGTATATTGGTGAGCATGCTCTCAAATTGGTATCTGAAGTTACTAACTTGGGATTTGTTGTTAATTCTGACCTTACGTGTACTGATCATATCAACGCAACGGTTGGTAAAGTCTACCTTACATTGAGAAGCCTTGGAATCTCTGCCCAATTCACGCCGATTGCCACAAGAAGAAAGCTCGCTATCCAACTTATTATAATTTGTTATGCAGAGCTAGTGCATAGCATGCTAGATTCTCAGTCTGCTTATAAGTTAAATGTAGCATTTAACCATGTCACGCGATATGTGTACGGATTAGCGAGATTTGAACACATATCCGCTTGGAGGACTAGCTTACTAGGGTGTGAACTTAACGAGTACTTGAAGGTAAGAAACTGCATCTTTCTTTTCCACCTCATGAATGAGAAAACACCTACTTACCTATATGAGAAGTTAACACTTGCAAAGTCCGTTCGAGTACAAGGCCTTATAGTTCCGCAGTATAACTTTCTTCCATCTGCTAGACTATTTTTCATCAACGCTATTCGTATATGGAACTCTATTCCTACAAGTATTCGTAATAGCGTGAACAAAAGCAATATTAAGACTGTTCTGTTGTCGTACTTTCGTAATCAGTAAAGTGATATTATATATGTATGTATGTACAAATGTAAAATCTCTAGATGTGCTATCTATGTATAACTTTCTTCCTTCTTCTTTTCTTTTTGTATATTTTTTTTTTTGTTTTTTTGTATATTTCTTATTTATTTTATTTTACTATTTACTCATTATTTTTTACCATTAAGAGTGTAATTGTCATACCCTTTTTCTTTCTTGTCATCTAACTGCTGTACCCTTTCTTCTCTTTTGTTTTTTTTTTTTTTTTGTATAGTCTTAAGTTATCATAAGTAATTTTTTTTTTTTTTTTTACTCATTGTTGTACTACAAAAGACACTCTGTTCTTATTGTACTGATGCATTATAATAAATAAATGAAATGAAATGAAATAAATGACCAACTCCCTCCTGCGTCTTGAGAGATGGGTTCATAACTTGCAGCATCCTGAGAATTCTCTCAGGAGCTGCCGGGGTTACGGGAACCCACACTCTCGCTCGAGGCCGGACCGGAATATCACTCCAGTCGACGATCTCAATACGCGCACTGGGGTAGACCTCGCCGATCCTCGCGACTGCAGCCTTATACAGGCTCACAGTCCTTGCGTCATCGCAAGCGAGTACCTTGATCTGGCCCTGGTACCAACCCGCATCTCCTCCTCGTGGAGGTGGTCCTGGAGCCTCCAGCACGACGTCCAGAAGGGCGTCTGTGATGGCTGCTTGGACCCACAACCACTTGTCCTTCGGGATGGCACCACGGTCATTTCCGCGGTCCAGAACCCCTACTAGGATTCTGTCCCTGGCAACCTCGGCGAAGGTAGGCTTGACCACCTCGGCACGCCTCTGAGCCCTTTTTGGAGCAGGTTTTAAATCATCCTCCGACCGTTGGCGTTTGTAGGTAGTGCATCCACCCACATCGCTTCCCACAGTGCTCTGGCCGCTAAGTAGCAGGGCTTTCGCCCTAACCACCGCGTCCTTTGCACTTTGGGGCAACGTGTTTAGTGACACCCCCTCATACTTTTTCAGGACCTTACTGGCCTTTCTTTTTTCCCCATAACTGGGGTTCTTGTCCTGGGGGAGACGGCTCGTAGTTTCCCTCGCTGCCGCTCCCCCGGTTGTGTTTTCATTTTTGGCTACCTTCCCCTTATGGTCAGCTAAGCCAGATCGTGAGACCAATGCCGCTGCCGTAGGAGGTAGAGTAGCATTACCAACACCTGTTGAGTTTCCAGCATCAGCAGGAGCTGGACGGTTCGCCGTGTCCAGCGTTTCCGATCCAGCTACCCTTCCACTGCCGGGAACCAACAGGTGCTGGTCATCCGTGCAAATAGCTAACCTCTCCCTAGGGTCAGCTAAGCCAGGTCGTGAGACCAATGCCGTTGCCGTAGGGGGAAGTGTAGCATTACCAACCCCTGCTGGGTTTCCTGCATCAGAAGGAGCTGGGCGGTTCGCCGTTTCCAGCGCTACCGATCCAGCTACTATGCTGGTGCAGGGACCCACCAAGAGCTGGTCACCCCTCTTTCCGGCTACCTTCTCCTTTGGTCTCGTGTGACCAGGTCGTGAGACCATTGTCACAGCTGTGGGGAGAAAGGTCGCCGAGTTCGAACTGGGCGGGCGTCCAGCATCAGTAGGGGCTGGGTGGTTCGCCGTTTCCAGCGTTACCAGCAGGTCTACTTTGAGATAGTCGATTTTTGTCGTCTGAGCTGGTTGAATTGCTATTTACACGGATCGATTTTGGTTGAACGACAAAATTCGCCTAGGAAATCGACCCGTGTAAAGGCCGCATTATTATGCTCATGCTACATACGTCAACTGATATTGTTGATGCTTCGTTTGTATAGGTAACGTTGCATCAACCAGTTGATGAGATTTACGATTATATTAAAATGTTCACTTAGCAAAAAAGAAAACATAAGGATATTAGGAGTATAGTGAAAAACGGGTATCTACGGAGCCTTCCGTAGATAGGGTAACACCAAGCCAAAAAGGGGTAGAATCTCCCCAAAGGGATACATCTGGCAACCCTATTGAACATATAGTTAATCTGTGTAAGGTTAAGGCACTCTGCACATGGAGCGTACTGCTCTAGACGCGTATTAGATACTACAGACGAAAGCTGTACGCTTTGATGTCGCGCACGTATATTTCAATTGAGGGCTGCACACGAGTCGTCAGCTTCATGCATTCGTCAAAGTATGCTGGCTACATGTCGCTTGGCGAAAGCAGTGCTGGTAGCTAGGCGTACTACGCTTAGGAAAGAAGAAGATGTTTGTTTACATTTTTCCACTTGGTGGAATTTATGAAAGCAGTAAAATTTGTGTAAAAAATCGGAAAAAATGAGTGTATAATTAAAGAAAATGGAAGATTCCGTAAAATTTTTTATCTTTTCTATTTAAAGCTTCGAAATTTAAAGCAAATACCGTATTATTAATTTGTTTGTTTGTTTTGTGCAGCGAAGTTTCATGTCGCTTCGTGTACAGATCTTGAGGCGTAGAGAAATCGACGCTACATGAAATGTCTCGTATGCGTCTATGACGATACGCCTCGTGTGAAGAGTGCCTAACACCAAGATACTGTCGATAAAACTGATTTAATGCGGACGATTAATGCTAGTAGGGGTCAAAAGCCCATTTCCTATTAAATTTGACCAGGTGATATTGCATCAGGTGCATTATTACACGGATCAACGATATTATCAACATGTAAATTATATAAACTGTCGGGACTATTAGGCGATATATACGATGCACAAATATATAAAGTTCTAAAATCACTAAGTATAGAAATACGCACTTGATCCAACTATGTATCGTAACTCGATAATTGGACTAGAGATGATCTTAAAGTTCGTTTAAGAGCTATAAGAACATCTCCACCTCTCAAGTGGCCAGCTTTTATAGTCTCTATCTTTGCAATAAACCTGAAATAACTTAGAATCGAAATATTCTTCATTATTAAAATCCACATTGAGCCATTCCAGCCATGTTTTGAAAATAAACCTTGATGTTTGATACAGATGGTTTAGGAGAAGAATAATTCGCTGTTGGCATTTTGAAAGAAACGAAAGGGCCGCACAATAATGTCAGTTGGCCAAACATCGGGATCTAATAGTCTATCATAGAAGGACGACATAACTCCAAGCTTAAAATTAACGCTATGAAAATCATCCAGTAATGCACCATTTTTACCAATTTACGGCAGGCAATATGCTTGCGAGCAATGCCAGCACGTTTTATAACATAATTAATGATATCTTCTGACACAATTGGCATGAATGAGGACTCTGAAAAAAATACCCGTAGTTAAACCAACAACATTCGGCTGTTGAATCTCCGTCTTTGATTCAACAGCAAAAGTATTTGTTTTTACAGCAAAGTTTTTGATCCAAAAATTTATTCAAAAACGGGCGTTGTTGATTCAAAAACTTGCTTGCCTTTAAAAAATTTTTTGTGAGAAAATATTTTTTTGTGAGAAAGCCAACAAAAAAAATAATGATGGAGAGAAGATGAAGAGAAAAATCCAAAAAAAACTTTATTTTTAGCAACAATTTTCTCCCCGTTGTTGATTTAAAGGCAAAAGTATTTGACCCAACAGTTTCCGTTGTAAACAAAACTAATGAGAACAATTTTTTTTAATTTTGTTTTTACAATGATTCAAATAATTCATGGATTCCTTTTTAGGAAATGGAAGTATAAATAGGTTACTACAATTCAATATAATGTTGAATGTTGCACTATGTGATGATTGGATAGAATTTCAGGTTGATGCCATGGTTCGAATCCGGAGGAGAATATGAAATAAAAAAGAAAAATCAGAAAAAGAAATAAAGATAGCAACCAGTGAATGATAAGAAGGAGAGAAGAATAGGAGAACAAGCGAAGTCTACATATTTGCAGTTGGGACCCGGGCGGAGAGAAGATGAAGAGTAAAATGCAAACAAAAATTTATTTTTAGGTGAAATTTTTTTCCAACAATCTCCGTTATTGACTTAAATCAACAACGCTCGCACCTTTGAAACAACAACGGAGCGTTGTTGGGCACATTTCAACTGCGGAAAGTAGTTGATTTAACAGTGAAAGTCTTTAGATTTACAGCGTTTTTTTTTCAGAGGATAAATGCACCCATTTCCAATTAATGACTCCTAACTTCTGAATTCTCATTTCGACAATGAACCAATTTCCTGTTCTTATTTTTATGGTCCACATTTTTCCAGCCATTTGAGCATTAGTGCGAGGTGAAACAGCAGCCGTAGATTGAGCAAGCGATAGACCCGTCGCTGACGGAGAAGAAACACTATTAACACCAACCCCAAAGCCATTAGCAGGATTAACAATGGGAGAAAGATCAGTGAGACACATTGAGCTTGGCATATTGCAAACAGGCGAAATAGGGACAGCTAATGGAAAGGCTTCAGCTCTAGTTTATATAGCGGTTCTTTTTTAGTAAATTAACATCATATTCAGCTAAATTGCCTTCACAACACGAACGATGACAAAGTTTTTTGCAAAAGCTACTGCAAGGACACATAGTTTATATAGCGATTCTTTTTTAAGTAAATTAACATCATATTCAGCTAAATTGCCTTAACAACACGAACGGTGAAAAAGTTTTTTGCAAAAGCCACTGCAAGGCACAACACATATTCGTGCATTTTGCATTGTTGTTGCCTGAATCGTTTTTATTATTTTTATTTTCATTAAATAATTTAATTTCATTTTTTATTTCAGCGATTTGACCCTAAACTCCATTAAACTTCACATAGGAATAGGATATAGGATTGATTCCAATCCAACTTTTTGCGAGGTAATAACAATGTCATAGGCTTTGCTTAGTGTTTCGTAAGAATTAAGGCATTCAGAGCATACATAGTTTATATAGCGGTTCTTTTTTAGTAAATTAACATCATATTCAGCCAGTGTATGCAACCGTACAATAATTTTTGTACACGCACAATAATTTCATGACGTTTTCAATCCTCAATCCTACGGGTACAATATCGATAAAAGTACAATAATTTCAACGATATCCATTTTATAAAAATTTTTATAAGATTCAAGTACTGTACCACAGAAATTAACGTGTTGTTTACACATCACTGATTTAAAATTCTTGTAACTCCATATATTTTTATTCTTGTGTGTTTGTTGCATTTTTCTCTTTTTGCTTTTTCTAAGATATTTGAAATATTACAAATACGTACCTTTTATTTATCAAAACTAATATTAATATCAATGCCAAAAATTTAATTAAATATTTCAAGACGCGTAGGTTATACTATGTTCAGCAACATTAAATGTTACATTTATCCACACAAAATTCTCTACCGAAATGCAAATGCGACTTCAATTCTGCATTTTGAAAATAAATGCTAAACACAACCCTGCAATTTTCGAAAAAATTTGCCATCCGAATGGAAAAGAGTGGCAACACTCTGGCAATACAAGAACGAAATACCTACAAGATTACGCATATAGAGCAGCAATGGGCACACGAGCTCCATGATGACGCCGCTCTACATGTAATTAACGAAAGTAAACACAACAAAGAGATCAAAATTGATACCAAAGCGGTTGGTAAGTTAGGTTTGTAAAATTAGTGTATATATCATTATAAATTCTTGTTCTATTTTTTTAATTAGCCAAAACAAAAAAAAAAAACCTCAACACCTGATATACGTAATCTGGGTTATTAGATCCGTTTGTTTCGAACTTCTCAAATACCTAGTTACAAAATGCGACAGCTTTTCGAAAAACTATCTTCGAAAATGCAAAATGTTGCATTTCATATCCGCAGGCGTAATTTTGAAGTGTACAATAATTTTGTTCAAAATACAATAATTTGACGGCTCTGGTAAAGTCGAAGTCTTTTAGTTTAACGTGCGCAATCGCCACTAAAGGCCTAAACACACGGTTTTCTTCAAACACGGATCAAACGTTGATCAACGCCCCAAGTGCTACGCACTTGGTACCAATTGGAATACGGAATGGAGGCGTTACCACCTTGGTAATGTTCGAGGCCTATCCACACCTCTGCCGTACTATGGGTCCGGCACCCGGTTGCAATGACCAACCACACTGACTTGCGTCGCATATCTGATGCTGACACCATTCACACGCACAACCGGTGGCCTATCCGGTTACAATTAGCCCTTAAGCAAAATTGTCGCCGTTTTGTCCACCGATATGTCCACACCCTCGAAATTTCCCCATGCATGCACAATCTCACACAGGCTTTCCCCACTCCTCTCGACATTCGCCCTTGACTGACGTTCCACTAATATTAGAAGGTCATCCGCATACGCACAACATTTACACAGTGGCTCGAGTTGCCGCAGCAGGGAGTGCATCATTAGGTTCCATATGTATGGACCACAGATGGATCCCTGTGGACAACCGCGAACCACATCCACTTCCACACTTTCATTCACACCAACGATGGAGGCTCTTCTGCCTTGGAAGTAACTACGCCACAAAGTTACCTCCGGGCAGCGGAGCTCTTCCAACCGTTCAACCACTCTATCCCAGCGAAGGTAGTCAAACGCCCCCTTGAAGTCAATAAATATGCCAAGGACATATATTGCCACCTCTTGTGCATGAGGAACCGATACCTCCGCCCTAGGAAAGAATTCACCAAGAAGAGCACTGATACAATCTCCCCACGTATGGATCAGGTCCCCTCGGACGTGGAGAGAGTTAATGATGCCTGACGACCGGGGACCCCGACAGATCTGATAGACCTTCCCCCAGGGGTCTTCACGGAAGTCATTGACAAACCCCTCCATTCATCTTCTTTCGTACTCAAAATCAACCTCTTATACTCATTAATCTCCCTACTAAGTTGACTCCTTAGCTGGGGTACACTCTCAGAATTATTCCGCTTGGCACGCTGATACAAACGTCCCGCATGCCTGACGGAACGCTTCTTCGACTCAAGCTCCCTAGTCCACCATCTCACTTTTTTAAGACGCACCTTTTTCCACTTCTGGAACATACTATCATTCACACTCCAGACGCATTCATTCAGACGAGCAATTTGTTCGTCAACCCCCAGTTCCTGAGACACTCTGAGCGGTATATTAAATACCGCTTCTCTCACACACCGTCCATAATGGACACAATCAGCACCCGAAGTTCGCCATCTCTTTAAATTACACTCACCCTCCACACGCTGGCGATTGAGGGGATTAATCACAATCTTAATCGGATTGTGATCACTTACCCCCCAACCCCCCATAACACTCCACCTAAACTCAAACATTTGAGTTGCTGCCTCATTCATGATCGTCACGTCAATGTCACTCGCGCTCATTGGCCCATCAAAACTAAACCACTCACTCGGTTCATTCATCACATAACAGCCAGAGGCCGTCAACCATTCACTCATTACCTCACCCCTCTGGCTGCTGGCATATCCAGACGAGTGTCTGGAAAGTTTACTATGCCAGGCAGGGGATGAGGCATTCGCATCCAAGCCTAGGATAACAGGGTTGCTACTCACTAGGAGTAGCACCGTATCCAGGTACCTCAAGTAGGGCTCAATGGGCTCACCAAATTTGCAATAGATGCTGGCCACGTACACTCTACCGAAGGTACTCTCAATACATACACAAACCCCCCATTCAGATGCATCCACCAAAACACATTCATAACTCGGCTCATTCACGACAACCGCGGCATTAACCCTCAGGTGAGTGAAGACCCGAAAGCTCCCAGGAAGACCCCTCACCACACCATGGGTGCAAAAGGGCTCCTGAAGCAGGCCAACGCCGACCCGCCCCTCAGTCATACATGCACCAACCTCACACATGACAGCATACGCACCCTGACAGTTAAGTTGAACCACATTCATACTTAATTTCTGGCGTTCGCACGGGCAACAATGGCAGCGTATATAGGACAAGCGCCAGACAACATAAGGTGTCCAGCAGGCTTGCCCTTAAACTGGCAATTGCGGCAATGCCACACGGTGATCGAACCCCATGCACCTGAAGCAGCCGGCCACCAGGTTGTCCTGACGCACCCGGAAGGAGAACCACTTGATGTAGCAACGTCCGGTCGTCAGGAGGGGGGACAGTAACTTGTCCGACTCCTCAAGAACAACGTTAGTTGTCCCATCAGCAGCAACCTTCCAGGGGCGACTGACCAACCTGACGTCCTTCTTCTGTGCATCAGGATTGATCTCCTTGAGGTTCAGCCGGAAGAGCTCATCCATAAACTCATCAGGAGAGATCTCCGTATGAACCCCTTGGATCACAATCCTGGCGCCCGGCTTCTCATTCACCTTCACATTCAACCCCACTTCGCCTAACTTCGCGTTTTTAGCCACCTTGTCGCGTTCGGCGACAGATGGCGTGCGAATAATGGCCCCGCCCGAGCGCACAGGCTTTATCTCGTAGACCCTCACCCCCAAGGCAGGCCCAACCACCTTCACCACCTTCTCCACGACTTCCTTGCAGGACACCGAGGGCCTGGTACTACGCACCACAAGCGATCATGTTTCCACTGGCTTCGGCACCGATACAGCCTCTACAGGTGCGGACACCTGTAGGGACGGCTTCAAAGGATGCCCAGCATGTGGTGACCCGGCCGCACGTGGGGGCATAGCACCACTCCCGCTCAGCACCTTCAATTGGCCACGGAGACGGGCAACCTCGGAAATGAGGTGAACCACGAGGTCCTGGTAGTCACGAGTCCAGCCCAAAGACCCTGCGGTCAAAGGCATGGGATACCCGAGAGAGGCGCTCCTGAAAGCCACCTTCCTTATCCCCCTCCTTGATCGCACCCTTCCCAACACCGTCGATTCGCTGTCGGCGGTGTAGGACGAATCCGCACCACCTCCAGCACCATCACTAACGCCGCCCGACGACACCAACTTCGACGTGGTGCTCCGCTTCCTGCGGCCCCTCTGCGCCGTGCCCACCATTGGCACAACTACCGAAATGTTTCCGGGCAGCAACTACGCGCACACGAAGATCTAATCACCAACAAGCGAAGATTAGCCCTTGATACTCCGGTGCTCACTTGGAGCAATTGGTCACCCTACGGACAGAGACTGAGCCGAGGACACAAGTGGTCAGCAGCGGCTACGGCCAAACCTAGTCGGTCAAAGCAAAAACGCGGGGGCGCTTCTCACGCACTGGTTGTCGGTAATTAAATTACCGACGATAGCCACTCCTAGTCCCAAATGGGAACGAGTCGGCTGGCGCGAAGACGACGCCGACCGAACTGACTGGCCAAAAAATGCAGCCGCTAAACTCTGCCACTAAGTGCACAAGCCCTGGCTCTGTTAACAGGAGTGACAAAGTACTCCGTGAGCAGTGCTGATGAACACTGATCCCAGAAGGTCCAGTATTGGGCCGCACTAGGCCGATGTAGCACTGGCACAAACCGCACTTGCCTGGGAATCGAACCAACGCACACGCGTAGCCGATACCCGTACGCACCTCGAGACTATACCTCCGGCGGGCAATTGACGTCACAGAGACGCACAGGCTGGGAAGCGAACACAAAACACCGACCAATAGATACCGCACACGGAATAAACGCGGCAACAACAAAATGTATTGCCGGAAAGCTAGCGCTCCAAACAATAACAAATTGTATTGCCGGAAAAATTGGCGCTCCAAACACCAACAAAATATATTGCCGGAGTTTGACCGACACACGACCTTGAAAACGGGCTCCGCGTCAAAACTACGATACACGTAAAACACCAAAAAGGGTTTTTAGGCCCCTTAAAATATGCCACGAAAATGCCGAAAATCGGAAAAATGAAAAACTGAATTAAACTGCCGAGAGCTCCGCTAACACGTCCGTTCGCAACGAAATCCACACTCAGAGTGACGGCTCTGGTACAATAATTTTTCTTCTCAGAGTTGCGAACCCTGTATTCAGCTAAATTGCTTCACAACACGAACGACTAAAAAGGTTTTTTGCAAACGCCACTGCAAGGCACAACTAAAATGTCACTACTCCCGAATGCAACATCGCACCTCCCACAAAAACTGTCCACAATAATTGTTCAATGCGAAAAGCATTGATACATATCAATGTTGGAGTTACACCAAACGAAATAAAATTAAATTTCCTATACATGGCTCCTTTACGTTTTGCTCTAGGTGTTATAGTTTCTGAAACATAGATGAGTCAATTTGAAAATTTTCAATTTATTACCAAAATTTGAAAAAAATTTACTTTGTCAGGCAATATCTTTAAAACAAACGTTTTACCTTTAGTTTTACTCCTTTCCTTGAAAGAAAAATTAAATAATATGGTCTTGAGAGCTCACAAAATGAAGTAGTTATGAAAATAAAAACGACCAAAAACCAAAAGTAAAATTTAATCGGATGAGCCAGCCGATAAACAAGCTCTACTAATTAGCGCAAAGCATTGCTTGTGCTAAAAATAGAATTTGTACAAACCAAACAAACACACAACCACACCAACATACAGGTGACAAATGCCGAGAACGTCGGCAAGGTCACTGTTGCTGGATGGTAGGTTGTAAAAAGGAAAAAATGAAAAGAAAAATTAATACAAGCAAAATGCAAGGCGGCGGTAGCATAGTGGTGATGCCGTTAGATTACCAACCGGAAAATCCGAGGTTCGATCTCGGCAGACGCCAGAGAATTGTGGAGAATATATGCAAAAGCATATACACACTAACGTTAATGTTGAAAATGAAAAAGGCAAAAGTGGGGAAAATCCAACAGCTTGCACAGAGTCTCAATGGCCGAGTGTGTTTATCCGTTGGGTCATTGCGGCTGAAGTTGGAATGGACTCGGGTTCAATCCCCGGTGCATCCACTTCCGAAAAGAGTGCTGATGATCGAAAATGGTTTTTCGTGAAATAGCTATACACTCAACCTTCGCTGTAAATAGTTGTTGAATTTTTTTCCACTTACCCCAACAATTAAAAATTGAATTAAAAATAAAAATTTCGTGCGAAGCACTAAAAACTCTTTCAAGTAAAATTGTTAACGTTGTTTGGTATATACATAAAATAAATACCAACAACAATGTTCATTGCGAACTGCCTACAACAAAAATTCAGCACGTTTGTGGAGAATATATGCCAAAGCATATACACACTAACGTTAGTGTTGAAAATGAAAAAGGCAAAAGTGGGGAAAATCCAACAGCTTGCACAGAGTCTCAATGGCCGAGTGTGTTTATCCGTTGGGTCATTGCGGCTGAAGTTGGAATGGACTCGGGTTCAATCCCCGGTGCATCCACTTCCGAAAAGAGTGCTGATGATCGAAAATGGTTTTTCGTGAAATAGCTATACACTCAACCTTCGCTGTAAATAGTTGTTGAATTTTTTTCCACTTACCCCAACAATTAAAAATTGAATTAAAAATAAAAATTTCGTGCTAAGCACTAAAAACTCTTTCAAGTAAAATTGTTAACGTTGTTTGGTATATACATAAAATAAATACCAACAACAATGTTCATTGCGAACTGCCTACAACAAAAATTCAGCACGTTTGTGGAGAATATATGCAAAAGCATATACACACTAACGTTAATGTTGAAAATGAAAAAGGCAAAAGTGGGGAAAATCCAACAGCTTGCACAGAGTCTCAATGGCCGAGTGTGTTTATCCGTTGGGTCATTGCGGCTGAAGTTGGAATGGACTCGGGTTCAATCCCCGGTGCATCCACTTCCGAAAAGAGTGCTGATGATCGAAAATGGTTTTTCGTGAAATAGCTATACACTCAACCTTCGCTGTAAATAGTTGTTGAATTTTTTTCCACTTACCTCAACAATCTTAAATTTCTCCATTCAAAAACCAGTCTTAAAGAGAAACCCACGTAACACCAACTGGGATCTTCACTACAAACTATTTCTAAGGGGCCTGGCAGCAGGCCCGACGAGAGGGGGGGGCTGAGGGGGTCAATTGCCCCGGGCCAGAGCTAAATGGCGTTCGCCTGAGCCTAGCTGACAAGGCTAAGTTCCTAGGGGTAGTTCTGGACAAAAAGCTGAACTGGAAGGACAACATTATTCAGCGACAAAGAAAAGCATACATTGCCTTATATACATACAAAAGAGCCATAGGCAAAAAGTGGGGACTTAGTCCCAGCATTTGCAGATGGATTTACACTGCGATCGTTCGACCTATCCTGTTATATGGAATCGTAGTATGGTGGCCTGCGTTGAGTAAGGCGTCCAACCTTAAGGTTCTGAGCCGGGTCCACAGATCTAGCATGGTCAGCATAAGTGGCGCACTCAGGACGACGCCTAGCGAAGCTCTGCAGGCCATTTTAGATATCCTGCCACTAGATTTAGCAGGTTTTCAGGTGGCGGCTACATCAGCCCTACGTCTAAGAGAGTCATCCGGCTGGCACACAAAAGCCACAGGACACTCTAGCATTCTAAGCGATTTTAGTTTTCTACCCGGTGGTACGGACCGCTGTACTACTACTATGGTTGCAGACAGCAACTTCGAAACAAGAATCACAAATAGGGATGATTGGGAAGAGCCAAAGCGGGTTTACCAAACCCCAGGTAGCGTTCCTATCTATACCGATGGCTCGAAACTGGACAAAGTTGGCGGTGGAGTCTTTTCACAAGACTTGAATCTACAGCTAGCTTTTAGACTACCCGACCACTGCAGCGTTTACCAGGCTGAAGTGTCAGCTATAATGGAGGCTGTCAACCGTATAGGACATGAACCTATCCACAGGGATTTATTCATCTTCAGCGACAGCCAAGGAGCAATTAAGTCTCTTGGCCCCAACTCGTTCAATTCTGAACTAACACTGGACTGTCGCCGATCTCTCCAGGAGATGGCCAAACAGACCCGTCTGCACCTCGTGTGGGTCCCGGGACATAGGGAAATTGTAGGGCAGATGAGCTTGCAATGCAAGGCACTACCGAGCCGTTTGCCACATGCAAGCTAATGCTTAAACAGCATATCTATAAACTAGCAAGCGATAGATGGCAACAGAACCCAGTATGTCGAACATCAAGACAAACGTGGCCGAATTGGGACCACAAGTGATCTCGTCAAATATGTACTCTAAGGAGAGAGGAAATCTCGAACCTCGTGGGGGTGCTCACAGGACACTGCCTCATCGGGAAACACGCAGAGAGACTGGGTGCACCCTACCGTAGATGCTGCAGAAGCTACAAAGATGATGAGGAACAGGAGACAATTGAACACCTCATTTGCCATTGACCGGTTCTTAGCAGCGCCAGACGATGCTTTCTTGGGACACCTTTCCTGGATGGCCTATCTTAAGTCGCGGATGTCGACATAAAGCACCTGGTGAATTTCATTAGGTTATCAAACCGGTTTAAAAAGGAGAGGTAATCTGTTTTCTTCTTGTGGTATCACAATGAGCCTCTGCACTGGCCTAATTGTGCCCCTATGGCAGTCACTCTAATCGATATTAGTGACTGATATATCAAATTTCCGATTTTTACTATATAGAGGAAGTGGGCGTGGTCATGGTCCGATTGCGCCCATTCTCAACACCAACCGTCCCTGCCCGGATACCAACTTGCATTTCAAATTTCATCAAAATATTTCAATTTTTGCACGAGTTAGAGTGCGTACAGACAGACAGACGGACAAATATGGTCCAAAGTACAGACAACAAATTTCATTTTGTGATCCAGTGTTATCAAAAAACGATCAGAGCGACCAAAAAAAACACGTCTTATCCGTACAGTTGAAGATAATTGGCGGAGTACCTCCCATATAAATTGTAACTTTCATATTGCGTATCTCTTGAACTTTGTATGTGTATAAAGAATAGAAAATTTTTGTCACCACCAAAAATGCAATCCTGAATTAGAATCGATAATATTAAAATTGAATTGTTTCAATCAATTGAATATTTCTGTTGAAATGGAGTAGAAGATATATTAGTAGACAAGTCAATTCTGCCGATAAATTCAACTAATTTTCTTGTATAAACACAATCAATCACAATGAACCAATAAACATTTTTCTTAAATCTCAACTTGAGAAGCATTCCAGAGGTAACCTTATTCTCAAATCTTCTTAAATGCATCTCAAATAACCATTGATAGCTTTTTCAACTGAAAATGCAAATTTTTACTATGGGCCCAAAATGGGCTGTTTATCTAATTGAGAATCTCATTTTCTCAAATCTATTTCAAACATGGAACGAAATAGAATGGAACTCTCTAGTCATTTTCAACGTATACTGAACCCCTCGTTGTCCAAGTCACGAAGGAGATTAAAAATTGTATTTTTCACTATAGAATCAATTTTTTTTATTGCTTGAAATGAAGGTATACAATGTTTGAACATTTTCAAGGATCTGCAAGGATATTTAATGCTTCCGGAACTTATAAGTCCGAATTTCGAGTTGCCAGTTACCAAAATATTATTTTATTCGATAGAGTGCATTGTTCTCTAAAATATCCATGGTCAAAATCTGTACAAATAGTTTTCCTACAGATCTTATAAGGTAGTAAATGTAATGGTACTTATAAGTACCGTCGGAAGACAAGAGGTTAAGTTGATAACTAATGTTGGAGAATCGTTTGAGAATGTACACTGAAACCCAAATTAAGAATAAAGATTTTCTCAAGCGTTTGAGATACATTCTACTCATGTTTATTTAGGTCAGAGCTGAGTTAGGGAACAAAAACTTGGATACTATTATTAATTGTGCCTTAACTTAAGCTTACTAAGTTTACATATGTATGAACATAGAATGATCATTACTTATATACAGATTGACAAGCTTTCGTCTACAATATCTGCACAATCGCTCGGACAAAATACACCTACAGCCGTATTTAGTTCAGCTCGTGAAACCTCTGCTTACAACTCTCGCCGCACATCGCTTGATATTAGCGGGAGTTCCGATTTTCAACATCTAACCACAAATATGATTGAGGGAATTGAATCTACTTACCAGATTTCTAGCACCCATATATGTACCACTAGTGGTGCTGCCTCATGCACAAGTTCCCACACACCCATTGACCTATATTCGGAAGGTAAAAAGATTTCAAAACGCAAAGCACGTACATATATAATTGAAACCTGAAAATTCTTTCGCAGTATCTGGTGCTGTAGCAGGTTATCCTGAAGGTCATCATCACACTTCTGGTCTCACACAAAATTCTATTGCACATTTGGAAAAAAAAATAACTGATTTGCGAACTATGGATGCTCCGGACGAGGTAGGTAATATTTTTAATTAACTGGGATACCACTGGACGAAGTAGTAAAACAATGACTTATAATACAACGCCATAAAATGTTGTAAAAATGTTGCAACTGCAGATGTAAAATCCCTATAAAAGAGCAATTCTATGAAGATGACAACACCACTAATCATTACAACAAAAGATATACGTATGTGTGTCATAGAAAATTATTCGGCATAGAATTTCAGTTGGCGTCTCCTCAGAAAAAAATCTTTGTAAAATGAGCCTAAAAGACCACAGGAAGCGAAAAACTTATATTCCTCGAAATGTTAACCCGAATCAACCCACGAGCACCATATGGTAACGCTAAACATCCCCTTACATTTACAAGAAAATAAACAAAAGGAAAAGAAAACACACCAGGAAAATGCCAATTTTCAATGAAAAATTAATGTGGCTTTGCAAAAAGGTAAAGATCGTGTTATTCTGTGCTCAAATGTCGAAGCTATTGCGTGTGAAAATGAGGTGACAAAAATTAGTACTGAAAATTCCCGTTTTCAGATATGGCATGTCGGTAAATATAAGTATATCTTATAACTTTTAGAATAAATTGTTCATATAATTACACTTTTTGAAAGCTAATGAAATTATGTATGTAATGTAAATTAGTTTTTAAAGAAAAAATTCTTCTTTCCAACATTTTTTTACATTTTTCTAAAGGCGTTACCATATGGTAGCCGTGGGTCGTCCAGGGTACAGGTTTTTTTTGTTGGGCTTCGCGTGATTTTCTCTGCCGTTGTGTAAATTTAACTAATGTAATGTTATTAATTTGTTAGAATTTTATAAATTTTCTGCTTTTAGAGGTTTAACATTACAAAAAATGCATGATTTCATTCAAGATCAAGATGAGGCATTCGACGATGGTGGACTAAATGACATACCAACTGTCATTTAGGTACATACATGGAGCCTCATCAATATTACAACATTTTTGGAGAAGATAATACTGAAGAGGAATGTGTGGGTAAACCAGATAATGTTTGCTCGGTCCAACTAAAAGGCAACTGAGAAGTTGTAATGGCTGGTAGCTCGACATTGCCCCATTTTGTCCAAGAAGATGAATGGGTGAAGAATATTTCACCATTTCCTCTTCCAATTTTTCCACTGGCGAATACGAAGATTGTCGTAATATACTACGTCATGTTCAATTAGAGAAGTTTTTTAATTATTGTTATTATTTATCAAGCACATTTGCTAACAAAGTGCAATATATGCTATTGGCCAGAATAGGCCAACCCTACATATGGAAGTATTAAAAAAAAAAAATATGTTATTTGCATAACTTTACTTAAAACCTACTTAAATCTCAATAAAGTGAATTAAATATGTGTTTTTTCCTGTGAAACTAAAAAAAAAGTTTCCAAACATCATTTACCCTTTAAACAAAAACCTGTACCCTAGGCGACCCACGGCTACCATATGGTAACGCTAGTTTTTCACATTTTCCGGAAAAGTGCCACAAGGTATTGGAAAACGGACTTCAATTTCATGCTCAGGAGGTCGAAATTTATTGGTGTACATACTTTTATGAAAATCTGAAACAAAAAAAGTTCTGGGAAAATCCGGGTTAAATATGTTTTAATTCCAGTTCTACTGAAGCGATTGATATACTTCTTTTGCAAAAGATTAATAACACTGCTCTACAGCCAAAAAATACTCTGAACGCGACCATCCTTTCTATATGTAAAATCGGTCGCTGATTCCGTTAATCGGGTTCATTTTTAATTCTATGGGAAGGTTTTTGAAATATGGGCAATTTACCGTTATTTGGCCAATGAGTCCACTTAATCCTGTATATCTCTTTAACACAGTGAGTTATCTTCCTTAGGGTCACACCAAACGAAAGAAAATTAAATTTCCTTTTCACGGCTCCTATAACATTTTTCTCTAGTTCATATAGTTTCTGAAATATTGACGATTAAATTTGAATTTTTTCGATTTTTTACGATTTTTTGAAGAAAAAATTTACTTTGTCAGGCAATATCTTTAAAACCAATGATTTCACCTTCGGTTTTACTCCTTTGCGTGAAGCTCCATTCCATTTCCAAAAAAATAAGCTATCAACGAAGAAAATCCATGGTAAACTGGAAAAGTTATAGGCGATCAAGTAAATACAACCAAGTCGCGCAATGCCTCTGCACGGGTACATTCTATGCATATTGTACCAATACCTACACATCTGCAGTAGCAGCACATTGGCAGCGCAGTAGATACAAGCGCGTTTACGGGTATAACATGCATAGAATATACCCGTGCAGAGGCACTGCGCGACTTGGCTGTATTTACTTGATCGCCTATAACTTTTCCATTTTACCATGGATTTTCTTCGTTGATAGCTTATCTTTTTCCCAATAGAATGGAGCTTCACGTAAAAGAGTAAAACCGAAGGTGAAGACATTGGTTTTAAAGATATTGTCTGAAAAAGTCAATTTTTTCTTCAAAAAATCGAAAAAATCGAAAAAATTCAAATTTAATCGTCAATATTTCAGAAACTATACGAGTTAGAGAAAAATGTTATAGGAAACGTAAAAAGGAAATTTAATTTTCTTTCGTTTGGTGTTACCCTAAGGAAGTAAATACAACCAAGTCGCGCAATGCCTCTGCACGGGTACATTCTATGCATATTGTACCAATACCTACACATCTGCAGTAGCAGCACATTGGCAGCGCAGTAGATACAAGCGCGTTTACGGGTATAACATGCATAGAATATACCCGTGCAGAGGCACTGCGCGACTTGGCTGTATTTACTTGATCGCCTATAACTTTTCCATTTTACCATGGATTTTCTTCGTTGATAGCTTATCTTTTTCCCAATAGAATGGAGCTTCACGTAAAAGAGTAAAACCGAAGGTGAAGACATTGGTTTTAAAGATATTGTCTGACAAAGTCAATTTTTTCTTCAAAAAATCGTAAAAAATCGAAAAAATTCAAATTTAATCGTCAATATTTCAGAAACTATACGAGTTAGAGAAAAATGTTATAGGAAACGTAAAAAGGAAATTTAATTTTCTTTCGTTTGGTGTTACCCTAAGGAAGATAACTCACTGTGTTAAAGAGATATACTGGATTAAGTGGACCCATTGGCCAAATAACGGTAAATTGCCGATATCTCAAAAACCTTCCCATAGAATTAAAAATGAACCCGATTTTCGGAATCAGAGACCGATTTTACATATAGATAGGATAGTCACGTCCAAAGTACAGACAAAAAATTTCATTTTGTGATCCAGTGTAATTTTTGACGACGTTTTACATGCAGGCAAAAAAAATTACATTAAGGTGGTTTAAACTAAGTACTGGGTGGAAGTGACCCCAGTGACGCACATAGGGATATTAAATTACAAAGTAGAAACCACCCTCTAAAGCCAAAAATATTGGTTTACCAAACTTAGGGATCGGACCATAAATACTGAAGATATGATAAAAACTAATGTTAGCGACATCTAGCGCCGTCTCGCCTTATATGGACCAAGAAAAAAAGACACCGTACGCCCACCTATATGATGTCTTTTTGGAAAACATTTCCGGAAAATTTTTTAATATTTTTTTGGACGCCGCTAGATGTCGCTAAAATTCATTTTTTCATATCTTCGGTATTTATAGTCCGATCCCTCAGTTTATTACACCAGTGTCTTTGGCGTGAGAAGAAGGTTTGGACTATATAATCGTATTAACCCTGTGTGAGACATTGGGGTATCTACCACCCATTAATTAGTTCATACCACTTTAATGTACATTATATTGCCTACATGCCAAACACGGTAAAAATGATTAATCTTTTGCAAAAGAAGTATTTCGATCGCTTCAGCAGAACCCGAAATAAAACACGTCCAACATTTCAAGGAATATATGTTTTTCGAAATTTATTCGGTCGATGGCTCAACTTAATCCCGTATATCCCTTTAACGTCTCTACGTTGGAGTAACACCAAACGAAAGAAAATGAAATTTCCTAAACATGGCTCTTAAGAGACATAAATGCAGATATAATGAATTTTTCTATCTGTGGGCCACTATAGAGTTAGGAGTTTTACAAAATAGCAAATCGAGCTTATTTAAATTATAAAAGAAGACTGTTTCTCAAAAGGATTATATGAAATACTCAGTTCTGCGTTATAAGTGCTCAGTTCTGAACAAAAAGTGCTATTGGTCTTATATATGTAAAATGAAAAAAACATTATTTCCAACCCGAAATCGTTTTATGGTTTCGTAAACTCTAAACGTAGAGTAATGAGATTCCCATCATCTATGAGATAGCCAAGATGTTGCGAGTCTTTTTTCTCTCCTCTTTGAATCAAATTATTCCAATACTAATGTCAGCTTTAATGAATTCCCGTATCAAGTTTTTCAGAATAACACATTTGAATGTCCTTTTATAGATCCCGAAGAGGTTTTATTTTTCCTTAAAACTATAAAGAAGTCTATAAACTACGGGCGAGATATGATTCCTTCACTATTTTAAAAAAAATGCGAGTATATTTATCAGACATTATCCACACTATTTAATCTGTTCTTGAAGTCGGGAATTTTTCCAAAAGCGTGGAAAGAATCTTTTATAATCCTCTACATAAATCTGGAAGTAGATTTTCCATCAAAAACTATCGTGGTATAGCAAAGCTTTCGGCTATACCAAAGTTATTGGAAGCTATTGTCACCAATTGTTTAAAACATTCCATTTCCTCATCAATAGTCAGTTCGCAGCAGTGTTCTGCTTCGAGTAATGTTTTCGGCTCATCGATCTGACACAGTGAAACAACTCATACACACGATTTGCACACCGAATAAACGATACGAGTACAGCTGCTGCTCGATCGATTTTAAAAGAACAAATAATAGGTTGGAAAGAGATGTAGAAACCAATGATTTGTACATAAGTAAAAAATGATCGTTTGATCGATCGGTGTACGATCATGTACATGTGTAATATGTGTGCGTTCGTGTATCCTACTATGGGAGTATAAATATACATATATAAGTACATACATGGGTATTCCCTGGGCGTTATGGACGTTACGTTCGTATGATTTTTTGAATTTTTGAGGCAGAAATATCGCGAAATATTGTATCATTTAATTATATAGTATATGGAAAGATTTAGGCCACAGCTGATGATAAAAATATGTTGGCGGCACAAATTTAATTTAACATCTTTGTTTTAGCCACTTAAACTGCGTTGCGGACGTTACACAAAATAGAAGTGGTTTTTAGATTATTAACTAAATCAATGATAAAAAATTATTAGAGAAAAATTCAAGAGAAAAGTCAAGGGTTGCTAAAATCAGCCACAGAAATAAGCCAAGAACAACATCTGATTAGAAAACGTTGCATAAATTGCGTTGCGGACGTTACATTTTTTGTCTATGATACATATAATACATATTCATATTCATGATAATCAGTAACTAATATCGCCCGAGTGATGAAATTTCATCCGTGTAATGACCTCTTTATAAAGAAATATGCAAAGTTTCGAAAATTGTGCCATTCATTAAGGGACAAATTTTGACAGTTTTCTAAGTCATAACTCAAATACCGTAGTATATATATTGATGAAATTTCGTACACGCATATACTTGCTAAGATTAATGTTTAGACTAGATTGTCCAAATCGGTTGACCAACACGCCCACTTTTATATATTGGTATTATTAGGACTAACATTTTTGGTTCTCATTATCTCCCAAACTTTTTGTTTGACATAACGATAGTTAGATTAGCCATAAGGCAAACCTTTCTTTTTCTTATTACGCAAAGTTGCGGACGTTACAATTTTCAGAAAATATTTTTAGGCCAAAAAAGCGTATATTCGCTAAATCTTTTTATTCATGTCTAATGACAGAACAAATCGATGTTTAGGTATATATAACATTTAATATAAATGCTACCGGTTTTTCTGTAATTAAAAAAAAATGATTTTTGCGTTGCGAATGTTACACCTCAGGAAGGGGATTCAAAATTTCAGAAATTTCCGCGTAATTACAAATACAGGCTATTTTGAAATATAAAACTCAATAGAGCATAGACAAAAGCTGCGAAAAATAAGAAATTGACAACAAAATCTCTTTTCTAAGGTTAGTGAGAGCTTAAAGAAAAAGACGAATAAATAGCACAATACTTGGCTTTGAAAAGTGAACATGAGAACTCCCTTTTTTTTCAATAAAAATCAAGAAATATAGTAATATTTGCTCTTTTACAAGATAGATTAAATACTAAGCTCCCTTGCTAACAACAGGCCCGAATCGTCACATACGTGATCGTATAACTCGTCACGTAATATTTAAATTTTTGCATTACCTTATGCGTGAACGTACTATCAGTTTCGTAATTTGGTATAATGACAATTGTGAACGAGCAAGCTTTCGAACTCGCTTTCGTATTGTTATAGAATAACAAATTTTAAAGCGGGAGCAAACGTATTCGGAGGAAAAATGTTAGTTTATTCAAAAATAAATATAAATATAATAGCTGTTTCGTCTTAGATCCCTCTAAGACTCATCAGGTTACTTTTGCTTCTGCGAAGACTCGAACTTGCGCACCTTGCAGTACAATAACTACAGTTCTAACCGCTGAGCTATTGCCTGCCTTCGCCATCTGATAGAAAATTTGTTGCTAGTTTCTTTCCTACTATAATTCGTTTCTAACTTATGCACATACATATGTACATATTTACATATTATTGTATGATTAAACATATGTAGCGAATAAAGTGTAGGGATGTTCAAATGAACTTAATTTTTTATTTCAATTTATTTAATTTAACGAGCACAGGCCCAGGTTATATTTTTTTTTTAATTTTAATTTTTTTTATTTTTTAGAAACTAGAAAAAAACTTTTTAAGCATGGATGTAACTACAGCTGTTTCACCTTAGATCCCTCTAAGACTCATCAGCAGAAGCAAAAGTAACCTGATGAGTCTTAGAGGGATCTAAGGTGAAACAGCTGTAGTTACATCCATGCTTAAAAAGTTTTTTCTAGTTTCTAAAAAATAAAAAAAAATAAAAAAAAAAAAATAAAATATAACCTGGGCCTGTGCTCGTTAAATTAAATAAATTGAAATAAAAAATTAAGTTCATTTGAACATCCCTACACTTTATTCGCTACTTATGTTTAATCATACAATAATATGTAAATATGTACATATGTATGTGCATAAGTTAGAAACGAATTATAGTAGGAAAGAAACTAGCAACAAATTTTCTATCAGATGGCGAAGGCAGGCAATAGCTCAGCGGTTAGAACTGTAGTTATTGTACTGCAAGGTGCGCAAGTTCGAGTCTTGGCAGAAGCAAAAGTAACCTGATGAGTCTTAGAGGGATCTAAGGTGAAACAGCTGTAGTTACATCCATGCTTAAAAAGTTTTTTTCTAGTTTCTAAAAAATAAAAAATAAAAAAATAAAATATAATATAACCTGGGCCTGTGCTCGTTAAATTAAATAAATTGAAATAAAAAATTAAGTTCATTTGAACATCCCTACACTTTATTCGCTACTTATGTTTAATCATACAATAATATGTAAATATGTACATATGTATGTGCATAAGTTAGAAACGAATTATAGTAGGAAAGAAACTAGCAACAAATTTTCTATCAGATGGCGAAGGCAGGCAATAGCTCAGCGGTTAGAACTGTAGTTATTGTACTGCAAGGTGCGCAAGTTCGAGTCTTGGCAGAAGCAAAAGTAACCTGATGAGTCTTAGAGGGATCTAAGGTGAAACAGCTGTAGTTACATCCATGCTTAAAAAGTTTTTTTCTAGTTTCTAAAAAAAAAAAAAAAAAAAAAAAAATAAAAATATAACCTGGGCCTGTGCTCGTTAAATTAAATAAATTGATATAAATATAATATTTTAACTAATTTTTGAATTATCTAAGGGCCAATTATAATAAATTGAATCCGAAAAAAAGAAATAATAAAATAATAAAAAAGTAAAGGAACGGCTGAGGAACGGCGAAACTACAACCAAATAACGACTTCCAAGTTGTATGAATAAAAAAATAGTTTTGAATGTAGTGATACCCAAAACTGCACAAATTTACCGCTATCTCGAAAACATAACCATACAAAATATAAAGAAAACAATTTTTGAGATCAGGAAGACCGTACGAGCTCCCCTATACCTGAACCTCTTGGACTTATTTCAAATTAATAATTTTAGAGTAGTGTAATGTAACTAAACTGAAGAGGGGAATCGCTTAATCACATTCTGCATTTAAACCGTAAGAGTCCCCATCTTTTTTTCTTCGGAATTCAGCTTACCATACTTCATTACACTTACAATATTTTTTTCGAATTTTCCCTAGCCGGAGAACAATTATCCTTTTTTTTTTTGTGCTGATTTGAAAAATTCTGACCGATATGCATCTCAGACAGGACATTCTCCAGTTTTTTTTTTTTAATATTTTTCAGGCTTTCAAGCAGATTCAGTCTCAATGATTTAATTAGAAATCCTCTGCGGGGAACTGCTAAAAAATTAAACCAACTTACTAGTATGTTGAAACTTTGCCATTTGGACATAAGCTACTGTTCGATATGAACACAGATATGTATAAAAGGAGAAAATTCGTGCTTCTAAATTAGCCATTATTTCATTTCTTTTTTCTTATTTTAATTAATACTTTTTTATTTCATATTTAATATAAAATTAGAAAAATTAATATATAATTGAGAAGATTCGTGCTTATAAATTAAGTAATATAATAGTTAACAAAATATTGAAATTTCAAAAATACCGTTATATGGGAGGGGGGTGTATTTGTGGGCCGATTTTGTTCAAATTTTCACAGTTTACTATCTTCAATCAAGAAAGCTTAAGTTCCGAGTTTAAAGTTTCTAGCTCAATTATTACTATTTTTGGCCGCGTTTGTATGGAGGTGCCCCCACTGTGCGCAATGAGTTGTATACAATACTCAACATCAAACTGATCGAAGCAGAACTCTGGTTCGCAGCATGCTTTCTGTAGAGGTAAATCAACTGTTACCAACTTACTAGAATTTACAGCTCATGTCTCCAATGGTTTTAGGGAAAATGCTAATACCGATGTAATTTATACTGATTTTAGCAAAGCCTTCGACAAGGACGCTCGATACTTATCAGTAAACTTGATCTTCTTGGTTAAAATGGATTGCTTCATATATTACTGACAGAACACAGAGTAGTTTTTAAAAGTGCTTCTTCCAACATCATTAATGTATCTTCTGGGGCAGCTATCTTGGTCCGACCCTGTTTTTGCTGTTTATAAACGACATTTCTTATGCTATTTGTAACTCAAAACTTCTGATGTATGCCGATGGTGTGCAACTTTTCAAGTCTTACTCTTCTTCTTCTTCAAACACCAATTCAGATTGAAACCCCAATTCAAATTGACCCATACTCAGCCACATATGCTCAAGCAGTAAAGAAAGGCGTAACACCCCGCTCGAACCCTACACTGAGGGAAAAAGGCACTTGTAAAATTAGCTACCAACGGTGACAATGTTACGCTTTTCAATGTCGACTAATATCTCGTTTTGAACCACACTTTTTTTTAAGTTAAAGTAAATATTTTTCAGTTGGTTTAAGTGTAAAATGGTCTTATTTAGCAATAGTTCGTAGTTAAAAATAACTTAACAATATAAGCAATTTCATAACAACATCAACATTTCCAATCTGGCAGGGTTACATTGTCAGCTTAAAGTGGGCATTGTTGATCTGACAAATGTAAACAAACGTGTAAGTGGGCAAGTACGTAAAATTAAATTAGAAATACAATTAAATTTGGGTCGGGACAAAAAGGAAGAATTACGGTGTTTTAAAATTTCGAATAATGTTAATTGTGCGTGCTATGGGCATTTATCGCTTATTTCGCTTTGCTGTTGCAAACGGGCATTTCATTCAGACGCGCTGTCTACTTGAATATTGTCAGTTCGGTGTTGAGTTAAGTGGGCATGGCCATTGGCTTGTTTATTGCGGGTGCGCATCAAAATATGACACAATGGAGTTATGTCACTACAACGGGTTCGTTTTTGTACATTGCGTTGGCGGATTAGGCATGGGTAACACTGCGCTGCGCGGCGCAATTGCGTTGACGCCAACACTGGTGTTATTGCGCTAACCCCGATTTGGGAAATGCGCCAACTCAATATAGCGCCAACTCAATATAGCGCCAACTCAATGTAGCGCCAACTCAGTATAGCGCCAACTCAATGTAGCGCCAACTCAATGATGCGCTATTGCAATATAACACTGACTCAATTTCGTGCGCTAACACCAGCTCCAATATAGCGGTAGTGTAAAATGGCGCAACCACAACGCCAAAAACAGCATCATAGTATATGTATACGTATGACAACGTCACAATTATGTGTGCTTGATAGTGATCTAAGTGACTCTAATTTCCAGCATATTTTCACATATATACGGAATATTTTTCCAAATGATTATGAAAATTAAAATTAATTGTGTCCTCGTATATGTAAGCAGAATTGCGCCAAAAGAAATAAAACGGGGATGGTAAACAGTAACAAGCGAAAAAATGTTATTTATCGATTATTCGATGACAATTGCGCTAAAGGTGTTATTGCGCCAGTACCGTGAGTTGGCGCCACGGTTGGCGCTGGCGTTATTGTATCAGCGCCAAAAAAAATTGCGCCATTACCCATGGCTATGGCGGATCTTGTTCTAGCAATGGGTGATGTGGAGAAATATGTGGTGGATGCTAATGGTACACTGAAAGGCATATTAATACAGATTGGTGGCATGTTGTTGGGTGGTTTTAGGATGAGCTTTACATTAAGGAACCGCGGCCCGAGAAAAAAGTCTTTTTCAGGGGATAGAGGGGCTCTCAAAGATCTCAAAAAAAAATCAAAATTTGCCGGAGGCTTATAGTTCACGAGATATTTGTTGGTAGTTGGACGGGTCTATAGATATTACCGGCTGAAGGTTATTTTTTAAAGCGCGGCCGGAGGCCGCCAACGGAAAAAGGGGTTCTACACACAAATTACTTTAACATGGAATATCTCCTGAACTATAAGCGTCCGGCATGTGAGACTTTTGTTTTTGTCTTTCTCGGACCATGGTTGCTTAATGTAAAGCCGACTCTTTTGGTAGGCAGATTGAGCGAAAATATATATTACTAGCGTTTGTTCGCATTAAATGAAATTTTTGTAAGTTTTCGGAGCTGTGTAATCTATTAAAATAACCCAAATGTACATATTTATATATTTATTATTAATTTATATAATACATATATTATATATTTAGATATGTCGATGCAACAATTTTCAAGGTAGGCTAACTATCATGACGGTTTTTTGTTGAGTTGACCTCATTTTAGTTGCGTTTACGTTGCCTTTTTCCCTCAGTATAATAATGCTATTCCAAATAGTAATGAAACCCACACACCAACGTAAAACACCAACGAAATGCGAGAAATGATAGACTTACTGAAACAAGTCATGCAACAAATGACAGCAATGATGAGCCTCCTCGTCACCTTCACGACTAAAAACTGTGCATCTTCAACCCGCTAAATATTATTATTTGGAATGCCAATGGCCTATCCCAACACTTACTTCAAGTTAAAGCTTTTCTTCGGACCCATGATATAGGTATACTCCTCATATCTGAGACCCACTTTACTAACAAAAGCTACTTTGAAGTACCCAACTACAAGTTTTACCACATAAAACACCCAAGTAGCAACGCTCTTGGAGGCTCATTTGTCTTGATACGGAAAAGTATTAAACATTACAGCACGAAATCGTTCCGTACAAAAGCTATACAAGCCACAAATGTTGTCATTGAAGACCCGAGCGGGCAGCTTACACTCTCTGCTATCTATAGCCCACCGATGCACTCCATTAGTACTGTAGAATATGAAAATTTCTTCAAAACTCTTGGAAATCGATTTCTAAGTAGCTGGGGGCGATTACAATGCCAAACACACATTCGTCTCATTACCCCTAAAGGAAGACAGCTACATATATAATGCTATTGGCAATCTCAATGTTACTCCATTCTCTACTGGAACTCCTACTTATTGGCCAACAGATAAAAATAAAATACCCGACTGGTGAAAGGCATGCCTTCCTCAGATATAACTTGTAAATCGTGCTTTGAATTGTCTTCCGACCACTCTCCAATCCTGGTAACAATTGATACAAATTTTACACCGACATCGGAACAATGCCGCCTGTACAATCGGAAGACTGACTGGGAAACTTCCGACACATTATCACGTCCAATTTTGACTTGAAATTAACGCTGAAATCTGCTGAAGATATAGAGGCATCAGTCGAACATTTTAACAGCTGCATCCAACAAGCTGCGTGGAAATCAACTAGTAAGCTAAAAATGCCGATTCTCTCCAATTCTGCTACACGAATGGAAAATAACGAATGGGCGAAAGGTAACGCAGAGAAAGCAAATACTTTCGCACGCCACCTAAAATCAATATTCACCCCACATGATCTTGAACCCTCACTAAGCACAACAACAGAAGTGGAAAATACTCCGAGTCATCCCTATCAAATGGACCTCCCCATAAAAAGATTCGCAATAGCGGAGGGAAAACCAGTAAGAGCGAAACACAACCCAAAGAAATGATACGGCAGCGTCTTACAGACCAATTAGCCTGCTGCCCATTGTCTCAAAAGTTTTCGATAGTCTGGTAACCTTTCGCGAAGGTACACAAAAAAATCAGTGCGGAAGCCCAAATAAATTTTAAAATTTAAAAGCAAATGGCGAGTGCCTTCAATTCAAAATACGTCGCCCCGGTCGTTTCTCAAGTTCAATACTTCTCGGGAGTGTAAAGTGAACGTCATTGTTTAAGTGCACGCACCAATTAATTTTTTTTTTCTTTTTCGCATATAGTTTTTATTGTATCATTCTTGAAGAATATGACAATTTTTATAGAATCTTAACCTAGAATAAATGACGTTATTCGTTGCCACTGCTTCAAATAACATATGGATGAAAATTTTATTTGATATAAAATAAATACTTATGAATACATTTATTATGTGTATGTGAATGTTTTTGTTTTTACTAAGGTATGTACGTTATTTTATTTTATATTCGTTCATTATGTTATTCATTTTCATTTGTATATGTATTTATGCCGTCGGAATGGAATGGAATGGAATTCCAAGCAGCAGTATAGTATTAAAAGTTCATACGGCTTGACAGGACAGGATTGTCGATGACACAATCGTGTGTTGCATTAGTGAGTGCTGTTTCAGCTTTCGGAATGGAAGGAATTCCAATAAGCTGCGTGTATGAACTTAGGAATTTTTACGGCCTAATGGTATAGGCTCGTCCGGAACAGAATCATACATCTATACTAATTATATAAAATTGATTGTATGGAAGTACTGGACCGATTTTAATAATTCTTTTTTTAAAATGTCACAAATGGTAAATTCTCGACAACCATGTACTTTTTTTTGCGCATTTCTAAGACTTTAATACCTTTTTCCGGGTTTTAAATTTCGAAAAACTCAAAAAAGCGCAAGCACAGATTCGTTTGGTCATTTGCCGTGTTCAGTGGAGGCGTCGCAGTCGTGCCAGGCAGCGCAACGTAGGCGACTCATATGTTTGTTTTTGTCTCGGTGGCAATCAAAAACCTGTTTACACATGCATACTATGCTATAACTCAAGAACGCCTGCACCTACACGTGCGATATTGGTATCAAATGAAAGGTGTTGAGCAGGACTTTAACATAGAGTTATTTTCATTGTGATGCCTAGACATCCTCCCAAGTCTGGGTAACAATGTGGACCCAGATGACTCCGGAATGTTTTTGAACGATATTGGTATGGAATTAAAGGTATTGAGCAGGGCTTTAACACAGAACAATTTTCATTATGATTTCCATGCCGGGTCTCCTGATATGGGTCAAAAGGTGGATCTGGATGACGTCGGGATGTGTCTGAGCGATATTGGTATCGAATGAAAGGTCTGGACTTCAACGTAGAATTATGTTATTTGTGATGTCTGGGCCGGGTCCTCAAATATGGGTCAAAACGTGACCCCGGATTAACCCGGAATGTTTCAGAGCAATATTGGTATGAAATGAAAGGTTTTGAATAAGGCTTTTACATGGAGTTCTATTCATAATATTTCCTAGACCGGGTCCCCAGATATTGGTCAAAATGCGGACCCGGATGTTTTTGAGTGATATTGGTATCAAATGAAAAGTGTTGGGAACGGCTTCAACATAGAGCTGTAGTGATATCTAGACAAAGTCATCAAGTGGGCCCAGATAACCCCGGAATAACTTAACTTAACTTGGGTGACTTGGCTTGACTTGACTTGACTTGACTTGACTTGACTTGAATTGACTTGAATTGACCTAAGTTGACTTGACTTCACTTGACTTGATTTGACTTGACTTGACTTGAATTGACTTAAGTTGACTTGACTTGACTTGAGTTGAGTTAACTTGACTTCACTTGACTTGACTTGACTTGACTTGACTTGAATTGACTTGACTTGAGTTAACTTGACTTGACTTGAATTGACTTGAGTTAACTTGACTTGACTTGATTAGAGTTGAGTTGACTTGACTTGACTTTGGTTAACTATTATTCCTCATTGCGAAGCAACGGGTATTTGCTAGTATGTTATACATGTGTATTAGTAAATGCTGTTGTAGCTTTCTGAATGGAAGGAATTTCAGTAAGCTCCTTTTTGCAATTTAGAGGTTTTACGGCCTAATAGGATAGGCTATTCGAAGTTTTAATTTTAGTGGCTCTAATTAATTAAAATACAAAAAGTGAGACTCCGCATATCGGGAGAATCAAAAACGAAAAAAAAAGAAAAACAACAAAACATGGGTGTCGAATGATGCGTTGTTATAGTTGGGCGAAGTTTTTGCATTGTTGACCGAAATTGGGATACCATCTCCTGCGTAACTTCCCTCGCATTTGATGCCTGGAAAACTCTCCTGGGAGTCGTAGCGATGTGCCGAATACAAGCGTAGCAGGACTTGCGTGAATGTCAGGTTTATAAGCTGAGCGCAGGCCAAGAAGAATCGCTGGTAAGTGATGCACCCACTTGTTCGGGTCATGAGATAGAATGGCTGCCTTAAACGTTCGGTGCCATCTCTCAATAATACCATTTGATTGCGGATGGTATGGTGTTGTCCGGAGGTGTGCCACGCCGATTGTTTTCATTAATTCGTCGAATATGGCGCAATCATATTGCCGACACCGATCTGATGAAATTCGTGCTAGAACACCAAACCGGGAAATCCAGTTAAATACAAGCGCCTTTGCCACCGTGTCGGCAGATATCTCAGGTATCGGCGCCACCTCTGGCCAGCGGGTGAATCGGTCGATCATTGTAAGGCAATAATGTTGCCCATCACACAATGGAAACGGACCAACGATGCCAATATTGATATGTGTGAAACGTTCTGCTGGCGGTTGGTACCGAGCTGGTACTGATGTTGTATGTCGATGAAATTTTGATCGTTGGCACGATCCACAGCTTCGAACGAATTTTTCTGTATCCTTTTTGATGCCAGGCCAAACGAACCTTTGCGTAATGAGGTGGGTGGTTGCACGAATACCTGGGTGAGCTAGATCGTGTATTTTATAGAGTAATGTCCTTCGGAATTCTGTTGGAATGTATGGCCGAATATTTGGTGTTGAGGTATAGCAAACTAGTTTAGCAGTGCTGTTTGGAACATCGAAATGTTTTAGTACAAGCGAACTTTTTAACATACCTGAAATGTTAAGTAGTGGTTGCAGCTCCTTGTCGATTCGTTGCGCTGCTGCGATTTTGACATAATCGACTTGTGGTCTATTGAATGTATGCGTGATAAGAGGTCTGCCGTCGAATTTTCTAAGCCGGGTATGTATAGAATATCGGTCGTGAATTGACCGATGAAGTCCAATTTTCTAACTCGACGAGGTGATGCTTTTTCCGACTTTTAGGCGTATACTAATTGACGGTGATCGGTTACGACCTTTTATCATGTGCCGAAAATGACACATGCCTTGATACGCCGCGGTAAGTTCGCGGTCGTATGTACTATATTTACGTTGAGCATTCGTTAGTTTTTTAGAAAAGAATCCGAGTGGTAGAAGCTCTCCCTCTTTGAGTTGGTGCAAAGCAGCGCCAACGGTAGTGTCTGATGCGTCGACGTACAACGATAAATCGCCGGTTGCTGACGGATGGACAAGTAGAATGGCATTAGCCAACTCGGATTTATAACGCTTGAACGCAATTTCGGCTTCTTTGTTCCATTGGACGATGGTACGATCGAAGTCGCGAATTGCAGCTACTCTCTCTGGAAGCAGTCAGATTTCTGTTAAGTTGACGAGATGTCCCAAGAATTTAAGTTTGCTCTTACCAAACTCGCATTTTGCCACATTTATTGCCAGATTGTTGTCTCGCAGCCGTTTAAAAACTTCGCGTAAATCTTTTTTGTGCTGGTTGAAAGAAGTTGCTATACAAATGTCATGCACGTATGGAAATACGTAGCCCAATTTCATTTCATTTATTCATTGACCTAAATTAGTACAATAATATTTGAGATCTTTTAAGTACAACAATAAGAACGAAGAACCTCGTTAATCAATCTTTGGGACGGCTGTGCAGCGTTGCAGAGACCGAAAGTCATGAATTTAAATTCAAACATCCCGAATGGCGTGGTTATGGCCGTTTTAGGTATGTCGTATTCGTGCATGTCGATCTTTGAGGAAACAACTTTTCCTCGCAAGTGACACGTAAAATTGGTTAAAAAAGGTAACGACGAAGGCCAAGTTCAGGGTTTATTCGCTTTTCATCGACTACCCGTATTTCGGAACCATTGGCGGCGTATTATTGGGTTGTGGTAGGTCGGATTTCGTAGGATTTTGTAGAAATTGGTAAGACAGAAACGTCAGAGCCGCACACTGGCCGCATTTGTATGGAGAGTTGGATAAAACTCAATTTCTTGGAAACGGATGGACCTACCGAAACCAAATTTTGCACATTGGTGTCCCACTATACGACTAATATTTCAGAAAAATTAAAAGTATATATGTTGCAATCCACGCCCACCACTAACACTAGTTTACAGCCGAAAAATACCAAGAAAACCAGGAATGGGGGAGGATAGAAATTAACCTGCTGAGCTTGGAACTATTTTTTTTTTAATTTTTTGTATGGTTAGGTTTTTGATATAACGATAATTTTGTGTTTTTTTTTGTTATCACTTCATTCAAAAATTAATTCCGCTGGAGTTAGAAATGCGATAAACGCAAGCATTATCTCTTTCAAGACGCAATTAAAATGTGCTTTAAACGACATACAATTTGTAGTGGTTTAATAAAAACTGAGCGATAGCTGGTCAAAATCAAAATTTGGTGGATTTTTTGCGATTTTTGAAAAAATGTTGATTTTCAAATTAAGTTTATAGGAAATTTTATTCTTTTAAAAATTTGCCCATTTAATTGCAAAGACTTTAAGCGTAATATCTGAGAGATCCGATAAATACTTTATTTTTGGCGATTTTTTTCTTCTGAAACAAAAAGGATATTTTGAACGAAAAGCTTGGTTAGGTGACTTAACTATGTGAAAACGACTTCATAGGTCAGGATATTAGAAGGAAATATAGAGCTTCCAAAAACTAAACTAATGACAAATCATTTTTAAAAATCCGATGTCAGATAAAAAAGTTACAATCAAAAAAAATATTTCCGCGATATTTCGAGGGATCAAAAAAAAAATTGTGTGGAGAGTGGAACAAAACTCAATTACATACTCAGATTTGATCGAAAATAAAGTTTTATCGAAAACAGTCGATGTACATATGTAAAATAAATAAATAAATAAATAGGTTAATAGATTAATTTATAATAATAATACAATGGCGCTATTATAACTCTGACGAGTTTTATGGCCGAGCTTCTCTCCCAATTCGAGGTGTGCTCCTTTTTGTTTTTCCTACTAATTGGGTGGACCTACAGTTTTATGCCGGCTCCGAACGGCGAATGCATTTTTTGTGAGAAGCTTTTTCATGGCAGAAATACTCTCGGAGGGTATGCCGCCCACTGCCGAGAGGTGACCGCTGCTCTTAAAAAACCCAATAATTGGATTTTTACTAATTAGAAAAATTTGTTTGGCTCGGACCGTGGTTTGAACCCGAGACCTCTGGCATAGCAGGCGAGCACTCTACCCACTGCACCACAGCGGCCAACAAGATTAATAATAGATTAATTAATTAATTAATTAAATAAATAAATAAATAAGTAAATAAACAAATATATAAATAAATAAATAAATAAATAAATAAATAAATAAATACATAAATAAATAAATAAATAAATAATTAAATAAATGAATAAATAAATACATAAATACATAAATTCATAAATACATAAATTCATACATACATAAATACATAAATAAATAAATAAATAAATAGTTAAGAAAAATGTTACTGATTTGTATGAATAGCATCGTATATATGAAAACTACAAAGTTTCATGCTTTTATCGGCCCAAATGGCGAAGTTATACCCCAATTTGTAAATATCTGAACAATCACTTTGCATGGGTACTATGTATAATAGTCATCAGATTTTGATGATTTTCACTGAGATCATGTACTTTAGATATGAAAACAATGACTGTCAAGTTTCATGCCTTTACCTGCCAAAATGGCGTAGTTATACACCAATGTGTAAATATGTGGATATTAAAGACCTGCGCAAGCTCACTCGCTTTTCTTTGAACACTGTGTGATTCGGTGTCATTGCCAATGTTATGCTTGATTCGGTTTAACATACGATCAGCACTCGCACGACAGTATATGCTAGCATGAGTTGAGTGACAATGCAGTTTGCTCATTTCCATTTAGCCATGAACACACAGGCTTGAGTATATTTTCTGTGCCTTGCGAGTAGTGTGGGAGAGGACAGTAAAAGCACTAGAAAAATAAACGAATCAACCGAATCATTCTAGTTTGTTTGAGTGAATGCAGTGAAGTAAAACGACGCAGCAATGGAAGAAGTAAGTTTCTACTTATTTGTGTATACATACATATATGTACATTAATTTGATAGCTTGTACTTATGTATATATGTACATATGAACATATATATGTACATACATACATTTGTTTTATTGTAATTATATTGATTAGTTAAACTAAATGAAATATATGTATATACGTATATGTGTGTATGTATATATTTTAATAAAATAAATATTTACTATTATAGTTGTAGTAATAGTATTTGGCTGATATACTAATTATTAGGGCAAGAGAAGATATGCAAATGCATATTTTTCTGTTGCAGTCCTATTTACATATGATAAATATATGTCGGCGTTTTAGCTCAAGACGAAGAGAATAAGCCTATCTTGTTAGGGCATATTTTCGCATATTTAGGTCAAAAGGCTTATTTTTGCATATCTTGACTTATTTGCATATTTTTGGCATATTTTTCTATAAATTCATATTTTAGCATAGAATTTCGTTGTATTGTTCCATCTCGCTCGTAAAAAAACTTGAAACTGGAAACTTTGTTTTGTATATGCGCATACTATTTGCCATTCCTCTTTGTCTGACAAGTTCAAGACGAATTTAATAATTTTTGTAATGCTTCATTCAAATGTGCTACACGAATCAATTGTGTATCTACATACATAGGCATACATCAGACGGTGAATATATATTGATGAAATCCGTGGATCGCGATTCATATTGATAGTGTAGCATCGAGTATTGATGGGTCGAGATTCTGGATCGCAAAATGTTTAGAAATTTCGAAATCCACAATGACAATAAACGAATTGAAAGTGAAAGTGCGAAAAGGACGGAAGTAAAATATCGCAATATTCATATAGAACATGTAGCACTACACGCTACACAGTGACTGAAATTCTTGCTTTTAAATACGCCCCGATACCTTCAGTTGACGTGGAGAGATCTTTTTCTACGTTTAAGAACTTACCGCAACAATCGACATAGTTTTCTATTTCAAAATTTATCACAAAATTTTGTAGTTTACAGCAATAGCAATTTGAATAAATAAGTATGCAATTTGATTATTTTTTTTGGGAAACACAGTAATTTTCCAAACCCCTTCTTTAGAATTTCTCCCAATTATTTTATGTTACAACAGGTATATCTTAAAAGTTTGAAATATCTAAGTGAAACACCGAAACACGTCAACTTAATTTTTGCCTGTATAATACAATGACGTACTCAGAATATCCGTAATAAATTTTGATTTCGAGATATTTAGGAAAGAAGTTTAAGATCTCTGATAGTGAATTCTTCGTCGTTTGTAAACTTTACCCAAATTGATTAAATTTTGTGACAATGTGTCGGCCTACGGATGGGTTGAACTCAAATAAATCTCAAAATTTTATTTAAGTATCTTCAACTACATTTTTTTAACAAATGTAAAAAAAATTTTAGGGATGACTATCTAAAATAAAAATTGCGGAGGGTCAAACTTCATTTTAGAACTATTCTCCTTTGGACTTTTTTGTTCAGAACTGACCAGAGTGCAGCTGTGGCCGAAACAAAGTAGGTTTTTTTTCCGTCAGTACAAATTGACCCGCCATAATATATATAGATTTTCGTATGTAAAAATACTTGTTTTCTTTTGGTAACGAAGATGTGTTTCACAAATGTGTTTTTTTTTTATTTCGTCTTTTGTACCTATAAAATGTACCTTTAATAAAAATATTTTTTATTACAAAAAGTGTTCTAATTTTATTTAAAACTAATTTTTGATATTTGTCCGGGCCAGGGTTTGAACCTGGAACCTCTTGCATGAAAGGGGAGCACACAACCTACCATGCCGTATATCCTTTTATTAAGTACATAAAAAAAAATTTTAAGGGCATATTTTCAGTGCTTAAACCAAGTTTTAAGAGCATATTTTTAGCGCTTAAACCATATTTTTAAGGACATATTTTTAGCGCTAAAAACGAATTTTTTAGGGCATATTTTCTGTTGCCCTACTAATTATATATGAATTTAGGTATGAGCTAGTATCCAATGCTACAATTTTACTATGTATTTCTTATTTCGCATTTTTTAGTAAAGCGCTTTATGTATTTATGTATGTACATATGTATGTACATATGTATGTATACTATTATAATTCCTCTTTTACTCGCATTCGTTACGTATGTACATACTAGTAGTGGGACTTTTTTCGAATAATATTCGAATAAATATTATTCGAATAAACGAATAATAATATTCGAGGGAAAAAATTCGAATAGTACTATTCGAATAGTACTATTCGAATAATACTATTCGAATAACACTATTCGAATAATACTATTCGAATAGTAGTATGTATGTACATGCATAATTTGGGAATTTCACTTGCCTCCGCGCAGCCAGAGTACGTATATGTATATGTACATACATATGTATGCACTTAAAAAAGCAAAAGCATACATATATAATTACAATAGCTTTTCGAGAATAGTGGTATTCGAATAGTGATATTCGAATAGTACTATTCGAATAGTATTTATTCGAATATACGAATAAATTATTCGAATAAATATTATTCGGATTACGAATACCTTTCGAATAAACGGATTTTTTATTCGAATAATTTTTATTCGAATAGTCCCATCCCTAGTACATACATATGTACATACATAGCTCAGTTGCATGTTTCAAGCCTTCCGAATGTATTGCCTTTCGAATCTATTGCCTTTCGAATCTATTGCCTTACGAATCATTTGTCATTCAACTCAATTGCTTTTCAAGTTATGAGTGAATGAGGGCATATCTCTTTTTGTTGACGTGCAGTGCAGAAACACTTGCCCTCTATTTACAAGCTCTTTCGCTCACATGTTGAGCCAATGTTATGCAGATCGGCTCACGCCGTTTTATGCGAGTGGCTTACATCGTCAAATGAGTGAATCGTTGCAGGGGTTTAGTGGATATCTGGGTTTGTATGGCAGCTATATGTAATAGTCCTTCGATTTTTATGATTTTCACTGAAGATGTTTATTTGTACATTAGAACAAAGACTCCAAGGTCTCATGTTATTATCTGACCAAATTCCGAAGTTATACCCCAATGTGTAAATATCTGAAAAATCGCTTGTATGGCAGCTATATGTCATATTTCTCTGATTTCAATAATTTTCACTGAGATTGTTCATTTGTACATGGGAAGGAAGATTGAAAAGTTTCGCGCAACTTTTTTTTATGGAGTGAAAGTACTATGTCCAAAGTATTTGTACATGAAATCAGTTTTGCTCGCACTCGTTCACTTTACAACTATGTTTATGTTTATTTATATATGGAAAACCCCCTTTTTAAGCTTTAAAAAAACACAAAAAAAAAACCAAATATCACTTTCTCTTGCTTAAATACCTGAAAAAGGTTCCATTGTTGTTTTTCCATTTATTTTTTTAACAACATAGAAATAGCTTGAACAATTAAAGATAAATTCTCGATTCGTAGTTTACCTCGCTGCCGCTCCCTCGGTAGAAGTATTATTATCGGCAACCTTCGGCTCGCCGTTTCGAGCATTGCCATGACAGCAGTCCCCCCCATGCCAAATATATTAAAGAAGGCTATCTTCTCCGTACTATGGCCAGGTCACGAAAGCACTGCCACCGCCTCTGGGAGAAAGGTCGCCGTACCATCACTCGATGGACCGCCCGCATCAGTAAGGGCTGGGCAGCGCTGCCGTTCCAGCGTTCCCACTTGAATTGGGATCCATCGGGCGTCGATCGTCCATAATTTCGGCTACTTCTCCTTTGGCTCGGTGTGGCCAGGTCGTAAAACCATTGCCACCGCCTCGGCGAGGTTAGCCGTTCCAGCACCTGGGAGGTGTCCGGCATCAGCAGCAGCTGGATGGTTCGTCGTTTCCAGGGCCATTCCAGCGGTCCTATTGGTGTTGTTATTTGGTGAGAGGCAAGCCTCTCACCCACATGTACGCCATGTAGGCGCGAAAGCGTCCTTGGCACTTGCGCCGACACAGTCCTCCTCCGAGAGGAAGAAGACAAATTTTTTTGTTTCGTTTTTTTTTTCTGTGTTGCCCATTCGAAAAGGGCCCCAACTCGAAACCGCTATCCTTCCCCGTTTCGTGCAGTCACTTAAGGATCCCAGGTTTTGTTTGATATCAGGGAAATAGAAACACATTTGTCCCAGCGAATCGGGGCGGGTATTTGCTTGTTATATATGATATAGGTATGAATTAATGTGATTCGAAAGTAATAGTTCCTCAAATTTTAATTTTTCTGTAGGCTAGAGCTGGGTGTTCAGTTCAAGGAGAAAACGCAAGGAAAGTATCGCGATTTCGCGTTAGCAAAGTATTAGAACACAGCATTGAAAGCGACGGCATTGGCGATAATGGCGATATGGATGACGCAATGGCTGCCTCAGATAGTGTCTCGCTGAAAACATGTAACGATACACAAGCTTCTGAGTTCATTAATAAAAAAATAAATTCTTTCGTGCACGCTACAACAGTGTGCAATAATATTCCAACGCAGTCTATATACATTGACGATATTTCTGGTAGCAACTTATATGATCTCAACATTGGTCACCCAATATTCTACTCTCCACTATGGCAAAAACACCTTGCAGAGTTACAGCTTATACGTCATCTGCAGACATACCCGCAACAACTTCTTCAGTACCAATTTTTACAACAGGCACTATTACAGAGTTGCCGTTCCTTGCAACAAAGTCAGTTGCAGCAACAATCTGTAAAGAAGGTAGAGCCAACAAAAAAAGCTGCAGATGATCGAAATACGTTACAAATACAAACATGCGACAATTTAAATCACGCTCAGGATAAAAACCAGGCACCTGAACAAATTAAAACCCTCTCTGAAATCGGGGACATACAAAACGAGGATCATAAAAAAGTTGAACACCAGCAAACCCAACAACATAATTTAAAACACTCGTTGCAACAAAATCAACATAAAGAAGCGCAACACAAAATTGATTCCCAGCAGTCAGAGTTTTTATTTTCTGGTGCAGATTGTATATGTAAGTATACCTGTATATCTGCATTTTGAAATATTTACATCCATACGTTTCATGTCTAAATTATTTTATAACTATTTTTTTTTTTATATAATACTTATAAAATAAAAGTTTTAGATAAACCTTTTCTAGCACCTTTCCCAACAGATGAACCAGTTTCTTTAGCTGCCACTCATCCGCAATTGCTACCAACTGTAATACAATCTGTAAGAACAACTGTTCGACACTTTAATTATGTATATCTTAATAACATATTTTTTATTGCAGGATATTAAACACAACCTTGATTCATTGGTGAACCAACTTTGCAATTTACGCTTAAGGACTAACCAACATCAGCGGCTTTTGTTACTGAGACAGCGTCAGCTGATCGAGGAGGACGAATTACGCCTTAAACACTATGTTGAGTACGAAAAATTCCAAAAGGCTATACGCCAATGTAAGTTTCTACAGCGTTTAGTTTAAATAATTAGATTATCGATTCACATTTTAGATTAGATATCGTTGGCTGAGTGGAAGAACGCCTTATCTCAAAAATACCTCATTTCAAAATTTGGCTGGGGTGTTTTTTATACTCAGCTGTCTTTTTAATATATTTTGATTTTTGGATAGGACGATCTTCCATCCAGCCAACGATATAGGATGCAAATTTCCTTTTGATACCTACATTTAAAAATTTATATATAAATGTTTACGTATATCACAACTTTTAGCAGGGGATAATCAACCACAGGTTTTATTTGTACATCCAGCAAACTCGCAGCAAGCACTAGCCAATTTAGAAAGTGGAAGTTTTCCCCAATCAACGTACAGAATAGAAATCAACCAGCCTTCACTGCAACAGCTTATCCACGGCCGACCACAGACGTCACAGTCGCATACCCTTATCAGTGAAAACTCAAATCAATCAAGTCAAAATCAAATCCTTAATGAAGAGGGCGGCGATCCTCAGAGTGCTTTACCCCAATTATTACTTAATAGAGGAAATAATGCGCAAGGTAAGCAAGCCGAGCTTCTCTGCCCTAGTTGAGATATCCGTAATATCACATATTAGTAGTCCTTCCTTGAGATCCTTCTATTATTTGGGAAAAATCTAAGGAAGTATTAAACAACAAGTAAAGAAGCCTAAGGGCCGGTTTCACCATCTCCGGTTAATTTAATCGCTGGTTAGTTTGACGTAAATTGTATGGCGAGCTGTCAAATAAATTGCTTAACCGGGGAAAAATCTCTGGTTAAGTGCTTAACCGGAGATGGTGAAACCGGCCCTAAGTTAGAGTGGTATCGAACATTCAGCTGTATACTTTGTTTGTTTGCGTTTCATGGAAGCACGGTGTATTTTATATAAAATGGATAGAGCATATAGTGGGCGTAACCAAGCCCATTTTCAAAATTCGTATGACTAAGCGTATAAATATTCGTATTAGTGCAAAATGTAACTCCCTTGTCACTTTAAAAATTTCCAAAGGGTGTTTTAGAAATATTTTACTTAGAAAGTAGAAGTGGTTATAAACCGATTTACGATGCTAGATTTATGAACATGTAAAACCATATGTGATCTATGTGAGGGATCACTGTATCCTGGCCAACCTAACCTTACCTAACCTAGTTTTATACCTAGAGTGGGACATATGACACCAATTTCCAATGAATTACCTTAACTTTTAGCAAAGATATCGCTCAAAATGTTCTTATTAGAACTCTTTACAATACCCATATATAAAAGTGGACGTGATCGTCATCCGAAAAGTTCTGACCTTATGATATTGGAATAATGAATAAAAATAAAATAATATTGTGTTAACTTATATATCAACGCTTCTATACAATACTGTACTAAGTCTGAAAACTGTGTTTTGAAGGGGAAGCTCTCAAAGTTTAAATTCGATATGAAACTTCAGTTGTATGATAAGTATATCTTCGCTTGTAACTTCTATTTGGATTGAAAGGTCAATACCAAACTCATACCAAAAGTCATCTAAGTTAGGGTCCGCTTTATATAAAACCGTAAGAAAAAATAAAAACTTGCTATGTTATTTTTCATGGCAAGCTTTCAATGTTCTTATTCTGTAAAAATTTTTGTTCCAATGGATGTTTGCTATTTTCCATACACAATGAGCTTACTTTTTGATATGAAGCTAATATAAGAATTACCTGCTTATAAATAAGCAAATTAGGCGAAAATTTTAAGTAATTGGACATTAATTGTGTATTATGTATAAGTTCCCCAATTTAATACATCAGAGGAGGAACTTATTAATGATGTTGTCTGTTTTTTCACTTTAAACAATATATTGCTTAATGCTGAGATCGGAACCCTTAAAAAAATTTTAAATCTCTTTAAGGTCCTTCGAGATGAAACTAATGGATCTGAAGATAATAGCAAATAAGTCAATAAATCTTAATTGGTATGTACCCTTCCAGTTTTTCGAGTATGAGGATGGCGATATTTTTTTAAGTTTTGGGCGAACATTCCAAGGCTTCTTCAGAGCATTAACCTGCCAAAATACGTTAAAATATATGCTTGAATTAATAAATTAATAAATATTTTATAAATTATTACCTATTTATAAATCAAAGTACTTAATTACATTGCATCCAATTATTAAAACTTTATGCTAGCGGCAACTATGTTTGTATGCAGAAGTGTTTTTTTCATTCCGTGCTAAAGAGTTGGCGAACATTCAAAGGCTTCTTCAGAGAATTAACCTGCCCAAATACGTTAAAATATATGTTTGAATTAATAAATTAATAAATATTTTATAAATTATTACCTATTTATAAATCAAAGTACTTAATTACATTGCATCCAATTATTAAAACTTTATGCTAGCGGCAAATCTGTTAGTATGCAGAAGTGTTTTTTCATTCCGTGCTAAAGAGTTGGAGTTTTTAATAGTTGAAAGACTTTTTAAAAAGTTATGTTTTCGAAAAACACATAGTGGTTGTGCCTCTCCGTGTGGAGAACTTGTAATATTGCTGTGCCATCCAGAGTGTAGAGGTCTGCACAAGTCCACATACATATTTTAAACAATAGATTTTAATTAAAACTAAATAAAAAAAATAAAAAAAAAGCTCCGTTCCATTAGCAAAAAATAAGCTATCAACGAAGAAAATCCATGGTAAAATGGAAAAGTTATAGGCGATCAAGCAAATACAGCCAAGTCGCGCAATGCCTCTGCACGGGTACATTCTATGCATATTGTACCAATACCTCCACATCTGCAGTAGCAGCGTATTGGCAGCGCAGTAGATACAAGACCATTTACGAGTATAACATGCATAAAATATACCCGTGTAGTAGCATTGCGCGACTTGGCTGTATTACTATAACTTTTCCATTTTACCATGGATTTTCTTCGTTGATAGCTTATGTAAAGGAGTAAAGGAGTAAAACCGAACTTGAAAACATTGGTTTTAAAGATATTGCCTGACAAAGTCAATTTTTTCTTAAAAAAATCGTAAAAAATCGAAAAAATTCAAATTGAATCGTCAATATTTCAGAAACTATAAGAGGTAGAGAAAAATGTTATAGAAGCCATGAAAAGTAAAATTAATTTTCTTTCGTTTGGTGTTACCCCAAGGAAGATAGCTCAGAGATATACATGATTAAGTGGAGCCATTGGCCAAATAATGGTAAATTGCCGATATCTCAAAAACCTTCCCATAGAATTAAAAATGAACCCGATTTTCGCAATCAGCGACCGATTTTACATATATATAGGATAGTCACGTCCAAAGTACAGATAACAAATTTCATTTTGTGATCCAGTGTAACTGGCGAAATGCCTATTTCACGATAAAATCGCCCGATAAAATTGAAAAAGCGCCAAAAGCCGGCAACGAAAACCCGGCTACTGAACAAAAGGCACGGTCTTGTTCTCCGTCAGTGCCAAAAACTTACTCACAGCCTCTAGCAAGTACTTCCGTAGCTGGAGTTCAAAATAAGATTTGCGATACCACCAAAATGGCAGGTGCAAACGCCAAGAAAACAAAAGTGCGGATTGGGTTGGATCCTATATCCTTGTGAAAAGAAATCGAACGCTAGGAAAGAAAGCCAACATACCGCAGCCGATGTTCAGAGTCGAAATCGACTCAGATTTCCAGCTTTTAAAGAAGGGTTAGGTACATCCTATTTATAAATTACGTTATCTTCTACACCGAAGAATCTCTGTGGACGAACCGCATAAACGTGTAGGCCCCGTACAATGCCATAATTGTCAGGAGTTCGGGCATAAATAACTATATTGCACATTGCCTAGCGTATGTGTAATTTGCGGAAATTTTCACTGCTCCAAAGAGTGCGAGAAACCTAAAGCAAACCCAGGAAATAAGAAGTGCAGTTGCCCAGTATACATTTCATTAAAAGAGAAATGTAACAAAAAACCTAAAAATTTCCCTGTCGCACAACCTCTAAATGTGCCAAAAACAAATATTAATTCAGTTTCGCAGAGAAATCTGGGAACGTACTCATGCGCTCAAGTTTTGAGAGGCACAGAGCAAACCGAAAGCCAAGACAATTCCACTCCAACAACATCACTCGAAAACACTTGAATTAGCTTTGTTCATATGATGCAGGACCATATGAAGCCAATGCAAAACATGATGTAAGAATTGATTAGGAATCAAAACCTCCTACTTCAAACAATTTTGTCAAGACTATGAATTGTTTCAATATTACTTACTTACTTAATTGGCACGTAACCGTCTAGAAGATTCTGGCCGAGTTCAATAAAGCGCGCCAGCCATTTCTGTTTCGTGCAGCATGGCGCCATTTGGAAATACCTAGGGAGTCAGCACCACTGTCCACCTGATCTTCCCAACGCAGTGGAGGCCTCCCCTTTCTTCTGCGTTCAGCGGGTTTCAATAAAAATACTTTCTTGGCTGGAGCACCTTCGTCCATTCTCACGACATGACCTACCCAGCGCAGCCGCTGGATCTTTATTCGCTGAACAATGTCGATGTCTGCGTACAGCTCGTACAGCTCGTCGTTAAATCTCCGTCGATACTCGCCCTCGCTAACGCGCAAAGGTCCATAAATCCTCCGAAGAACTTTCCTCTCGAATACTCCAAGCGCCATCTCATCTGCTTTTGATATAGTCCAAGCTTCTGCGCCATACATGAGGACTGGAACGATGAGTGTCCTGTAGAGCGTGATTTTGGTTCGTCGAGAGAGGACTTTACTTTTTAATTGCCTACTTAGTCCAAAGTAGCATTTATTGGCAAGAGTGATTCTTCGTTGGATTTCAGTGCTGACATTATTTTTGGTGTTAATGCTGGTTCCCAAATAGACGAAGTCCTTAACAGTTTCGAATTTGTAGCTATCAACAGTGACGTGGCTGCCAAGGCGTGCTGTTTCTTTGTGTGTTGACAGAAGGTACTTCGTCTTGTCCTCGTTGACCGCCAAACCCATTTTCTTAGCCTCTGTATCCAGCTTGGAGAAGGCAGAACATACGGCGCGCGTGTTAGTGCCAATGATGTCAATGTCATCGGCGTACGCCAGCAGTTGCACACTCTTGTGATATAAGATGCTTCCTGTATGGTTAAGTTCTGCAGCTCGTATTATATTTTCCAGCATCAAGTTGAAGAAGTCACACGAAAGGGAGTCACCTTGTCTGAAACCTCGTTTGGTCTCGAACGGCTCGGAGAGGTCCTTCCCAATCCTGACGGTGCTGTTGGTGTTAGTCAACGTCATTTGGCATAGCCGTATAAGTTTTGCAGGGAAACCAAATTCAGACATTGCGGCATATAGGCAATTCCTATTCGTGCTATCAAAAGCGGCTTTAAAATCGACAAAGAGATGGTGTGTGTCGGTTCCTTTTTCATGAGTTTTTTCCAGGATTTGGCGTATTGTGAAGATCTGGTCGATGGTAGATTTACCAGGTCTGAAGCCACACTGATAAGGTCCAATCAGCTTGTTGACGGTGGGCTTCAATCTTTCGCACAATACACTTGCTAAGACCTTATATGCGATATTCAGAAGGCTTATCCCACGATAATTGGCGCGTACTGTGGAATCTCCTTTTTTGTGGATTGGGCAGAGCACACTTAAGTTCCAATCGTCGGGCATGCGTTCGTCCGACCATATTCTGCATAGGAGTTTATGCATGCTCCTTATCAACTCTTCGCCGCCCTGTTTGAATAGCTCGGCTGGCAAGCCGTCAGCGCCCGGGGCCTTGTTATTTTTAAGCCGAGACATTGCTATTCGCACTTCGTCATGATCGGGTGGTGGAACATGTCTACCATCATCTGCTATTGGGGATTCGGGTCAAACATCTTCTCCTTCCGCAATTTCATTGTTGTCGTTATCTAGCAAGGAGGAGAAGTGGTCCCTCCACAACTTAAGTACACTCTGGACATCAGTTACCAGATCACCGTTATCATTCCGGCAGGAAATTGTCCCGGTCTTGAAACCTTCAGTCATCCGCCTGACTTTTTGATAAAATTTTCGAACATCATTCCTATCCGCCAGCCTCTCAAGCTCTTCACACTCGCGCCTTTCGGCCTCCCTTTTCTTCATTCGAAAAAGGTGCCTCTCTCCCTCTTGGCCGTCCGATAGCGCTCCCATACGCTTCGTGTTGCGCCCGCACACAATGTGGCTCTATAGGCGGCGTTCTTTCTTTCCGAGGCGTCACGGCATTCCTTCCTGTTTTTTCTGCGGGCTCGCTGGTATCCAATAGTTTCCTCAGCGGCGGTGCGAAGTGAACGAGCGATGTGTTCCCATTCCTCGGATACATCGTTTGGTGGAGGGTTGCTCTCAGAGAGCAGGAGTGTAGCCTTGGTGTATTTTTTTGTGCTGGAATCTGGTGCTACTAATGACCATGTTTCGGGACCCGGCGAAATCGATCAGCCTCGTCCCATTGCGACTAGTTACGTCGTGGAGACTGAATTTTCCGACTGTGCCGCCAAAGATACCTTCCTTGCCCACCCTGGCATTAAAATCGCCAAGCACGATCTTTTTATCTCGGCGGGGGCAGCGATCGTAGGTTTGTTCTAACAGCTCATAGAAGGAGTCTTTGGTCGCATCGTCCTTCTCTTCCGTCGGGGCGTGGGCACAGATGAGCGATATGTTGAAGTACTTCGCTTTGATGCGGATGGCGGCTAGACGCTCGTTCACTGGCGTGAAAGACAGTACTCGGCGGGTGAGCCTCTTTCCCACCACAAAACCAACACCAAATATGTGCTCCTTTGCATGGCCACTGTGGTATATGACGCAAGACCCGATTTTCTTTGGGTCATGCCCCGTCCATCGAACTTCCTGTATGGCGGTGATGTCAGCTTTTACTTTCTCGAGAACATCAACCAGCTGGGCAGCGGCACCTTCCCTATTAAGGGTCCGGACGTTCCAGGTGCATACCCTCAAATCATAGTCCTTTAAACGTTTGCCATGGTCGTCATTAAAAAGAGGTGGTGGCCTTGTCGAGTTGTCGCCTTCTCACTTTAGTTCACCACCAAACGGGTGTTCGGTGGCTATCCAGAGGACACTGCGCGGAAGTCGTGAGCTGCTTGCTCCGCATGGAAAAGAATCGCTCTGGCCACCCCCACTTACGTGGACTTCTACACACGGAGCCATCCTCCTTGTTTCAATTAAGGTTTCTGAAATGCTAACGGCATAGGCCAACATCGCAATGAACTCCATGTTTTCCTAGAAAATCACCAAATTGACATAATGTTAGTGTCTGAAATCCATCTGGCTGTATTTAATAATTATATATGTTTTATAATACTAAGCATCCCGAAGGAAAAGCTAGAGGCGAAACCGGGATACTTATAAAAAAGAGGATTAAGCACCATGTGCTAGAAGAATATTGCAAAGATTATATACACTCAACATCAGTGCACGCAGATGATAGCTCTGGCGGACTAACTGTATCTGCAATATACTGCCCTCCCCGTTTTAATATAACAGAGTACCAATTCACTGAATTCTTTTCCAAGTTAGGCACGATATTTCTAGCAGCAAGTGATTACAATGCTAAACATACTTTTTGGGGATCTAGGTTAATAACACCAAAAGGAAGAAATTTGTTCAAAGCAATCCAAAGCAATGGACATTATATCAACAGGACAGCCAACGTATTGGCCCACTGATAGGAGCAAAACTCCCGACCTCACAGGTTTTGGGGTAACTCGCGGCCTCGAGCGGGAAATTCTTCAGATAGAATCACTTTTTGACCTATCATCTGATCAGTCTCCTTGCGTCATATCCATTAAAACCCTTCCAACTTTAAACGAACTGAACCCAAGCTTAACTAATAGATTTACGAATTGGCTGATGTACAGAAAATCTATAAGTTCGCATATTAATCCAAATGTGAGCCTTAAACCAGCCGCCGAAGTGGAATATGCGATAATTCACTTCACAAACTTACTGCAAGTGGCAGCAAAGGTTTCAACGCCCTTACGTCCTAGCATAACCCAGCAGCAAAGCTTTAGTTCTTTCAATGAAAACGATAGCATTGAGCTAGTTTCCAAGAAAAAGCAACTTAGGAGAGATTGGCAAAGGTTGCGATCTCCAACTCTGAAAAGCAAGCTAAAAAATGCATTAAAGGGCTCCAAATACTCCTAGAGGAGAAAAGGGAAACATAATTTCAAAATAGAGTTAAGTCCCTCACGGCCACATCCTGTACAGATTATTCCTTTTGGCGCTCTCTCAAATATCTAAAACGGCCGGTTCAGCAGGATCCTCCAATACGAATGAAAAATGGATGAATTTGCTCGAAGTGACCACGAAAACGGAATAGCTTTTGCAACCCATCTTTCAAATGTATTTACTCCAAATGAAGGCCAAAATGTTGTCCAAGAAAATACTCGACAGTTACCAGCAATAAAACTTGGATGTAAACTAGATGACTTGAATAAAACTATATCCAAAGGCATAGAGGATAAGAGAGCACCAGGGTATGACAGAATAACGGATGAAATGTTAAAAGCGCTTCCAATAGTAACTATTATAATATAATATAATACAATGGCGCTATTATAACTCTGACGAGTTTTATGGCCGAGCTCTCTCCCAATTCGAGGTGTGCTCCTTTTGTTTTTCCTACTAATTGGGTGGACCTACAGTTTTATGCCGGCTCCGAACGGCGAATGCATTTTTTGTGAGAAGCTTTTTCATAGTAGAAATACACTCGGAGGGTATGCCGCCCAGTGAACTGCACAAGCAGCTTGTTTGCCCTTTCAAGCGCTTGAAATTTTTTCCAATCTCTCTCTTGCTTGGTTTGCTTTTAAACAAACAAGCAATAGCTTGTTTACAATTTTTTCAATCTGCTTAAAAGCGAAACAAGCTGATTGAAAAATTTCCAAGCAAGCTATTGCTTGTTTGTTTAAAAGCAATCCAAGCGGTGCTTGCTTGAAAAAAAAATTCAAGCATTTTCAAGCAAATTTCAATCAAAAGCAAGCAGGCTGGAGGAGATTTTCAATCAGATTTCAAGCGTTCATTTCGCTTTCCCAAAAGGAGATTTTTAACCAAATCTTTCAAGCATTGAGGAATAGGCGCACAGAAATGGAAGGTGACCTCAATTCTGCCAGTTTTTTTTTCTGCAGATAATTGTAAGAAAACAAAGGACAAAGCCTTTTGTACATATTTAAGCATGTAGTACATACCCTGCAAAAAAATTTTGTTGCTTATTGTTCACAAATCAAGTCTAAAAAAGGAGTATGCTGGCAGCACTGCTTCTGCTATACACTCACTCTGCCTACTCCTAACTTTCTAATACATGACATCAACAAATGAATATCAGCCATATTTTAAGCCTTACGCTAAACAAATTTGCTACCTTTATAATTTTCTGGCCTTAATTCGGATGCCTTTAAATGTGCTGTTTAATTCTTAAATAAGGCTAAAATATTTTAGTGGGTATGTCCGCAAATTTTGCGACCAGCAGTTTTTATATGTAAATGGTCTTGTCGTCGAAACATACAAAAGAAAATTCGGATGTATGCACATATGTACATACATGTATATTTATGAGTACGGCATTGAAATTCCCAAAGGAACTAAGAAATTATGGAAACAAATAACTAGCGGCAATGTGACAAAAATGCAAGTAGCTTAATTGTCATTAGATTCTCACCAGCTCGTAAGTGGTCAATTGAGTAATCATTCCAATGAAACTACTGCTGTATGTAGTATTATTATAAGCAAATTCACCTTTAAAACATGGAATTTAAAGAAAATCTGCCATCATTGTACCTGAAAGAGTAGGCGCGCAGAAATGGAAGATTAACTCAAATCTGATCTAGTATTTTTCTGCAGATAATTGTAAGAAAATAAAGGACAAAGCCTTTTGTACATATTTAAGCATCATATACTGTAAAAATGCTTATTGTTGACAAATCAGGTCTATAAAAGGAGTATGCTGGCAGCACTGCTTCTGCTATGCACTCACTCTGTCTACTCCTAACTTTCTAATACATGACTTCAACAAAAGAACATCAGCCTTATTTTAAGCCTTACGCCAAACAAATTTGCTACCTTTATAATTTTCTGGTCTTATTTCGGAAGCCTTTAAATGTGCTGTTTAATTCTTAAATAAGGCTAAAATATTTTAGTGGGTATGTCCGCAAATTTTGCGACCAGCAGTTTTTATATGTAAATGGTCTTGTCGTCGAAATGTTCAAAATTCTACCCAAAACAAAAGAAAATTTGTATGTTTGCACATTAGAGTGGCCCTTAAGCTTATGGAAAAAATTTTTTCTACTTTTTTGAGACGTTACCCCCTGAAATAGTTTCATGTACGAAGAAAATGTTCGCCGTTTAATATTTCCACGATTGGTCAACATTAACCCGTGCCACAATGTGTTGAAATAATGAACCAAGGGTTATATGGTTCGGTGGACGTTTATATTGGACGAATTCTCTTATAGTTTTGAATTGTAGTAGATTGCAAGGTTGTTATTTATTAGACTCCACAAATAAATTATTTATATACAAAATATACTGATATTCTATATATTGAAGTACTGAAATGTCATGGATCCTTATTTTCTCATATATATACACATACAAAATAAGAAAATTAAAATTTTTAATGCATATTTTTCATGTAATCGTATACACATGGGAAATTTTAAAAATAATAATGCATACACAAATAAGAAATACAATTCAGAACTTTAATTTTCTAGAAAGTCCATTGAAAGCGTTTGCGGAGCAGTGATATAACTCCCAAAGAAGGAAATAAAATAAGTTCCAACACAATGCGAGTTATTTCATAACGAAATAAGTCTTATTTTGTATGAAAATATTTGCAGTTTTTCATTTTTTTTTTTAGTTACTTTATTTGGAAGTTATTTCACTGTGCCAGCGTTTGCTGCTGACAATTTGAGTATTTTTTCTATAACACTTTGCAGCGGCACTTTCGAGTAAGCTAATTCTCACACAGGATGAAATGCCAATATCCACATAGTAAAACCCCCAAACAATTGCAATAGCTGTAACTTTGTAGACTACTTTAACCCTCTAACACCCCCACGATGAGGTCGCTTTTATTCCTTTTTAGAAAGTCCGCAAAAATAATTATTTCGAAGGTCGTTAGAGGGTTAAATATGTAGTTATAGAAAATTGTTCGCCATAGAATTTTAATAGGTATCCACAGACAAGAGAACCTAAATACCGCAGTCCAGGGACCTTAGGGAGGTGATTTTTGTGACAACTTGGGACTTTTCCTACTATTTTTTTTATATCAGAATTCAACTAAAATGGTGTGCAAATGTAGAAAATTGGAAACTTAATATTCTAAGTGCCTCCTCGAATGTAATTCTTAAAAAATGACTCGAGGAAGATGAATGGGAAACCGACATTGAGGACTCTATCATGAATAGTGCTAGACCGTCTCGATATTATATTTATGAAGCATTTTCAAACGGTAGTAACGGTAACTACGCGTAAAGTGACCATGATATGGACACAAACTTTCGCAATGGCGACAGATACTCACTTTTGCTGTTTGTAAAAAACTAATTTGTCTCACACGTGCTAAAAAGTTACCTATGTGTGACATGTGCTTCAGTTAACTGATTTCCCCAGTTGCACGTTTTAAAATTATTGTATTGGAAGAAAAGAATATAGACTACGATTTTAAATTAATACATAACTCTTAAGTGAAATGTTTGATTTTTTTGTTGTACTATGTTGCTTTATACGTAAGAACCAAAATTTAATGTCATCTGCATACTTACATACATCTTCTACGATTCATGCTACTCAAGCAATTGTAACGGTAAAATAATAAAAGTATTTTGATTAATTTTATGCAAATTTAAACTTGTAAACATCTCAGTTGGGTTTTCGGGTATACCTACGCACATTCATATATTTATCGCGGCATAGCCAAAAGCAGCGCTTACTAAAAGTGATGTTGTTAATTTTTCAACTTCAACTGGCTGTGGCACGGGTTAGAGTTGTTCAATCGGGCCAAAATTTTCAGGGTATTATTTTTTTATTAAACAAGAACATATCAGGGGGTAACACCTGCAAATTTCCGACTTTCGAAAATAAGGGCCACTCTAATGTACATACATGTATGTATCTACATTCTGTTTTCTATACGCATCAGTATTTTATCCTTTTGTCAACAAAGGAAAATATTTTTGTATGTAAATATGTACATATGAATGGCCTTGTGTAATTACCCTCTATTTGCATAGGCGTCATGATTCTAACCTTTTCGTATTCTATACCTACTTTTGTAACAAACTGAAATATGCATATGTATGTATATACATGTATGGCATTCTACCTACTTTTGTAATAAACCAAAATACATATCCCTGCAAAAAAATGTTCGAATAATCCCGATAGAGATTTATCCCGGATTGATCTCTTTCGGGAACAATCAGTCCACAATTCATCCCGAACGGGTATAAATGTAAATTAATACCTTTCATACCGACCGACCGAACCGGAAAAATCAATTACAATTATAAACTCAATACTGACTATTTAAAAAGCTACACGATAAAAGCAAATTGAATAAACTTTCTTCTAATATACATATATAACAATTTATAAATTTTAGACATTTTCATAAAAAATAGCCTTGGCTGAAAGCGATTAATCTACATTTGTACCAGTTCGTGCATACAAATTGAACAATTAGTCTCTTCAAAGGACATGCTCGAATAAATACGATCAATTCACTCCATATAAAGGGATGTAAACTTGTATTAGTCGCATGCTCCCTTGCGATTGATCCCGGACACGTCCCGAGAAATCGCATTTTTGCAGGGTATATTTAAGTTCGCTGGACATTCCACTCTGCTCATAAAAACACACTCATGCATATGTACATACATATGTGCATACATACAAATTTTCTTTTATTTGTTGAACATTTCGACGACAAGACCATTTACATATAAAAACTGCTGGTCGCAAAATTTGCGGACATACCCACTAAAATATTTTAGCCTTATTTAAGAATTAAACAGCACATTTAAAGGCGTCCGAAATAAGACCAGAAAATTATAAAGGTAGCAAATTTTTTTGGCGTAAGGCTTAAAATAAGGCTGATGTTCTTTTGTTGAAGTCATGTATTAGAAAGTTAGGAGTAGACAGAGTGAGTGCATAGCAGAAGCAGTGCTGCCAGCATACTCCTTTTATAGACCTGATTTGTCAACAATAAGCATTTTTACAGGGTATATGATGCTTAAATATGTACAAAAGGCTTTGTCCTTTATTTTCTTACAATTATCTGCAGAAAAATACTAGATCAGATTTGAGTTAATCTTCCATTTCTGCGCGCCTACTCTTTCAGGTACAATGATGGCAGATTTTCTTTAAATTCCATGTTTTAAAGGTGAATTTGCTTATACAGCATTACATACAGCAGTAGTTTCATTGGAATGATTACTCAATTGACCACTTACGAGCTGGTGAGAATCTAATGACAAGTAAGCTACTTGCATTTTTGTCACATTCCCGCTAGTTATTTGTTTCCATAATTTCTTAGTTCCTTTGGGAATTTCAATGTCGTACTCATAAACATACATGTATGTATGTATGTGCATACATACAAATTTTCTTTTGTTTGTTGAACATTTCGACGACAAGACCATTTACATACATATAAAAACTGCTGGTCGCAAAATTTGCGGACATACACACTAAAATATTTTAGCCTTATTTAAGAATTAAACAGCACATTTAAAGGCATTCGAATTAAGGCCAGAAAATTATAAAGGTAGCAAATTTGTTTGGCGTAAGGCTTAAAATAAGGCTGATAATCTTTTGTTGATGTCATGTATCAGAACGTTAGGAATAGGCAGAGTGAGTGCATAGCAGAAGCAGTGCTGCCAGCATACCCCTTTTTTAGACCTGATTTGTCAACAATAAGCATTTTTTGCAGGGTATATGCATGCTTAAATATGTACAAAGGGCTTTGTCCTTTATTTTCTTACAATTATCTGCAGAAAAATACTGGTAGAATTGAGTTCATCTCCATTTCTGTGCGCCTATTCCTCAATGCTTGAAAGATTTCGTTAAAAACTCCTTTTGGGAAAGCGAAATGAACGCTTGAAATCTGATTGAAAATCTCCTCCTTGCTTGCTTTTGATTGAAATTTGCTTGAAAATGCTTGAATTTTATTTTTCAAGCAACCGCTAGCTTGGTTTGTTTTTAAACAAACAAGCAAGAGCTTGCTTGCTTTTAAACAAACTAAGCAGCGCTTAGATTGAAAAAATGCAAACAATCCCAAGCGCGCTTGTGATTGTTAGGTTACAAGCAGCGCTTGGATTGTTTGTTTTCGTTGCTTGCTTGTTTGTTTGTTTCTGCTTGAAAATTCAATCTGCTTGTGCAGTTCACTGATGCCGCCCACTGCCGAGAGGTAACCGCTGCTCTTAAAAAACCCAATAATTGGATTTTTACTAATTAGAAATTTTTGTTTGGTGTTTTCTCGGACTGGGGTTTGAACCCGAGAACCCGAGCCTCATTTCTGAAAATCGAACAAAGAATACAGATGCTACCACATTTATAAAACCGGCATTCGGAGTGTTATAAATATACATACATACATAAGCTAAAAAGTGCGAAAAAAGCGAAGTGGACACTTTTTCAAAATTGAATTGAATTCGAAGATGTTTAGTAGAGGGTTCAAATTACTAGAAGACTAAAAAAAATTATTAGGAGGTTTTTGGAGTTTGTTTTTCTTGTGTTCAACCTTTCGCAATTTTGGGGTTTTTCGCATTTTTAAATATGGATTCATTTAGTATTAAAAAAGATATTTGCTTTACCTCCTATATGGGACATATAAGAGAAGGAAAAAAACCTGTTGCTTATATTCACAGATTTTTCGCAAAATGTACAGTAACATCGGGAAACACTTCCAAAACTATGTAACGTTCCAGTCCGATGAAATTTGGCTTAACATTTTAATTACGAAAGTTACATAGAAATGGTAATATTCAATATGATGCCTCTAGGGATACTCACGATATGCGCTTACAAGATCTCATTTTAAAAATATGGTTCCGGAGATATGAGGTTAAACAGTGTACGATTGTAACGTGGCAGTCAAAAATCTTGACCATATCGCACACTAAATCAAAAAGCGTTACAACTCAAAATTCAAAAATTTTCAGGAGAGGCAAAAAACTTTTTAATTTTTATATGCAATGATAAGGGAAAAGGCTACGTATAATAGTTATTTCTCAGTTGAAAAAGACTATTATGGAAAAGATTTTTTGGCAGCCGCTAGAGATATATTCTGTGTACCAATTTATGGAAGAAACCCGATTTCGAAAAATTTTGAGTTGTAACGCTTTTTGATTTAGTGTGCGATATGTATATTTTCGAAGTTGAGTAGTTTTTTTCTTCTATTTTTTTAACTTTTGATTGCAAACAGTTCGAGTTTTTTAGAATAAGTTTTTCAGAAAAACGTCCAGGGATTCGAAAATTGTGGTTTACAAAATTTTTACGTATATAGTATGAGCTCGAGGGATTTTCTTTGCTATTGGCCTTGTTTTTCCAATTTTCGATTTCTCTACTTGAAAATATTTCCTCCAAATCTTTGTGCTTCCTTGATGCGCAAATTTTGCACAAGCGTTTTTGTCCATAGCCTTCTTCCTCGCCTGGCTAAACGGAGGAGCACTGCTCCAATGCGTGAACGGGTGCGGAGCACAGGGCACATTTGTTCGCATCAGATGGCTGATGTCCGTTTGCGCAAGCGGGATAATCGAGTTGTCGAATGACGTCAGTGATTACGTAATTTCTTTCAATAAATGCAAGTTCTTCTACGGGATCCCTTGTCGCGGTCTGATCGCGACAAAATATTTTTCCTTTTGTTACTCCCACTATGTATGTATGCACTGGCAGAGCAAATTTTCATTTGTTTTGTTTATTTACCTTTTTACCTTTTATTCTTTGTTCCCAACGGGGAGCGCACCCTGGCGGCGACAAATGAAGTTAATTGATATTGCCATGATGGGCAGTACTGGCGGAGTGTGTTGCGAGCTTTTGCCTTTTAGCGGAGTTCCCCACCAAATTGTTATACATATATGTAAATATGTAGGATGTAAATAAGGAAAAGCAATGAGCGCGGAAGGCGTGAAGAAAGGGGTGTCATCGCTTTCGTCCCTTTTGCGGTGCATTAAGGCATCCGCTAGATTAAGGCAGTTTATGTGTGTGTGGTTGTATATCATTGGTCGGGGCATCGGTGATGACCGCACAGGTTAGCGGTTCGGTGCGACCTGGTGGTTACCCACACATACAGCCTGATGGTATATACAAAAATGTATATGCTGGCGCGCAGCCTTCGGCCTGGCTCGCGGGTGCGCGTCAGAATACTCTTGTATGCGATTGCGAGAGGATCCTTTTCTGTGCGGGCGAATTTAAAATAATTGTAAAAGCGGTGTTTTTGGTGTTCGAAAAAAAAAGAAGAAAATTTAATTTTAATAGAATAGAGTGGTGGAAAAGTGGAAAGGTTTTGAAAAAAAAAAAAAGAGTTAAGGAAAAGTTTTGAGGCGAAGTTGAATTTAAAAGAAAAGAAAAAGGAAAATCCAAGTGCGGAAGGAAAATAGTGTGGGTTAGGGTGTGTCAAGATAAAAAGGGAAGGGAAATTTAAAGGATCAAGTTGGATCGTGGCGAGTTGGTGGTGGATACTGCGGAGACCTTTAAGCCGGAACACACTCCGGCTCTGATAAGTATACTCTGTGTTGTTGTTGTTGTAGAATTTGTCGCCTCTTTGTTTCGTTCCCCGATTTCCTTAACCCATCCTTTTAGCATCCCGCACCCAGAGCCCAGTCATTTGGCGGCGGGTTAAAGTTGTTCCTGGCAGCTCAGGAACTGTGCGAGTGGGTTCGTAACCTTCCGGTTGGACCTCACCTCGGGTGCACCCATAAAACATTTGTTTGTCACAGTTTGGGTATTTTGAAAAAAATATTGGTATTTTATTTTTGGTTGGTCTTAGTTTGTGTGTTTGATTTATTATATGTACCCACCCCGTCTCCACTGAGTGAGTCGGTGCATTCGTTTTAGTTATTGTCACCTAGTGTTGTTGTTTTACCCTTTTGGTATTAAGCCGTGGCATTGTGTTGTTTGTAGAAAAGGGTAGGTGACAAATTGGCGCCCAACGTGGGGCTCGAAAAATTAAGAGTTGGTAAATTGTTTTTTTTTGTGAGAAAAGAAAAATTCTACGAAGTGTTGTTTTTGGTAGCAGTGTATATACATAGGTACTGTGTTGTTGGTATATTTTTCTGTGCTTGTCGGTTTTTGTGATCTTTTTGCCTACTTTACAAGAATAATTCTGCCGATCAATTTTTTTTTGTTTTATTTATTTTCCTACTTAGGAAAATCGGAGAGCCGAGAATTTTTGTTGGTACTGCCAAGTGTAAGTTGGTCAAATCGGAGTTTGTCGGAAACGAGAAGAATTTTTTTTTCCTTTGGGAAACACATACATACGTACATCCAAGGCAAAAGGGTAAAAGTGCGAATCTGCAGGTAGTGGCTAATAAACAAATATATACATACGTATAAATATATATAAATACATATTTACGTATATAAATTGCGTTAGGTCGCGGTAATAGACAAAGAAAAATTTTCCATTGCGTACAACAACACTCATAAGGTCGTTTCTGGTAATCTCTCATTAGGGTGAGCCGAGATTTTCAAGAAAAATTTTCCCAGAGTTACAATATTTTTTTTTGTGTGTTATATGAATAATTCAATAAATAAATAAGAAATATAAATCGATATAACATTTAGCGGTCGATCAGTAAATAATCGGAAGACATACATACATATATCGGAGTTGAAGAAGTTTTCAAGGGAGAGGGAAATTAACCGAGCAAAGGAAGAAGGCTTGTATACGCATATTACGGAGAACATCTTTTGGGCGAATACAGTGTTGGAGATTACTAAATAAATAAATAAAATATTATTTTCTTTTGTTCTGAGTTTTACTTTAGTTTTATTGCAAACATTTTTTTTACTGGCCACCCTATTGTTAAGTTTGCGATTTGCATTTTGCCAATTTCTTATTTACACGTTTATTCGTATATACATACATACGTACGGTCAAGTTAGACAGCGAGAGCGGCTCATACATACATACATTAAGGTACGTAAGCTATTGTTGGTGTTGTCCCAGTAGGTAGTGCTGTTGGTGTTGTTTTATTACTGTGTGACAGGCTCTATTGTTTTTTTGTTATAGCTCCCAAAATTGCTGCGCCAGTGCTAGGGTGGGTCACAAATTTTAGAGTATTGGAAAATACTAGGGTGTCTAGTTTAGATTTGGGAATTGTGGTTTTTGGGTTAAATATTTAATTTTGCGGAATATTTCTTAATATTAATTTCAAATTACGGGAATATCAAGAAAAAAAAAGTGGGCGTAGTAAATTTCTTAAAATAATTTTTAAATTTTGCGGAGGAAAATTTTAATTGGTGTGGAAAAAATTTTGTTTTAATTAATTTTCGATTCTTACGGCTTGAGATTTGGTTGTTGAAATTTTTTGGTGATTTTTAAGTTTTGGTTTGGTGGCGATACAATTTTTTTTTAATGGAGATTTTTAATTCGAATATTTTTTTTAGTCGGAAGGAATTATTGTTGTCGAAAATCAAGATGGAAATAAATCGGTTATCCCAGGAAGAATTGGCCTACGAGATGGAGGATACGTGGATTAGCAGTAGCATCGGTGGAATCAATGAGGAAATCGTTAAGGGCATCGCGGGCTGTTGAACGTCGTGGGTCTGTAGACTTGTTTAAGGATTATCCGTTCACTTTTGAGGAAGATAAAGTCGCGGTAGAGGCAAAAATAGTAGAGATAGGGAAGTTAGTTTCGGCTCTTAATAATGGAGGAAAGCCATCAGATGGTATTAAGGCGACCACAAAACTGGAGTGGTGTTTGAATAGGATCGGTAGGGCTAAACCCGAAAATGATGACGATATGGCGTCACAGGCGGATATAAGGAACAGGATAATTTTGTTGCTGGGTTATTTGGAGGAGATCAATGATGACAAACAGGAGTCTGAAACGGGTGAGCAACCCAGTGGCACATCACCAGGGCAAGTGGTCTCACCGAGACCAGATGTGAGATCAGTGTCAGTAAGGAGTTCCGAGGGAGTAGATCTAGTTAGTAGGATTTCGCAAGAGCCGCCGAATCTGGCGAAATGGAATTTAAAATTCGATGGAGAGAAGTCTGGGTTATCGTTGTATGCATTTTTGGAGCGTGTTGATGAGCTTAGCGAGGCACGCGGCGTTGCTAAGTCTCAGTTACTTAGAGGTGCGGTTGATTTATTTTCGGGTAAAGTTTTGTTGTGGTTTAGGTCGATTAGGCGTTCGATAGCTACATGGGAAGAATTAGTGCGTGAATTAAAATTGGAATTTCTTCCCCCTAATTATGATGACATTTTAATGTCGGAAATTCGAAGGACTCAGGGAGCAAATGAGTCAATTGGAGTATATGTGGCTGCGATGAGGATTATGTTTGGAAGGTTACAAGAACCAATTTCTGAGAGTAGGATGTTGGGAATAATTAGGGCGAACCTTTTACCATTCTACCAGACCCAATTGGGACTAGTCACACCTGGCTCGATTTCAGAGTTAGTTGCTTTGGGAAGGAAATTGGAAGCGGTTAGGTCGTCGGTTGATGCTTTTGTTCCCCCTCCAAACCATAGGGCTAGAGGTTTATTGGAGCCAGACTTGGCATACATGTCTGCAGGTGGTGAGGCTGCGTCAGTGAACCAGTCGGCAATCAGTCCGAGGAATAGGTATGGGCCGAATACTAGGTGTTTCAATTGCAAGCGATTTGGTCATGTTTCGGCGGATTGTAGGAAATTAATCAAGTGCTTTGGATGCGGTAGGATTGGTGCCATGAAGCGGGACTATCCAGTGTGTACAGCAAAGCCGAGTGGTAACCAAAGTGGTGGTAGTTCTGGTCTAGAGGGAAGGCGGTCTTCAAACCCCTTCAGGTCTGATTCTAACAGGAATAATAATTCCAATGTCGCAACAAACACTTCGGGAAACGCGAATTAGACACCTGGGACGGCAGGTCAGGTGGTCTAACAGGAGTTAGTAATCCTGCTAACTCCCAGCTGGCTATAATAGGGGATCGTCGAGTTGTTTCTTATATGGGTTATTCATTGGTGGCGAGCGGCCATGATCAGCGACCACATATCGATGTGTCGGTTTTTGGTTTCTCTTTTCGAGCATTGTTGGATTCTGGAGCTTCTCGTACAGTTATTGGTCGTATTGGTTGGAGTATGTTACAAGCGTATGGCATAAGAATTACTGCATCGGAAAATATTCCTCAAGTTACTTTGGCGGATGGTGGTCGAGTATCAGCGTTAGGTTCTATTTCGTTACCAATTGTGGTGGAGGGCAAGTCGGTCCTCGTAGATTGTCTTATTGTTCCTGGTATACCTCATGCTCTTATTCTTGGTGTAGATTTCTGGACCAAGGCGGGTATAATCCCGGATCTGAGGGGCAGGGTATGGTCGTTTTCTCGACCGGAACAGGAGGCGTCGGTAGCGATCATGGACCACAGTGAATTAGATACTAGGCAGTCTGAAGCTTTAGGTAGATTAGTTGGGAATGCTTTTGAGACTATGGCAGACGGGTTAGGTCGAACCCATCTTGTTGAGCATTGGATAAGGATAAAGGCAGGAGTTGAGCCTGTGAAGCAGCGATACTATCCGGTATCGCCTACCATACAGTCGCGTATGGACGAGGAGTTAAAGGATATGCTCAGCAAGGGTGTCATTGAGACGTCTCATAGTCCATGGGCTTCCCCAGTGGTCATGATAAGGAAGAAGGACGGTACATATAGGTTTTGTGTAGACTATAGAGTTCTGAATAAATGTACCGAGAAGGATAGTTACCCCCTTCCTTATGTGTCGGCGACCTTGGATAAGCTGAGGGATGCGAAATTTTTATCAAGTTTAGACATCAAGTCTGCTTACTGGCAAATACCAGTAGAGAGGAGTTCTAGGCCCTATACAGCATTCACGGTGCCAGGTAGAGGTCTTTTCCAATTTAAGAGAATGCCATTCGGTTTACATAATGCGCCTGCAACGTGGCAGAGATTTATAGATTCGGTCATAGGACCAGAGTTAGAGCCCCATGTTTTTGTATATTTGGATGATATACTCATCGGAACAAAAACGTTTGAAAAACATTTGGAAATTCTGAAAGAGGTTTTGGATAGATTAGCTGAGGCAGGATTAAAACTCAATAGAGAGAAATGCAGTTTCTGTAGGCCTGAGTTAAAGTACTTAGGTTATGTCGTAGATAGAAACGGCCTACATGTTGATCCTGAAAAGGTAGAGGCAATGGTTAGGATAGAAGTCCCGAGAAATGTTAAGCAAGTGAGATCTTTTGTAGGTACAGTGTCCTGGTACCGTAGATTCATCAAAGATTTTTCAGAGTTAGTTAGACCTCTCACCGAGTTAACTAAGAAGAATAAGAAGTTCATTTGGAGCGAAGAATGTGATAGGAGTTTTAGAGAAGCTAAGGAACGTTTAGTTACGGCGCCCGTTTTAAGTTGCCCAGATTTTGATAGGCCTTTTATTATACAAACGGATGCGTCAGACTTTGGTATAGGAGCTGTGTTGACCCAAGACTTTGAAGACGGTGAGAAGGTGATAGCATATCTGAGTAGGTCCCTGAATAAAGGTGAGAAAAATTATTCCACCACAGAGAAGGAATGTTTGGCGGTCCTGTGGGCGGTCGATAAGTTACGACCATACATCGAAGGAACGAAATTTAAAGTTATTACGGATCATTATTCTTTGGTGTGGTTGAATAGGTTGAAAGATCCTTGTGGTAGACTGGCTCGTTGGGCATTGAAGCTTCAGCAATATGATTTCGAGATTATCCATAGGAAAGGGAAAGAACATGTTGTTCCAGATTTGCTGTCGAGAAATGTTCCTGTTATTTTTGAAATTTCTACGTCGGACCCTTGGATAACGAAAATGATTGAATCGGTGTCAGAGAATCCTTTGTCGTACCCTGCGTGGAGAGTAGAAGATGGTGTCCTTTATAAATTTGTTAAATCGCCGTATCCATCCATTTACGGGGAGGGGCCCGAATGGAAAATGGTTATCGAAAATTCTCAGAGGGAAAATGTTTTGAAAAGTTGCCATGATAGTCCGTTAGCAGGACACATGGGTGTGAGGAAAACGTTCGCTAGAGTTGCTCAGAAGTTTTATTGGCCGCGAATGAAATCCGATGTTGCTAAGTATGTACGAACTTGTAAGACATGTCAGCAGGTAAAGCCTGATAATAAACAGCCAGCTGGGGGAATGATAGAGAGGTCTAAGTAAGTTGAACCGTGGGAGATGATCTGTGTTGATTTGGTTGGTCCTTTGGTAAAGTCGGCTCAAGGTTACCAATATATTCTTACGGTTGTGGATTATTTTTCGAAGTTTCCATTGTTGTTTCCTTTGCGCACAGCGACTGCGAAGAGTGTCTGTAAATTTCTTGAAAATGATGTTTTTCTATTGTTTGGCGTTCCGAATTCCGTTGTGTGTGATAATGGACCCCAGTTCAAGAGTCGTGAGCTTCAAGGTCTCTGCGGTGTCTACGGCGTCCAGTTGCGATATACTGCGCATTACCACCCGCAGGCTAATCCAGCGGAACGGATTAATCAAATTATTAAGACTACCCTTAGGGCTTATGTTTCAGAGAACCAGAGGTCATGGGATCAACAGTTAGCGAAGGTAGCGTGTTGCATTAGGTCATCACAGCATGAGGTGTTAGGAGTTACACCATACTTTGTTAACTTCGGTCGGGACATGGTGCTTGAAGGTAGCCAGGGTTATATAAGGTCCTTAGGAGAGCAGGAACAATTGAATTGCGAGGAGAGAGCTAGGAAGTTAGTGGAGATTAGAGCAGACATAAGATTGAAGTTGGAGCAGGCAGGAGCTAAGTTAGCTAAACAGTATAACCTCAGGAGAAGGGATGTACAATATCTGCCAGGAGAGTTAGTGTGGAGAAAGAATTTTGCGTTGTCCGATGCGGCTAATTATTTTGCAGCGAAGTTAGCGCCTAAGTATGTAGGGCCTTTTGTGATTAAAAAGAGGGTATCTCCTTGGACATATGTTTTAGTAGATGAGAATGATAGGGAGAAGGGTACATGGAATGTTAGGGATTTAAAGCCGTATAGGGATAGGTAGCATTAGGGCCAAAGAAGGAAGCTTCCTTCTTTCACGAGGAAAGGGTGGAGTTGTCGCGGTCTGATCGCGACAAAATATTTTTCCTTTTGTTACTCCCACTATGTATGTATGCACTGGCAGAGCAAATTTTCATTTGTTTTGTTTATTTACCTTTTTACCTTTTATCCTTTGTTCCCAACGGGGAGCGCACCCTGGCGGCGACAAATGAAGTTAATTGATATTGCCATGATGGGCAGTACTGGCGGAGTGTGTTGTGAGCTTTTGCCTTTTAGCGGAGTTCCCCACCAAATTGTTATACATATATGTAAATATGTAGGATGTAAATAAGGAAAAGCAATGAGCGCGGAAGGCGCAGAAAGGGGTGTCATCGCTTTCGTCCCTTTTGCGGTGCATTAAGGCATCCGCTAGATGAAGGCAGTTTATGTGTGTGTGGTTGTATATCATTGGTCGGGGCATCGGTGATGACCGCACAGGTTAGCGGTTCGGTGCAACCTGGTGGTTACCCACACATACAGCCTGATGGTATATACAAAAATGTATATGCTGGCGCGCAGCCTTCGGCCTGGCTCGCGGGTGCGCGTCAGAATACTCTTGTATGCGATAGCGAGAGGATCCTTTTCTGTGCGGGCGAATTTAAAATAATTGTAAAAGCGGTGTTTTTGGTGTTAGAAAAAAAAAAGAAGAAAATTTAATTTTAATAGAATAGAGTGGTGGAATAGTGGAAAGGTTTTGAAAAAAAAAAGTGTTAAGGAAAAGTTTTGAGGCGAAGTTGAATTTAAAAGAAAAGAAAAAGGAAAATCCAAGTGCGGAAGGAAAATAGTGTGGGTTAGGGTGTGTCAAGATAAAAAGGGAAGGGAAATTTAAAGGATCAAGTTGGATCGTGGCGAGTTGGTGGTGGATACTGCGGAGACCTTTAAGCCGGAACACACTCCGGCTCTGATAAGTATACTCTGTGTTGTTGTTGTTGTAGAATTTGTCGCCTCTTTGTTTCGTTCCCCGATTTCCTTAACCCATCCTTTTAGCATCCCGCACCCAGAGCCCAGTCATTTGGCGGCGGGTTAAAGTTGTTCCTGGCAGCTCAGGAACTGTGCGAGTGGGTTCGTAACCTTCCGGTTGGACCTCACCTCGGGTGCACCCATAAAACATTTGTTTGTCACAGTTTGGGTATTTTGAAAAAAATATTGGTATTTTATTTTTGGTTGGTCTTAGTTTGTGTGTTTGATTTATTATATGTACCCACCCCGTCTCCACTGAGTGAGTCGGTGCATTCGTTTTAGTTATTGTCACCTAGTGTTGTTGTTTTACCCTTTTGGTATTAAGCCGTGGCATTGTGTTGTTTGTAGAAAAGGGTAGGTGACACCTTTGGGTTTCCTCGTCTAAAATATCGCTATAATTCGCCATCGTCATCAAACGATTGGCTGCACCGTTCAAATAATCGAGGTGCTTTTGAACGAATTCATCGGTTCGTAAGCCAATCTGCTTTTTAGCAACGTAGTCTCCAAGTTGTTAAAATTCTATTCCGCGCTTGCGCTTGACGTAGGCACTCTACCATAGTCAAAAATGTCGCGCATGATACATAACCATAGTGGAATCTCCTTAGAGTCGGTTAAGAGCTTTTGGCCCAAGACGGAAAATAATATGGGTTCGGCCGATCTCCGTTTTGTTTTTCTATCAAAATCTTAACATCGTCATTAATTTTTGATGCCCACTCATAAAACAAATTCACCGAAATGTTCTGAGATTCATCTCCTTGTGTAAATCCTAATCTATATCTATCTATATATATATAAAAATCAAGCCCATTTCTTTGTCGCCGGCTTTCGCCCAAACGCGTGGAGGGATTTTGACGCCAGCTTAGTACCTTGCCCTAGATGGTTTATATACATATTTTTTTCATATCCGGAAGTCGGTTCCCGAGATATAGGTCAAAAGGTCAAAACGTGGATCCGGTTTTCCCCTGAATATTTTTGGACGATATTGGTATCAAATGAAAGGTATTGAGCAGAGAATTTACATAGAATAGTACTGATTGTGATTCCTAGGTCGGGTCTCCAGATATGGGTCAAAACGTGGACCCGCATGATCCTCGAATGTTCCTGAGCGATATTGGTATCAAATGAAAGGTATTGAGCAGAGAATTTACATAGAATAGTACTCATTGTGATTCCTAGGTCGGGCCTCCAGTTATGGGCCAAAACGTGGACCCGGATGACCCTCGAATAATTCTGAGCGATATTGGTATCAAATGAAAGGTATTGAGCCGAGAATTTACATAGAATAGTACTCATTGTGATTCCTAGGTCGAGTCTCCAGACATGGGTCACAACGTGGACCCGGATGACCCCCGAATGTTTCTGAGCGATATTAGTATCAAACGAAAGGTATTGGTGAGGACTTCAACACAGAACTATTATAATTGTGATGCCTAGCCTGGGTCTCCAGACATGGGTCACAACGTGGATCCGGATGACCCCCGAATGTTTCTGAGCGATATTAGTATCAAACGAAAGGTATTGGTGAGGACTTCAGCACAGAACTATTATAATTGTGATGCCTAGCCCGGGTCTCCAGATATACGTCACAACGTGGACCCGGATGACCCTCGAATGTTTCTGAGCGATATTAGTATCAAATGACAGGTGTTGAGCAGAGAATTTACATAGAATAGTACCCATTGTGATTCCTAGGACGGGTCTCCAGATATGGGTCAAACGTGGACCCGGATGGCCCTCGAATGTTTCTGAGCGATATTGGTATCAAATTAAAGGTATTGAGTAGAGAATTTACATAGAATAGTACTCATTGTGATTTCTAGGTCGGGTCTCCAGATATGGGTCAAAACGTGGACACGGACGACCCCGGAAAACTTTTCAGCGATATTGGTATCAAATGAAGGGTGCTGAGCAGGTATTACGATTCCTAGGTCGGGTCCCAAGGTGTGGGTCAGCACCCGGACCCGCATAACACCGGGATATTTCTCAGGGATATTGGTACCAAATGAACGTGGACCCGGATTGCCCCGGAAAATTTCTCAACGATATTGGTGTCAACTGAAAAGCAGGGCTTTTACATAGAGATGAACTCATTATGATTCCTACGTCAGGTCCCCAGATGTGGGTCAAAATGTGGATCCGGATGTCCCCGGATAATTTGTAAGGTGGCAACACCGACAACACAAAAACATCTATTACAATACTATTCAGCATTTCGGCTGAATAGCATATACATATGTGAATATAAGAAGTAAAAGAAAAGAGGTAGAGAAATAAAGCTTTTGGCGGCGGCCATTTCAATTCCTGTTTGACAGTCAACTAGAAAAGTCGTGTTTTAATTTTTGATAAGTACTCGGGCAAATAATAAATTTTATGTGTTTGGCGAGTGACCAAGATTGGCCGCAACATATCAACGAGCCGGAGCAGTTCCTGCAACAGAGCGACTTATTTTCACCAGAGCAGTTCCTGCAACCGGCGAATTCATTTCTCCTGAGGAAAAACTCCTTACAAAGGTGCACCTGTTGGTGACCTTATATGGCGACCGTAGAAGGCATGGCTGGCGGCCACAAGGCACAGGTGCACCTTTGTAAGGAGTTTTTCCTCAGAAGAAATGAATTCGCCGGTTGCAGGAACTGCTCCGGGGAATATAAACTTACTTTGCAGGAACTGCTCTGGTGAAAATAAGTCGCTCTGTTGCAGGAACTGCTCCGGCTCGGTGATATGTTGCGGCCAATCTTGGTCACCCGCCAAACACATAAAATTTATTATTTGCCCGATTACTTATGAAAAATTAACACTGCTTTTCTAGTTGACTGTCAAACAGGAATTGAATTGGCCGCCGCAAAAAGCTTTATTTCTCTACCTCTTTTCTTTTACTTCTTATATTCACATATGTATATGCTATTCAGCCGAAGTGCTGAATAGTATTGTAATAGATGTTTTTGTGTTGTCGGTGTTGCCACCTTACATCACCCTCCTGAAGAAGAGAAGAATCCGGCAAAGTGATATCGGATTTGTCGCATTCTTCTTGACCCTTTAATTTGCAAAATAAATTGTTTTGAATGAACGACTTAAACTGAAATTAATTTAAATTTCTTTATATATGTATTTCCCCCCGAAATTCGTTCGTTCATAACAATTTCTTTGCAAACGGAGTTACAGTAAACGTTATTTAATTCAATTTATTTATTTTTCTGTAAAAAATGCATTTATATTTAGGAAACTAATGCTATTTATAGCTAGCTTAGCGTAATTTCTTAATTATGTAAACTTACATTTAGCTAGTTTAAAATTTTAATAGTACATTAGCTACTAAAATTCAAATTGTTTTTTTTTTGTTGTATGTATAATATTTTCGATATAAATAATTAGAGTATTTTGTGAATTCTATTTTTGTGTACTCTTTTTGCTTTGTTGTCTTTGTCTAAGTAAATTACGTTAGCACCATCCACATCTGTCACTGTGAACGGGCCCTTATATATACTTGAGTGTTTTTCTTTTGGCTCTTTTTGTACTAGAATTTGGTCATTTACATTAAAGATGTTGGTTGCGCTTTTTTCTCATATCCGGGCTTATTTCGAATTTTATGTTTGTCAACAGAATTTTTTGCAAGTGCGTGGGTTTTTTGTAATCTAAATTTAATTTCTTTCGCGTAATTCTCTACGTTGTAAATCGGTTCAATTTTATCGTTTTTCAAATCTATTGGTAGAATTGCATTTTTACCAAAAACAAGTTCAAACGGTGTGAACTTATTATCAAAAACTGTGTTTGTTGTTGTGTTGTGCAAAAACGTAAAGTACTTTAGATAAACATCCCAGTCGGAAAAATTTTCTGTGATTGCGTTCTATTGTACCTAATGTTTCATGGTGATACGCGGTAGAAAAATTATGTTCGATACTTAGGAGTTTTGTTATTTCAGAAAAAAGATCGTTTTTATATTATGTTCCTAGATCTGTTTTTATTGACTTCATAAGGCCGTAAATTAGTATGAAATTTTCAAAAATGGCTCTAGCGACGGTTCTTGCACTTTTATCAGGGATCGCAACGGTAACAATATATATGCTCAAATCACAAATCATGGTAACTGCGAACCTGTTACCACTATCTGATTGAGGCAAAGGTCCTATCGTGTCGATAACGACAATTTCAAATGGCTTGCAGGGTGTTGGAGTAAGTACTAGACTTTCTCTTGTTTTGGGCTTAACTTTGTTTAATAAACATTTATCGCAATTTCTGACAAATTTGGCAATGTCAGGCGTCATATTTTTCCAATAATACTTGGTTCGTAATTTCGCGTATAGTTTTTTACTGCCAAAGTGTCCGCCTGAAATTGGGTCATTGTGATAAATGGTCATTAATTTCTGTTTCTTATCTTCGTCTGTCACTATTTCTACTGATTCTGTAAGTACGATTTGTAACGTTTTTAAAATTTTATTTCCGCTATCTTTTAATTTTGAGATCTCATAATGTTTGAAAAATATATCGTTTTTTGGCCATTCTAACTCTTTAATGTTGCGTTTGTTAGCTTCTAATTCAAGCTTCGAAAGTAACTCATCTAGATTTGTCATTTCGTTAACATTTGCAAAATTAAAAAGTTCCATCTTCTTGTGTTTTAAATGTGCACAAATTTGTAAACTGTATTTGAGTTTTTATTCGTGGAATCTTTTTCGAAAAATCATAAGAAAATTTATCATAAACTTGTAATGTATTACCGTCAGGAGTAGTTTCAGGTGTAGTTGTTTGTTGTTTTTGTTCCAGTTGTCTTGTTTTTGATCGAGTTTGCACGGCAAGGATGCCAATTGTGGAATTTTTTAGTTCGTTGATAGTTATGCGCGATAGCGCGTCTGCTACTACATTTGACTTGCCTTTGATATATTCAATAGTAAAATTGTATTCAGAGATTTCAAGACATATTCGAGAGAGTTTGGATGCCGGATCTTTCATATTAAAAAGAAAAGGTCGATGATCTGATTTGACTGTGAAATGTGTTCCGTACACGTATGGTCGAAATTGTTTAATTGCGAAATAAATTGCCAAAAGCTCTAATTCAATAATTGGTTTCTTCTGCTCAGACTTATTAAAAGATTTTGATGCAAAACAGATTGGTAAATCATTGTCCCTGTGCTTTTGACTTAATATAGCACCACACCCAAGTTTAGAAGCGTCAACTATTATAATGAATTCTTTAGAAAAAATCCGGGTATTGTAGAAGTTTTGGCGACATTAAGGATTTTTTGAGGTTTTGAAATGCCTTTTCGCAAGAATCATCCCATTTAAATTCAACGTTTTTTCGACTTAAGCGGTTCAGCGGTGCTGCCAGAGACGCAAAATTCGGTATAAACCGCCTATAGTAATTCGCAAAGGCGACAAAGCGCCGCTCTGCGTCTTTGTCTGCTGGTTTAGTATATTTTTTAATAGATGCGATTTTGGAATCGTCTGGCAACAAACCCTTATCCGAACACTTATGGCCAAGAAAAGTTAATTCTGACCGAAGAAAATTACATTTTTGGGGATTTAACTTTAAATTCAACTTTTTGCAAATTTCAAAAACCTTTTCTAAATTTTTTAAATGATGCGCCTCACTACACCCGATGACAATGATACCGTCAATATACATAAAAGCTTGGTTTGGCGAAATGCCAGAAAACGCAATGGACATCATGCGTGAGAAGGAATTGGGTGTTACTTTTAAGCCAAAAGGCAAGACTTTCCAGCGGAAAGCTCCTTTATCTGTACTAAAAGATGTAATGTCCCTAGCATTGACATGAAGCGGTATTTGATGAAAACCGGAGAAAAGATCTAACGTAGAAAAGAATTTTGCTCTGCCTAAATTATCGAGTATGTCGTCAACACGAGCTAAGGGAAATTTGTCAGCAACTCATTTTTTGTTCACAGCTCGGAAATCTACGCACATACGATATGATTTTTTATTGCCGTTTGGATCTTTTTTCGGTACTAAAATTAATGGGCTATTGTAATTTGATGAGCTCGGCTCTATCAGATTATCGACCTGTCTATTGATTTCTTCTCTCTGTGAATAAGGTAAACGATAATTTTTAATATAAACTGGATTTTTATCTGTCAGTCGTAATTTCTGTTCGTAAAAGTTATTAAGTGTCATTCGGTCATTTGTAAAGCCTGGTTTTCATTAGGTCAAATTCACTGACGTCAAATCACTGTCCTAGATGACAATATGTCATTTTGAGTCAAATGTGTTTTCATTAGGTTTCAAAAACTGACATGAAGTCGATAGAGCAGTGTGGGTCAAAGATTGCCGTCAATTTTTGGTGTCAGTTGATTGACAGTCCGTTTTCATCTCCGCTGTCAAACGTGAAGTAAAAGCTTTTGACAGCCGGACAGCAAGGTCAGTTTTCTCACCCGTGGTTTTCTTGTGGTGGTGCTATTTCTAGGTTGCACAAAAACTTGGAAATCGTTTACTAATAACTCTTCCATTTTCTGATATTAAAATACTATTAACAAAATAAGTAAATAAATTTATAATACTCGCACAATCACAATCAGCTGTGCGCTCGACAAACCAGGGCCCCGGTGCAAAGAATTTTTTCGTTTGCTCCGCTTCCAAAATTTTTTGCTGCTCTTATGCCCATATGACACTAAGTTTTTTTCCCGGTATTCTACAAGGTTTTTTGGAGTGAAGGAGATGGTCAAATACAGTTTTGCGTTGGTGCAAGCGAGCAAGCTATATTGAAAAAACCAAACGAAATACCAACAAAATACCATCTAGGCAGGTTTTTCTGACAATTGTTTTAAGTTGACAACTATAAAATAAATTATATATAAAATAAAAAATATATGGAAATACAAATTTTCAATTTGCCTCTTGTAAGCTTCTGCTTTGGCCGTAAGGGGAAAGATGTCCGGAAGAAAAAGTATACTGCGCACTGGCTTCTCTTTATAACATGGAATACACAGCTACTCTGCCATCTGAGTTTCATAACTTTTATTGCAGTAATTTAAATTCAAATTTCCAAAAAAATTAATTCTTGAAATAAATATTATTTTCATTTAGTTTGAATGGCAATCAAATTGTTTTTGAGGGAGTTTTTGTCTCTTTTCAACCTACAGAAGAATTGTTTTTGTATTTTGACTTTCGGTGGATTTTCCACACCAAAAAAAAAACAAGAAAAAAACGTAGTTTCATATAGGCAATAGCTCCCATCCTTTTTTTGCATAGGGCTCCGTTCTCGCTCCAATTTTTTATATATTGGCTCCGCTTCAAATCGACAAGACTGTTTTAAATCAGATACGACAATTTTTAATGATGAAAAGAGACGCTCAACGCTTACCTGAGATAAAGGTAAACTCGAACTATTTGGCATAATCTAGGGTCGCTTTAAAACTATCTTCGGTTTTAAACCTGCCTTTATTCTCTATAGCAGGCCTGCTAAACGCTCTCGTATTGAAAGTACAAAGCTCAATACATCTACAAAATTTTTATATGCATTGAAACATTTTTTGCTCATTTAGATTTTTTTATGAATTCCAATAAAATATTAAGGGTCTTCATCTAAAGTGGTAAACTGCTGGTAAATGCGGTAAACTGATAAAATATTAATTGTAATAAATTATTTGTCAAAATTTGTATGAAAATATATTTAAGCAAAGTTTATCACTTTACCGAACGATTTTGTTGCGTAAATTTATAAATTTCGGTAAAACTCAAGTCTGACACATTGTCAGTTTTACTTTTTCAATTTAAAAGAAGAAATTGTGGTTTCCTTCGGCATTTTTTTTTGTTTATTTTATTGGGTTTTTTTATTTATTAATCAAGTTGACACTGACAAGAGTTTAAACAATTATTTACCAAGGTGGTTTCATGTAAAAATGCGGATAAACTGATAAACTTTAAAAATTTATTACTTTATCACGTTAGATGAATACCACTATTATTTTAGAATTTATTTTCAAATGGTAGTATCACATACATACAAATTTTTTTTTTTATTTTTTATATGAAAATTATTTGAATACAAATTTTTTACAGTGCTTTAATATTTTGAATTTTTTTTTCATTACACTTTTGTTATTGTATATTTCGATTTCTTATGGCAGTTCTCGGGAGCTGTAATACAAAGTGCCTTTGCTCTGCACATAAAATATGAATCATAGGCACATATGTACATATAAAATTTTTTTATATCTGAGTGCTTATGGCAGTGCAAAGGAAATCTTATTTCTATATTTTTATTCGAAGGCTTTTCTTAACAAATCAGAAAAAATCGATTAAAAACCATGGACGCAAAATCAGTGAGCCATTTACAATGTTACGATCAAATTTTGTAAATAAAACAAAATATCATGCAGAAATTTCATTAAGTATATAAATCTACCTTGGCTGTTATAGCAAGTTTAATATACCTAATATACCTACATGTTTTTATTTATATCTTTTTATTGAATTAAGTTATAAGAATGGGGTTTTTACAGAAATATAGAGTTTTAAAAGGAGATTAATGTGGTATATGTAACTCAAAATCTTCTTAAGTCGACTTAAGCGGTTATTGCTTGTGGCCACAGATATAGGTATATAAAGAGCTAGTGATTTTTAACTCCATTTCCAGCTTCTACCTGTAATTTGAACTCCAGCTCCGCTCCGTGAAAAAGCCATAGCTCCTTAGCTCTTCGCTCCTTGACACGCTCCGTGGCCCTGCGAATCAGCTGTGAGCTTGACAAACGAAACAAGTTTGCCAACACGCTGGCAAATGAATTTTGTGTGTCAAATATTGCCCAATGCGCTGGAAAACTACAATTTGAGTGTTTTCATATGGCTGTCATTTTATATGACAGCGAGTGGTCAAAACTGACTGCAAACGCATTTGACACAATATGCCAACCCGTTTTCATTTGTTTGACAATATTTGACGTCATATATGACCTAGTGAAAACCAGGCATCAGTGCAAATATATCAGCGTACTTCAAGCATAAGTCAACTAATTCTTGTTGAGCGTAATTAGGGTTTTTTTTTTGTAAAATTGATTTTAGTTCTTCCAAACGTTTTGAATCTTTTGAAACTTCATTTATTTCATAGACGTTGTAGTTAGCAATTTTTTCCGTAACTATGTTACAATTTTTGATATATTTTACCTCGTCGGTAACGTTTAAACTTTTATGATTGGATTATTTGTATCAACGATACATTTTGAAGTGAAAACGCCACTACAAATTTCTTGCGTGTCTACAAAAACAGGATAATTTGATTTTTCCAAATGGAATAACCGATAAACTTCACACCTTGGTGGGATTACTAATGTGTCGGTGTTAAAACGTTTGTTACCTATGCTGTCGTTTGCATAATTTATAATGCACTTATTTGCTTTGAGGAAATCTTTTCCAAGTATTCAATTCCTGTTTGACAGTCAACTAGAAAAGTCGTGTTTTAATTTTTGATAAGTACTCGGGCAAATAATAAATTTTATGTGTTTGGCGAGTGACCAAGATTGGCCGCAACATATCACCGAGCCGGATCAGTTCCTTCAACAGAGCGACTTATTTTCACCAGAGCAGTTCCTGCAACGTAATTTTATATTTCCCGGAGCAGTTCCTGCAACCGGCGAATTCATTTCCTCTGAGGAAAAACTCCTTACAAAAGTGCACCTGTTGGTGCTAACGTAATTTACTTAGACAAAGACAACAAAGAAAACAGAGTACACAAAAATAGAATTCACAAAATACTCTAATTATTTATATCGAAAATATTATACATACAACAAAAAAAAACCAATTTGAATTAATTGAATTTTAGTAGCTAATGAACTATTAAAATTTTAAACTAGCTAAATGTAAGTTTAAATATTTAAGAAATTACGCTAAGCTAGCTTTAAATAGCATTAGTTTCCTAAATATAAATGCATTTTTTACAGAAAAATAAATAAATTGAATTAAATAACTTTTACTGTAACTCCGTTTGCAAAGAAATTGTTATGAACAAACGAATTTCGGGGGGAAATACATATATAAAGAAATTTCAATTAATTTCAATTTAAGTCGTTCATTCAAAACAATGTATTTTGCAAATTAAAGGGTCAAGAAGAATGCGACAAATCCGATATCACTTTCTCGGATTCTTCTTTTCTTCAGGAGGGTGATGTAAGGTGGCAACACCGACAACACAAAAACATCTATTACAATACTATTCAGCACTTCGGCTGAATAGCATATACATATGTGAATATAAGAAGTAAAAGAAAAGGGGTAGAGAAATAAAGCTTTTGGCGGCGGCCATTTCAATTCCTGTTTGACAGTCAACTAGAAAAGCAGTGTTTTAATTTTTGATAAGTACTCGGGCAAATAATAAATTTTATGTGTTTGGCGGGTGACCAAGATTGGCCGCAACATATCACCGAGCCGGAGCAGTTCCTGCAACAGAGCGACTTATTTTCACCAGAGCAGTTCCTGCAACGTAAGTTTATATTCCCCGGAGCAGTTCCTGCAACCGGCGAATTCATTTCTTCTGAGGAAAAACTCCTTACAAAGGTGCACCTGTTGGTGACCTTATAAATTTCTCAACGATATTGTTATTTAATCACGGCGCATGACGATTCCAAGGTGGGATCCCAAAATACGGGTCAATATGTGGACCCGGATAACACCGGGATATATCTTATGGATATTGATACCAAATGAAAGGTGTTGAGCGGACTCTCATGTAGGGCCGTACCCATTACGATTTCTTGGTCGTCTCCAGATACCGTACCCATTATGGTTCCTAGGTCAAGTTCCCAGATGTGGGTCAATAAGGACCCGGATGAGCCCGGGATACTTCTGAGCAATACTGATATAAAATGAAAGTGTTGACCGGGTCTGCTATATAGAGACATTTTCATAGTGATTCTTAGTCCCGATACTATGCTAAACCCAGTTCTCTAGGGAAAGAGAAAAGAGTAGTGAGACTGGGAAAGGCAAAGGGACGGAAAAGGAGAGGGAGAATATAACAAAAATGGAATGAAGAGGATGGGGAGAGAGACAGTAAGACAGGGAATTTGATAAGGAATAAGAGGGGAGGAATAAAAAGGAGAAAGACAGAAAAGGAGAGGTAAGAGAGAGCGAGCGATAGAGAAAGGGTAGCGGAAATGTGACGGGAAATGAAAAAGGAAACGGAAATGAAAGGAAAGATAAATGGAAAGGGAAATGGAAAGAGAAAGAGAAAAGTAGAGGGAAAGGGAGTTGGAGACTAATAAGCCTAGTACTGAGTTCACTGCCGTGAAATTTCGCCAGCAACATGCATTTATTTTGCCGTGAAATGTTTCAAGAAAAAGTTTTTGTCAATTGAGAATAAATGCCAAAACGGAGACTGAGCAAATGTAAAAAGAAAAAATTTGGAGCATCGCCTCAGAACCAACTTTCAAATTTTGACCAATAAAAAAATTTTATACAAAATATAAATTTTAATTTCAACAAATTTCACTTTTCACTCGAAAATAAATGGCATTGTATATTTAATTTGGCGTGAAAAAATGTTGCTGGCATAATGTTGCTAGAATGTTGCACAACATTTTCACGGCAGGAACTCAGTACAACTTTGGCGTGAAATATCTGTGAAATTTCACAAATTTTTCACAACCAGTTTTTTTGTATGGATTTTGACAGCAGTTTCACGTGAAACTCGAACTCAGTACTATGCTATACGAAAAAAAATGGGATAAGAAAATGAAGAGGGCAAACTTTTGAAAATATCGATTTTTCCTTCACTTTTTTTAAACTTATATGAATTGTAGTGAGCTCTGCAGCCCGAGGTAATTTCGGTTTCTAGATACTTCCAACATATTTTAAAGTGTGCCGTTTTTCGCTTCAAGTACCTATAATAGGAAGTGGGCCAAAGCAAAGCTTGGCCGGGTACAGCTAGTTTCATTTAATATTAGGGTTATTCACGCACACGTATAGGCACAGATGTGTCATTGTTATGGTCCACAACTCCACATAACTATTCATTGGTATTCCGGTTTATAATCGTTTTCATGTAAGTGGAAAAATCAGTTCATATCAAGGCAGATCTATATAGGTAATATAAGGTCAGCAGCTGATTCATTTTCATTTTGGCTAAATTGTCAAATCGTATTGATTTTATTTTGTTTACTTCCGTCTTGTTTCCATTTTCATACGTGCTTTTTGACGTTTTAGACGAGAGATTTTCAACATGGCCGCCGTGCTATTACCTTCCTAGATCTGCCTTGGTTCATATGAAAAATTTGGTAACGCAATGCATAATTTATGAATGGGTGGTGAACCATAATAAGGTCATCAAGAAACTATACAGAATTCATAAGTACCTATTAAAGTCTCTAAAATTTAACATTAATAAAATACTAATAATATATTATCGAATAGTAAAAATATAGTATATGAATAACGGACCATGCAAAAGGTGTTAAGAATATGTATAATTATACCATATGTAAATTCGTAATTTCAGGAGAAGCATCACGATAAAATGCATCACCATAGTACGCCTTCCTTTGATGATGATGATTTGCTTTGAGAATGAATTGAAATAGAAAATCAGGACTATACTCTGAAAACTCTCTCTAATAACGGTAAAAATTAAAATATGTGGAAAAGCATTCATACATTCAAGTGTTATTTAAAAAAAAGCTTTGTATATTCAAATTGTTTCCGTATTTGTGCAGAGATTTCCAAAGGGTAGTAGTAACATTCCTACATACATATATAAGTTGTACCTTCATCTGTTCCTTCAATGATTTTTTCGCTCTGCGAGCCTTCGATAGCCCTTTGCTTTATTCCTTCTCATTCCATCGAGGTTTGCGTAATATCGCCGTTTTCCAAATATCCAGTAGTTGTACCTTGGCATATAACAAAAATGCTGTAAAGTATTTCAGTAGCATCTTCCTTCGCTTAAATTTCAATTTTCCTTTTATTACAATCCACATACCAACAACAGTAGCTTAATGACACTCTGTCTTTGCTACCTAGTATGTTGGTGCGATTGTGTGTTTGGTTTTGTACAAAGTTCTAAAGCTATTAACAAGCAAAGCTTTTGTAAAGGCAATGCTTGTTTTTGTTTTCAGATTTTTGGTTTTTGGCAGGCTCTCCGATATATATATTTACGTTTGTTTTTATATGGCCGTTTTAATTCTAATAATTATTTTATGTGAATTTACATGAGCTACTGGGCAGTTTTTAATGAAGAAACATTTAAAAAATTTTTTGGGTAGAAGTTATGGATCCATTTCGGAGACCACCACAACCCCTCATCAGACTTCTTCAAGCGGCCTCAACCGAGGATCGAACTTAAGTCGTTTCGATTGGTAGTCCAATGTCTATCCCATTGAGCTACCACCGCCGTCAGCTTTTGTTTCGCTTAAATTTCAATTTTCCTTTTATTACAATCCACATACCAACAACAGTAGCTTAATGACACTCTGTCTTTGCTACCTAGTATGTTGGTGCGATTGTGTGTTGGGTTTTGTACAAAGTCCTAAAGCTATTAACAAGCAAAGCTTTTGTACAGGCAATGCTTGTTATTGTTTTCAGATTTTTGTTTTTTCGGCAGGCTCTCCGATATATATATTTACGTTTGTTTTTATATGGCCGTTTTAATTCTAATAATTATTTTATGTGAATTTACATGAGCTATTGGCCAGTTTTTAATGAAGAAAAATTGAAAAAAATTTTTTGGTAGAAGTTATGGATCCATTTCGGAGACCACCACATCCCCTCATCAGACTTCTTCAAGCGGCCTCAACCGAGGATCGAACTTAAGTTGTTTCCTTTTTACAAGGTGCTGTAAAAGTTCGAAAAATATTGCGTATTTGTGCAAAAAGTCAATTCTATGTAGCATGATATGTTAGTTTCTGCAAAGCATGCGTTGGAATACTCATTGATTGTTTTAAGTAGTATATTGTATGCCGGCAATCAACAAGGCTTTTGCGTCATCGCAAACAAATTCGTTTGCCGGTGGAGCTCCAATTTGCCTCCAAAACCGCAGCCAATTTCCAATGCTACATGCGTCAGACAACATCTGGTACGCACCGGTTTGATATGCATCAGAGCCAAGGTTCGAAAATAAACCGAACCCTACGGAAACGTTCCGCCAAAAAGAACACTAAACGCGCACACAACGATACCGTTTGTGTTCATCTACACAAACACAAACGGAACCCTAAGCGAGCAAAAGAACACAAACCTAACACTACCTATTTCGTGCTTCTCTGGCAGCGAAAATGAACACTACGCATATTTTAATGTGTTGTGTAGTATGTACATATGTATGTAGAGATGTATGAACATATTTTTGTAGATATTCGAGAATACATTAATTTTATTTTAAATTGTATACATATGTATGTGGCCGCTGTGGTGCAGTGGGTAGAGTGCTCGCCTGCTATACCAGAGGTCTCGGGTTCAAACCCCAGTCCGAGCAAAAACTAAAAAAAATTTTTCTAATTAGTAAAAATCCAATTAGTGGGTTTTTTAAGAGCAGCGGTCACCTCTCGGCAGTGGGCGGCATACCCTCCGAGTATTTCTTCCATGAAAAAGCTTCTCAAAAAAATGCATTCGCCGTTCGCAGCCGGCATAAAACTGTGTCGCGGTCTGATCGCGACAAAATATTTTTCTCTTTGTACCACTATGTATGTACGCACTGGCAGAGCAAATTTTCATTTGTTTTGTTTATTTACCTTTTATCCTTTATTCCCAACGGGGAGCGCACCCTAGCGGCGACAAATAAAGTTAATTGATTCTGCCATGATGGGCAGTACTGGCGGAGTGTGTTGCGAGCTTTTGCCTTTTAGCGGAGTTCCCCACCAAATTGTTATACATATATGTAAATATGTAGGACGTAAATAAAGAAAAACAATGAGCGCGGAAGGCGTAGAAAGGGGTGTCATCGCTTTCGTCCCTTTTGCAGTGCATTAAGGCATCCGCTAGATGAAGGAAGTTTATGTGTGTGTGGTTGTATATCATTGGTCGGGGCATCGGTGATGACCGCACAGGTTAGCGGTTCGGTGCGACCGGGTGGTTACCCACACATACAGCCTGATGGTATATACAAAAAAAGTATATGCTGGCGCGCAGCCTTCGGCCTGGCTCGCGGGTGCGCGTCAGAATACTCTGGTATGCGAGTGCGGTAACATTTCTTTTGTGCGATCGGTGTTTAAAAAAAAAAAAAAAGTGAAAAGAAATAGAAGTTTTGAGTTAAAATTGGATGGAGTGTAGGAAAAGAATTTAGTGTTTTATTATTAAAGTAGAGTTTTAGAAATAAAAGAAGAGTGGAGAAATTAAATTTTAAAAGAAAAATATAGAGACGAGTGGTGTTAGAAAAATGAATAAGTGTTAGTGGAAGAAAGAATAAAGTTTCGGGTTAGGGTGTGTAGAAAAAAAAGAAAAAGGAAAATTAAAGTTGATGGTGGTTGTTTGGTGGTGGTGTTAATAGTTACGGGCAAGGATCAAGGTGGACTTTAGCGGATCGGTGGTGGACACCGCGGAGATTTTGAAGCCGGAACACACTCCGGTTCTGATAAGTATACTCTGTGTTGTTGTTCTCGTAGAATTTGTCGCTTCTGTGTTTCGCCCCGTGTATCCCTTCCCATCCTTTTAGCATCCCGCACCCAGAGCCCAGTCATTTGGCGGCGGGTTAAAGTTGTTCCTGGCAGCTCAGGAACTGTGCGAGTGGGTTCGTAACCTTCCGGCCTCGGGTGCACCCATAAAACATTTGTTTGTCTTAGTTTTAGGTATTTTCGTGAAAAGTTTTTGGTATTTTAATTTTGGTTGATTTTAGTTTTTGTGGTTGATTTATTGTATGTACCCACCCCGTCTCCACTGAGAGAGTCGGTGCATTTATATTTCGTTATTGTCACCTAGTGTTGTTGTTTTGCCCTTTTTGTATTAAGCCGTGGCTGTGTTATTTGTGTAAAAGGGTAGGTACGGTGTCCACCCTTTCCTCGTGAAAGAAGGAAACTTCCTTCTTTGGCCCTAATGCTACCTATCCCGATACGGCCTTAAATCCCTAACATTCCATGTACCCTTCTCCCTATAATTCTCATCTACTAAAACATATGTCCACGGAGATACCCTCTTTTTAATCACAAAAGGCCCTACATACTTAGGCGCTAACTTCGCTGCAAAATAATTAGCCGCATCGGACAACGCAAAATTCTTTCTCCACACTAACTCTCCTGGCATATATTGTACATCTCTCCTCCTGAGGTTATACTGTTTAGCTAACTTAGCTCCTGCCTGCTCCAACTTCAATCTTATGTCTGCTCTAATCTCCACTAACTTCCTAGCTCTCTCCTCGCAATTCAATTGTTCAATTCAATTTGTGAAATTTCACAGATATTTCACGCCAAAGTTGTACTGAGTTCCTGCCGTGAAAATGTTGTGCAACATTCTAGCAACATTATGCCAGCAACATTTTTTCACGCCAAATTAAATATACAATGCCATTTATTTTCGAGTGAAAAGTGAAATTTGTTGAAATTAAAATTTATATTTTGTATAAAATTTTTTTATTGGTCAAAATTTGAAAGTTGGTTCTGAGGCGATGCTCCAAATTTTTTCTTTTTACATTTGCTCAGTCTCCGTTTTGGCATTTATTCTCAATTGACAAAAACTTTTTCTTGAAACATTTCACGGCAAAATAAATGCATGTTGCTGGCGAAATTTCACGGCAGTGAACTCAGTACTAGGCTTATTAGTCTCCAACTCCCTTTCCCTCTACTTTTCTCTTTCTCTTTCCATTTCCCTTTCCATTTATCTTTCCTTTCATTTCCGTTTCCTTTTTCATTTCCCGTCACATTTCCGCTACCCTTTCTCTATCGCTCGCTCTCTCTTACCTCTCCTTTTCTGTCTTTCTCCTTTTTATTCCTCCCCTCTTATTCCTTATCAAATTCCCTGTCTTACTGTCTCTCTCCCCATCCTCTTCATTCCATTTTTGTTATATTCTCCCTCTCCTTTTCCGTCCCTTTGCCTTTCCCAGTCTCACTACTCTTTTCTCTTTCCCTAGAGAACTGGGTTTAGCATAGTATCGGGACTAAGAATCACTATGAAAATGTCTCTATATAGCAGACCCGGTCAACACTTTCATTTTATATCAGTATTGCTCAGAAGTATCCCGGGCTCATCCGGGTCCTTATTGACCCACATCTGGGAACTTGACCTAGGAACCATAATGGGTACGGTATCTGGAGACGACCAAGAAATCGTAATGGGTACGGCCCTACATGAGAGTCCGCTCAACACCTTTCATTTGGTATCAATATCCATAAGATATATCCCGGTGTTATCCGGGTCCACATATTGACCCGTATTTTGGGATCCCACCTTGGAATCGTCATGCGCCGTGATTAAATAACAATATCGTTGAGAAATTTATAAGGTCACCAACAGGTGCACCTTTGTAAGGAGTTTTTCCTCAGAAGAAATGAATTCGCCGGTTGCAGGAACTGCTCCGGGGAATATAAACTTACGTTGCAGGAACTGCTCTGGTGAAAATAAGTCGCTCTGTTGCAGGAACTGCTCCGGCTCGGTGATATGTTGCGGCCAATCTTGGTCACCCGCCAAACACATAAAATTTATTATTTGCCCGAGTACTTATCAAAAATTAAAACACTGCTTTTCTAGTTGACTGTCAAACAGGAATTGAAATGGCCGCCGCCAAAAGCTTTATTTCTCTACCCCTTTTCTTTTACTTCTTATATTCACATATGTATATGCTATTCAGCCGAAGTGCTGAATAGTATTGTAATAGATGTTTTTGTGTTGTCGGTGTTGCCACCTTACATCACCCTCCTGAAGAAAAGAAGAATCCGAGAAAGTGATATCGGATTTGTCGCATTCTTCTTGACCCTTTAATTTGCAAAATACATTGTTTTGAATGAACGACTTAAATTGAAATTAATTGAAATTTCTTTATATATGTATTTCCCCCCGAAATTCGTTTGTTCATAACAATTTCTTTGCAAACGGAGTTACAGTAAAAGTTATTTAATTCAATTTATTTATTTTTCTGTAAAAAATGCATTTATATTTAGGAAACTAATGCTATTTAAAGCTAGCTTAGCGTAATTTCTTAAATATTTAAACTTACATTTAGCTAGTTTAAAATTTTAATAGTTCATTAGCTACTAAAATTCAATTAATTCAAATTGGTTTTTTTTTGTTGTATGTATAATATTTTCGATATAAATAATTAGAGTATTTTGTGAATTCTATTTTTGTGTACTCTGTTTTCTTTGTTGTCTTTGTCTAAGTAAATTACGTTAGCACCAACAGGTGCACTTTTGTAAGGAGTTTTTCCTCAGAGGAAATGAATTCGCCGGTTGCAGGAACTGCTCCGGGAAATATAAAATTACGTTGCAGGAACTGCTCTGGTGAAAATAAGTCGCTCTGTTGAAGGAACTGATCCGGCTCGGTGATATGTTGCGGCCAATCTTGGTCACTCGCCAAACACATAAAATTTATTATTTGCCCGAGTACTTATCAAAAATTAAAACACGACTTTTCTAGTTGACTGTCAAACAGGAATTGAATACTTGGAAAAGATTTCCTCAAAGCAAATAAGTGCATTATAAATTATGCAAACGACAGCATAGGTAACAAACGTTTTAACACCGACACATTAGTAATCCCACCAAGGTGTGAAGTTTATCGGTTATTCCATTTGGAAAAATCAAATTATCCTGTTTTTGTAGACACGCAAGAAATTTGTAGTGGCGTTTTCACTTCAAAATGTATCGTTGATACAAATAATCCAATCATAAAAGTTTAAACGTTACCGACGAGGTAAAATATATCAAAAATTGTAACATAGTTACGGAAAAAATTGCTAACTACAACGTCTATGAAATAAATGAAGTTTCAAAAGATTCAAAACGTTTGGAAGAACTAAAATCAATTTTACAAAAAAAAAACCCTAATTACGCTCAACAAGAATTAGTTGACTTATGCTTGAAGTACGCTGATATATTTGCACTGATGCCTGGTTTTCACTAGGTCATATATGACGTCAAATATTGTCAAACAAATGAAAACGGGTTGGCATATTGTGTCAAATGCGTTTGCAGTCAGTTTTGACCACTCGCTGTCATATAAAATGACAGCCATATGAAAACACTCAAATTGTAGTTTTCCAGCGCATTGGGCAATATTTGACACACAAAATTCATTTGCCAGCGTGTTGGCAAACTTGTTTCGTTTGTCAAGCTCACAGCTGATTCGCAGGGCCACGGAGCGTGTCAAGGAGCGAAGAGCTAAGGAGCTATGGCTTTTTCACGGAGCGGAGCTGGAGTTCAAATTACAGGTAGAAGCTGGAAATGGAGTTAAAAATCACTAGCTCTTTATATACCTATATCTGTGGCCACAAGCAATAACCGCTTAAGTCGACTTAAGAAGATTTTGAGTTACATATACCACATTAATCTCCTTTTAAAACTCTATATTTCTGTAAAAACCCCATTCTTATAACTTAATTCAATAAAAAGATATAAATAAAAACATGTAGGTATATTAGGTATATTAAACTTGCTATAACAGCCAAGGTAGATTTATATACTTAATGAAATTTCTGCATGATATTTTGTTTTATTTACAAAATTTGATCGTAACATTGTAAATGGCTCACTGATTTTGCGTCCATGGTTTTTAATCGATTTTTTCTGATTTGTTAAGAAAAGCCTTCGAATAAAAATATAGAAATAAGATTTCCTTTGCACTGCCATAAGCACTCAGATATAAAAAAATTTTATATGTACATATGTGCCTATGATTCATATTTTATGTGCAGAGCAAAGGCACTTTGTATTACAGCTCCCGAGAACTGCCATAAGAAATCGAAATATACAATAACAAAAGTGTAATGAAAAAAAAATTCAAAATATTAAAGCACTGTAAAAAATTTGTATTCAAATAATTTTCATATAAAAAATAAAAAAAAAATTTTTATGTATGTGATACTACCATTTGAAAATAAATTCTAAAATAATAGTGGTATTCATCTAACGTGATAAAGTAATAAATTTTTAAAGTTTATCAGTTTATCCGCATTTTTACATGAAACCACCTTGGTAAATAATTGTTTAAACTCTTGTCAGTGTCAACTTGATTAATAAATAAAAAAACCCAATAAAATAAACAAAAAAAAATGCCGAAGGAAACCACAATTTCTTCTTTTAAATTGAAAAAGTAAAACTGACAATGTGTCAGACTTGAGTTTTACCGAAATTTATAAATTTACGCAACAAAATCGTTCGGTAAAGTGATAAACTTTGCTTAAATATATTTTCATACAAATTTTGACAGATAATTTATTACAATTAATATTTTATCAGTTTACCGCATTTACCAGCAGTTTACCACTTTAGATGAAGACCCTTAATATTTTATTGGAATTCATAAAAAAATCTAAATGAGCAAAAAATGTTTCAATGCATATAAAAATTTTGTAGATGTATTGAGCTTTGTACTTTCAATACGAGAGCGTTTAGCAGGCCTGCTATAGAGAATAAAGGTAGGTTTAAAACCGAAGATAGTTTTAAAGCGACCCTAGATTATGCCAAATAGTTCGAGTTTACCTTTATCTCAGGTAAGCGTTGAGCGTCTCTTTTCATCATTAAAAATTGTCGTATCTGATTTAAAACAGTCTTGTCGATTTGAAGCGGAGCCAATATATAAAAAATTGGAGCGAGAACGGAGCCCTATGCAAAAAAAGGATGGGAGCTATTGCCTATATGAAACTACGTTTTTTTCTTGTTTTTTTTTTGGTGTGGAAAATCCACCGAAAGTCAAAATACAAAAACAATTCTTCTGTAGGTTGAAAAGAGACAAAAACTCCCTCAAAAACAATTTGATTGCCATTCAAACTAAATGAAAATAATATTTATTTCAAGAATTAATTTTTTTGGAAATTTGAATTTAAATTACTGCAATAAAAGTTATGAAACTCAGATGGCAGAGTAGCTGTGTATTCCATGTTATAAAGAGAAGCCAGTGCGCAGTATACTTTTTCTTCCGGACATCTTTCCCCTTACGGCCAAAGCAGAAGCTTACAAGAGGCAAATTGAAAATTTGTATTTCCATATATTTTTTATTTTATATATAATTTATTTTATAGTTGTCAACTTAAAACAATTGTCAGAAAAACCTGCCTAGATGGTATTTTGTTGGTATTTCGTTTGGTTTTTTCAATATAGCTTGCTCGCTTGCACCAACGCAAAACTGTATTTGACCATCTCCTTCACTCCAAAAAACCTTGTAGAATACCGGGAAAAAAACTTAGTGTCATATGGGCATAAGAGCAGCAAAAAATTTTGGAAGCGGAGCAAACGAAAAAATTCTTTGCACCGGGGCCCTGGTTTGTCGAGCGCACAGCTGATTGTGATTGTGCGAGTATTATAAATTTATTTACTTATTTTGTTAATAGTATTTTAATATCAGAAAATGGAAGAGTTATTAGTAAACGATTTCCAAGTTTTTGTGCAACCTAGAAATAGCACCACCACAAGAAAACCACGGGTGAGAAAACTGACCTTGCTGTCCGGCTGTCAAAAGCTTTTACTTCACGTTTGACAGCGGAGATGAAAACGGACTGTCAATCAACTGACACCAAAAATTGACGGCAATCTTTGACCCACACTGCTCTATCGACTTCATGTCAGTTTTTGAAACCTAATGAAAACACATTTGACTCAAAATGACATATTGTCATCTAGGACAGTGATTTGACGTCAGTGAATTTGACCTAATGAAAACCAGGCTTTACAAATGACCGAATGACACTTAATAACTTTTACGAACAGAAATTACGACTGACAGATAAAAATCCAGTTTATATTAAAAATTATCGTTTACCTTATTCACAGAGAGAAGAAATCAATAGACAGGTCGATAATCTGATAGAGCCGAGCTCATCAAATTACAATAGCCCATTAATTTTAGTACCGAAAAAAGATCCAAACGGCAATAAAAAATCATATCGTATGTGCGTAGATTTCCGAGCTGTGAACAAAAAATGAGTTGCTGACAAATTTCCCTTAGCTCGTGTTGACGACATACTCGATAATTTAGGCAGAGCAAAATTCTTTTCTACGTTAGATCTTTTCTCCGGTTTTCATCAAATACCGCTTCATGTCAATGCTAGGGACATTACATCTTTTAGTACAGATAAAGGAGCTTTCCGCTGGAAAGTCTTGCCTTTTGGCTTAAAAGTAACACCCAATTCCTTCTCACGCATGATGTCCATTGCGTTTTCTGGCATTTCGCCAAACCAAGCTTTTATGTATATTGACGGTATCATTGTCATCGGGTGTAGTGAGGCGCATCATTTAAAAAATTTAGAAAAGGTTTTTGAAATTTGCAAAAAGTTGAATTTAAAGTTAAATCCCCAAAAATGTAATTTTCTTCGGTCAGAATTAACTTTTCTTGGCCATAAGTGTTCGGATAAGGGTTTGTTGCCAGACGATTCCAAAATCGCATCTATTAAAAAATATACTAAACCAGCAGACAAAGACGCAGAGCGGCGCTTTGTCGCCTTTGCGAATTACTATAGGCGGTTTATACCGAATTTTGCGTCTCTGGCAGCACCGCTGAACCGCTTAAGTCGAAAAAACGTTGAATTTAAATGGGATGATTCTTGCGAAAAGGCATTTCAAAACCTCAAAAAATCCTTAATGTCGCCAAAACTTCTACAATACCCGGATTTTTTCTAAAGAATTCATTATAATAGTTGACGCTTCTAAACTTGGGTGTGGTGCTATATTAAGTCAAAAGCACAGGGACAATGATTTACCAATCTGTTTTGCATCAAAATCTTTTAATAAGTCTGAGCAGAAGAAACCAATTATTGAATTAGAGCTTTTGGCAATTTATTTCGCAATTAAACAATTTCGACCATACGTGTACGGAACACATTTCACAGTCAAATCAGATCATCGACCTTTTCTTTTTAATATGAAAGATCCGGCATCCAAACTCTCTCGAATATGTCTTGAAATCTCTGAATACAATTTTACTATTGAATATATCAAAGGCAAGTCAAATGTAGTAGCAGACGCGCTATCGCGCATAACTATCAACGAACTAAAAAATTCCACAATTGGCATCCTTGCCGTGCAAACTCGATCAAAAACAAGACAACTGGAACAAAAACAACAAACAACTACACCTGAAACTACTCCTGACGGTAATACATTACAAGTTTATGATAAATTTTCTTATGATTTTTCGAAAAAGATTCCACGAATAAAAACTCAAATACAGTTTACAAATTTGTGCACATTTAAAACACAAGAAGATGGAACTTTTTAATTTTGCAAATGTTAACGAAATGACAAATCTAGATGAGTTACTTTCGAAGCTTGAATTAGAAGCTAACAAACGCAACATTAAAGAGTTAGAATGGCCAAAAAACGATATATTTTTCAAACATTATGAGATCTCAAAATTAAAAGATAGCGGAAATAAAATTTTAAAAACGTTACAAATCGTACTTACAGAATCAGTAGAAATAGTGACAGACGAAGATAAGAAACAGAAATTAATGACCATTTATCACAATGACCCAATTTCAGGCGGACACTTTGGCAGTAAAAAACTATACGCGAAATTACGAACCAAGTATTATTGGAAAAATATGACGCCTGACATTGCCAAATTTGTCAGAAATTGCGATAAATGTTTATTAAACAAAGTTAAGCCCAAAACAAGAGAAAGTCTAGTACTTACTCCAACACCCTGCAAGCCATTTGAAATTGTCGTTATCGACACGATAGGACCTTTGCCTCAATCAGATAGTGGTAACAGGTTCGCAGTTACCATGATTTGTGATTTGAGCATATATATTGTTACCGTTGCGATCCCTGATAAAAGTGCAAGAACCGTCGCTAGAGCCATTTTTGAAAATTTCATACTAATTTACGGCCTTATGAAGTCAATAAAAACAGATCTAGGAACATAATATAAAAACGATCTTTTTTCTGAAATAACAAAACTCCTAAGTATCGAACATAATTTTTCTACCGCGTATCACCATGAAACATTAGGTACAATAGAACGCAATCACAGAAAATTTTTCCGACTGGGATGTTTATCTAAAGTACTTTACGTTTTTGCACAACACAACAACAAACACAGTTTTTGATAATAAGTTCACACCGTTTGAACTTGTTTTTGGTAAAAATGCAATTCTACCAATAGATTTGAAAAACGATAAAATTGAACCGATTTACAACGTAGAGAATTACGCGAAAGAAATTAAATTTAGATTACAAAAAACCCACGCACTTGCAAAAAATTCTGTTGACAAACATAAAATTCGAAATAAGCCCGGATATGAGAAAAAAGCGCAACCAACATCTTTAATGTAAATGACCAAATTCTAGTACAAAAAGAGCCAAAAGAAAAACACTCAAGTATATATAAGGGCCCGTTCACAGTGACAGATGTGGATGGTGCTAACGTAATTTACTTAGACAAAGACAACAAAGCAAAAAGAGTACACAAAAATAGAATTCACAAAATACTCTAATTATTTATATCGAAAATATTATACATACAACAAAAAAAAAAACAATTTGAATTTTAGTAGCTAATGTACTATTAAAATTTTAAACTAGCTAAATGTAAGTTTACATAATTAAGAAATTACGCTAAGCTAGCTATAAATAGCATTAGTTTCCTAAATATAAATGCATTTTTTACAGAAAAATAAATAAATTGAATTAAATAACGTTTACTGTAACTCCGTTTGCAAAGAAATTGTTATGAACGAACGAATTTCGGGGGGAAATACATATATAAAGAAATTTAAATTAATTTCAGTTTAAGTCGTTCATTCAAAACAATTTATTTTGCAAATTAAAGGGTCAAGAAGAATGCGACAAATCCGATATCACTTTGCCGGATTCTTCTCTTCTTCAGGAGGGTGATGTAAGGTGGCAACACCGACAACACAAAAACATCTATTACAATACTATTCAGCACTTCGGCTGAATAGCATATACATATGTGAATATAAGAAGTAAAAGAAAAGAGGTAGAGAAATAAAGCTTTTTGCGGCGGCCAATTCAATTCCTGTTTGACAGTCAACTAGAAAAGCAGTGTTAATTTTTCATAAGTAATCGGGCAAATAATAAATTTTATGTGTTTGGCGGGTGACCAAGATTGGCCGCAACATATCACCGAGCCGGAGCAGTTCCTGCAACAGAGCGACTTATTTTCACCAGAGCAGTTCCTGCAAAGTAAGTTTATATTCCCCGGAGCAGTTCCTGCAACCGGCGAATTCATTTCTTCTGAGGAAAAACTCCTTACAAAGGTGCACCTGTGCCTTGTGGCCGCCAGCCATGCCTTCTACGGTCGCCATATAAGGTCACCAACAGGTGCACCTTTGTAAGGAGTTTTTCCTCAGGAGAAATGAATTCGCCGGTTGCAGGAACTGCTCTGGTGAAAATAAGTCGCTCTGTTGCAGGAACTGCTCCGGCTCGTTGATATGTTGCGGCCAATCTTGGTCACTCGCCAAACACATAAAATTTATTATTTGCCCGAGTACTTATCAAAAATTAAAACACGACTTTTCTAGTTGACTGTCAAACAGGAATTGAAATGGCCGCCGCCAAAAGCTTTATTTCTCTACCTCTTTTCTTTTACTTCTTATATTCACATATGTATATGCTATTCAGCCGAAATGCTGAATAGTATTGTAATAGATGTTTTTGTGTTGTCGGTGTTGCCACCTTACAAATTATCCGGGGACATCCGGATCCACATTTTGACCCACATCTGGGGACCTGACGTAGGAATCATAATGAGTTCATCTCTATGTAAAAGCCCTGCTTTTCAGTTGACACCAATATCGTTGAGAAATTTTCCGGGGCAATCCGGGTCCACGTTCATTTGGTACCAATATCCCTGAGAAATATCCCGGTGTTATGCGGGTCCGGGTGCTGACCCACACCTTGGGACCCGACCTAGGAATCGTAATACCTGCTCAGCACCCTTCATTTGATACCAATATCGCTGAAAAGTTTTCCGGGGTCGTCCGTGTCCACGTTTTGACCCATATCTGGAGACCCGACCTAGAAATCACAATGAGTACTATTCTATGTAAATTCTCTACTCAATACCTTTAATTTGATACCAATATCGCTCAGAAACATTCGAGGGCCATCCGGGTCCACGTTTGACCCATATCTGGAGACCCGTCCTAGGAATCACAATGGGTACTATTCTATGTAAATTATCTGCTCAACACCTGTCATTTGATACTAATATCGCTCAGAAACATTCGAGGGTCATCCGGGTCCACGTTGTGACGTATATCTGGAGACCCGGGCTAGGCATCACAATTATAATAGTTCTGTGCTGAAGTCCTCACCAATACCTTTCGTTTGATACTAATATCGCTCAGAAACATTCGGGGGTCATCCGGATCCACGTTGTGACCCATGTCTGGAGACCCAGGCTAGGCATCACAATTATAATAGTTCTGTGTTGAAGTCCTCACCAATACCTTTCGTTTGATACTAATATCGCTCAGAAACATTCGGGGGTCATCCGGGTCCACGTTGTGACCCATGTCTGGAGACTCGACCTAGGAATCACAATGAGTACTATTCTATGTAAATTCTCGGCTCAATACCTTTCATTTGATACCAATATCGCTCAGAATTATTCGAGGGTCATCCGGGTCCACGTTTTGGCCCATAACTGGAGGCCCGACCTAGGAATCACAATGAGTACTATTCTATGTAAATTCTCTGCTCAATACCTTTCATTTGATACCAATATCGCTCAGGAACATTCGAGGATCATGCGGGTCCACGTTTTGACCCATATCTGGAGACCCGACCTAGGAATCACAATCAGTACTATTCTATGTAAATTCTCTGCTCAATACCTTTCATTTGATACCAATATCGTCCAAAAATATTCAGGGGAAAACCGGATCCACGTTTTGACCTTTTGACCTATATCTCGGGAACCGACTTCCGGATATGAAAAAAATATGTATATAAACCATCTAGGGCAAGGTACTAAGCTGGCGTCAAAATCCCTCCACGCGTTTGGGCGAAAGCCGGCGACAAAGAAATGGGCTTGATTTTTATATATATATAGATAGATATAGATTAGGATTTACACAAGGAGATGAATCTCAGAACATTTCGGTGAATTTGTTTTATGAGTGGGCATCAAAAATTAATGACGATGTTAAGATTTTGATAGAAAAACAAAACGGAGATCGGCCGAACCCATATTATTTTCCGTCTTGGGCCAAAAGCTCTTAACCGACTCTAAGGAGATTCCACTATGGTTATGTATCATGCGCGACATTTTTGACTATGGTAGAGTGCCTACGTCAAGCGCAAGCGCGGAATAGAATTTTAACAACTTGGAGACTACGTTGCTAAAAAGCAGATTGGCTTACGAACCGATGAATTCGTTCAAAAGCACCTCGATTATTTGAACGGTGCAGCCAATCGTTTGATGACGATGGCGAATTATAGCGATATTTTAGACGAGGAAACCCAAAGGTGTCACCTACCCTTTTCTACAAACAACACAATGCCACGGCTTAATACCAAAAGGGTAAAACAACAACACTAGGTGACAATAACTAAAACGAATGCACCGACTCACTCAGTGGAGACGGGGTGGGTACATATAATAAATCAAACACACAAACTAAGACCAACCAAAAATAAAATACCAATATTTTTTTCAAAATACCCAAACTGTGACAAACAAATGTTTTATGGGTGCACCCGAGGTGAGGTCCAACCGGAAGGTTACGAACCCACTCGCACAGTTCCTGAGCTGCCAGGAACAACTTTAACCCGCCGCCAAATGACTGGGCTCTGGGTGCGGGATGCTAAAAGGATGGGTTAAGGAAATCGGGGAACGAAACAAAGAGGCGACAAATTCTACAACAACAACAACACAGAGTATACTTATCAGAGCCGGAGTGTGTTCCGGCTTAAAGGTCTCCGCAGTATCCACCACCAACTCGCCACGATCCAACTTGATCCTTTAAATTTCCCTTCCCTTTTTATCTTGACACACCCTAACCCACACTATTTTCCTTCCGCACTTGGATTTTCCTTTTTCTTTTCTTTTAAATTCAACTTCGCCTCAAAACTTTTCCTTAACACTTTTTTTTTTCAAAACCTTTCCACTATTCCACCACTCTATTCTATTAAAATTAAATTTTCTTCTTTTTTTTTTCTAACACCAAAAACACCGCTTTTACAATTATTTTAAATTCGCCCGCACAGAAAAGGATCCTCTCGCTATCGCATACAAGAGTATTCTGACGCGCACCCGCGAGCCAGGCCGAAGGCTGCGCGCCAGCATATACATTTTTGTATATACCATCAGGCTGTATGTGTGGGTAACCACCAGGTTGCACCGAACCGCTAACCTGTGCGGTCATCACCGATGCCCCGACCAATGATATACAACCACACACACATAAACTGCCTTCATCTAGCGGATGCCTTAATGCACCGCAAAAGGGACGAAAGCGATGACACCCCTTTCTGCGCCTTCCGCGCTCATTGCTTTTCCTTATTTACATCCTACATATTTACATATATGTATAACAATTTGGTGGGGAACTCCGCTAAAAGGCAAAAGCTCACAACACACTCCGCCAGTACTGCCCATCATGGCAATATCAATTAACTTCATTTGTCGCCGCCAGGGTGCGCTCCCCGTTGGGAACAAAGGATAAAAGGTAAAAAGGTAAATAAACAAAACAAATGAAAATTTGCTCTGCCAGTGCATACATACATAGTGGGAGTAACAAAAGGAAAAATATTTTGTCGCGATCAGACCGCGACAACTCCACCCTTTCCTCGTGAAAGAAGGAAGCTTCCTTCTTTGGCCCTAATGCTACCTATCCCTATACGGCTTTAAATCCCTAACATTCCATGTACCCTTCTCCCTATCATTCTCATCTACTAAAACATATGTCCAAGGAGATACCCTCTTTTTAATCACAAAAGGCCCTACATACTTAGGCGCTAACTTCGCTGCAAAATAATTAGCCGCATCGGACAACGCAAAATTCTTTCTCCACACTAACTCTCCTGGCAGATATTGTACATCCCTTCTCCTGAGGTTATACTGTTTAGCTAACTTAGCTCCTGCCTGCTCCAACTTCAATCTTATGTCTGCTCTAATCTCCACTAACTTCCTAGCTCTCTCCTCGCAATTCAATTGTTCCTGCTCTCCTAAGGACCTTATATAACCCTGGCTACCTTCAAGCACCATGTCCCGACCGAAGTTAACAAAGTATGGTGTAACTCCTAACACCTCATGCTGTGATGACCTAATGCAACACGCTACCTTCGCTAACTGTTGATCCCATGACCTCTGGTTCTCTGAAACATAAGCCCTAAGGGTAGTCTTAATAATTTGATTAATCCGTTCCGCTGGATTAGCCTGCGGGTGGTAATGCGCAGTATATCGCAACTGGACGCCGTAGACACCGCAGAGACCTTGAAGCTCACGACTCTTGAACTGGGGTCCATTATCACACACAACGGAATTCGGAACGCCAAACAATAGAAAAACATCATTTTCAAGAAATTTACAGACACTCTTCGCAGTCGCTGTGCGCAAAGGAAACAACAATGGAAACTTCGAAAAATAATCCACAACCGTAAGAATATATTGGTAACCTTGAGCCGACTTTACCAAAGGACCAACCAAATCAACACAGATCATCTCCCACGGTTCAACTTACTTAGACCTCTCTATCATTCCCCCAGCTGGCTGTTTATTATCAGGCTTTACCTGCTGACATGTCTTACAAGTTCGTACATACTTAGCAACATCGGATTTCATTCGCGGCCAATAAAACTTCTGAGCAACTCTAGCGAACGTTTTCCTCACACCCATGTGTCCTGCTAACGGACTATCATGGCAACTTTTCAAAACATTTTCCCTCTGAGAATTTTCGATAACCATTTTCCATTCGGGCCCCTCCCCGTAAATGGATGGATACGGCGATTTAACAAATTTATAAAGGACACCATCTTCTACTCTCCACGCAGGGTACGACAAAGGATTCTCTGACACCGATTCAATCATTTTCGTTATCCAAGGGTCCGACGTAGAAATTTCAAAAATAACAGGAACATTTCTCGACAGCAAATCTGGAACAACATGTTCTTTCCCTTTCCTATGGATAATCTCGAAATCATATTGCTGAAGCTTCAATGCCCAACGAGCCAGTCTACCACAAGGATCTTTCAACCTATTCAACCACACCAAAGAATAATGATCCGTAATAACTTTAAATTTCGTTCCTTCGATGTATGGTCGTAACTTATCGACCGCCCACAGGACCGCCAAACATTCCTTCTCTGTGGTGGAATAATTTTTCTCACCTTTATTCAGGGACCTACTCAGATATGCTATCACCTTCTCACCGTCTTCAAAGTCTTGGGTCAACACAGCTCCTATACCAAAGTCTGACGCATCCGTTTGTATAATAAAAGGCCTATCAAAATCTGGGCAACTTAAAACGGGCGCCGTAACTAAACGTTCCTTAGCTTCTCTAAAACTCCTATCACATTCTTCGCTCCAAATGAACTTCTTATTCTTCTTAGTTAACTCGGTGAGAGGTCTAACTAACTCTGAAAAATCTTTGATGAATCTACGGTACCAGGACACTGTACCTACAAAAGATCTCACTTGCTTAACATTTCTCGGGACTTCTATCCTAACCATTGCCTCTACCTTTTCAGGATCAACATGTAGGCCGTTTCTATCTACGACATAACCTAAGTACTTTAACTCAGGCCTACAGAAACTGCATTTCTCTCTATTGAGTTTTAATCCTGCCTCAGCTAATCTATCCAAAACCTCTTTCAGAATTTCCAAATGTTTTTCAAACGTTTTTGTTCCGATGAGTATATCATCCAAATATACAAAAACATGGGGCTCTAACTCTGGTCCTATGACCGAATCTATAAATCTCTGCCACGTTGCAGGCGCATTATGTAAACCGAATGGCATTCTCTTAAATTGGAAAAGACCTCTACCTGGCACCGTGAATGCTGTATAGGGCCTAGAACTCCTCTCTACTGGTATTTGCCAGTAAGCAGACTTGATGTCTAAACTTGATAAAAATTTCGCATCCCTCAGCTTATCCAAGGTCGCCGACACATAAGGAAGGGGGTAACTATCCTTCTCGGTACATTTATTCAGAACTCTATAGTCTACACAAAACCTATATGTACCGTCCTTCTTCCTTATCATGACCACTGGGGAAGCCCATGGACTATGAGACGTCTCAATGACACCCTTGCTGAGCATATCCTTTAACTCCTCGTCCATACGCGACTGTATGGTAGGCGATACCGGATAGTATCGCTGCTTCACAGGCTCAACTCCTGCCTTTATCCTTATCCAATGCTCAACAAGATGGGTTCGACCTAACCCGTCTGCCATAGTCTCAAAAGCATTCCCAACTAATCTACCTAAAGCTTCAGACTGCCTAGTATCTAATTCACTGTGGTCCATGATCGCTACCGACGCCTCCTGTTCCGGTCGAGAAAACGACCATACCCTGCCCATCAGATCCGGGATTATATCCGCCTTGGGCCAGAAATCTACACCAAGAATAAGAGCATGAGGTATACCAGGAACAATAAGACAATCTATGGGGACCGACTTGCCCGCCACCACAATTGGTAACGAAATAGAGCCTAACGCTGCTACTCGACCACCATCCGCCAAGATAATTTGAGGAATATTTACCGATGACGAAACTCCGACGCCATACGCCTGTAGCATACTCCAACCAATTCGACCAATCACCGTACGTGAAGCCCCAGAATCCAACAATGCTCGAAAAGAAAAACCGAAAACCGACACATCGATATGTGGACGCTGATCATGGCCGCTTGCCACCAATGAATAACCCATATAAGAAACAACTCGACGATCTCCTATTATAGCCAGCTGGGAGTTAGCAGGATTACTAACTCCTGTTAGACCACCTGACATGCCGTCCCAGGTGTCTAATTCGCGTTTCCCGAATTGTTTGTTGCGACATTGGAATTATTGTTCCTGTCAGAATCAGACCTGAAGGGGTTTGAAGACCGCCTTCCCTCTAGACCAGACCTACCACCACTTTGGGTACCACTCGGCTTTGCTGTACACATTGGACAGTCCCGCTTCATGGCACCAATCCTACCGCATCCAAAGCACTTGATTGTTTTCCTACAATCCGCCGAAACATGACCAAATCGCTTGCAATTGGAACACCTAGTATTCGGCCCATACCTATTCCTCGGACTGGTTGCCGACTGGTTCACTGACGCAGCCTCACCACCTACAGACATGTATGCCAAGTCCGGCTCCAACAAACCTTTAGCCTTATGGTTTGGAGGGGGAACAAAAGCATCAACCGACGACCTAACCGCTTCCAACTTCCTTCCCAGAGCAACTAATTCAGAAATCGGCCCAGGTGTAACTAGTCCCAATTGAGTCTGGTAGAATGGAAGAAGATTCGCCCTAATTATACCCAACATCCTACTCTCAGAAATTGGTTCTTGTAACCTTCCAAACATAATCCTCATCGCAGCCACATATACTCCAATTGACTCATTTGCTCCCTGAGTCCTTCTTCGAATTTCCGACATTAATAAATCGTCGTAATTAGGGGGGGAGAAATTCCAATTTTAATTCACGCACTAATTCTCCCTATGTAGCTATCGAACGCCTAATCGACCTAAACCACAACAAAACTTTACCCGAAAATAAATCAACCGCGCCTCTAAGTAACTGAGACTCAGCAACGCCGCGTGCCTCGCTAAGCTCATCAACACGCTCCAAAAATACATATAACGACAATCCCGACCTCTCTCCATCGAATTTAATATTCCATTTAGCCAGATTCGGTGGCTCCTGCGAAATCCTACCGACTAGTTCTACTTCCTCGGAAGACCTTACTGGCACTGGTCTCACATCTGGTCCCGGTGAGACTACTTGCCCTGGTGATGCGCACTGGGTTGCTCACCCTGTTCCGACTCCTGTTTGTCGTCATTCATCTCTTCTAGATAACCCAGCATCAAAATTACCCTGTTCCTTATATCCGCCTGTGACGCCATATCGTCATCATTTTCGGGTTTAGCTCTACCGATCCTATTCAAACACCACTCCAGTTTTGTGGTCGCCTTAATACCATCTGATGGCTTTCCTCCATTATTAAGATCCGAAACTAACTTCCCTATCTCTACTATTTTTGCCTCTACCGCTGTTTTGTCCTCTTCGAAAGTGAACGGATAATCCTTGAATAAATCTACCGACCCACGTCGTTCAACAGCCCGCGATGCTCTTAACGATTTCCGCATTGATTCCACCGATGCTACTGCTAATCCGCGTGCCTCCATCTCGTAGGCCAATTCTTCCTGTGACAAACGATTGATCTCCATTTTGTTTCCAGATAATAAAAAAGTTCCGACGCAAAAAAATTCAATATAAAGTTTCCAACTCAGAAAAAAAATGTATCGCCGCCAAACCGAAGCGTAAAATTACAAAAAAAAATTGCAATACTAAAAATTAAATTAAAACTCTAAACACAATTCGAAACCAACAAAAAAAAATATTTTTTTTTTCTCAAAACCGATAAAAATAACACCTAAAAATTTCGAAATTAAAAATCAAATCCACAAAATGAAAAAAAATTATTTAAAAAAAAATGTTTACTTGCCCAATTTAAATTTTCAACACACAAAAATATCCGCAGGTTTCCAAAAGTTACAAAAATTTTATTTGATTTTGAAAATCAATAACAAAATAATTTTTTTTTTTTTTATATCCACCCAATCTAAAATTGATAATGAGAAATAGTACGCCAAATTTAAAATTTAACGAATACAAGCTCCAATTCCCAAAACTAAACTTGACACCCTAATATTTTCCCAAACTCTAAACTTTTAGCTCCACCCTAGCACTGGCGCAGCAAATTTGGGAGCTATAACAAAAAACAATAGAGCCTATTACAAATGTAACAACACTAACAACACTACCTACTGGGACAACACCAACAATAGCTTACGTACCTTAATGCAGTGATAGGCGTTTCATTGTTCAATTGAACGCGCTCACTTCACACAGACACGTTATGCTCTTTCTTTTGTAAACGATTTACTGTGTAACCTAAATCAAACGCACGCCGTCAATTTACTGTCAAAAATTTCTCATGCCCATACAACTTGTATGGGAGTAACCGAAATTGAACGGCGTGCGTAAAAAGCAAATTCGACGCCCAATTTTTGTTTTGCGTGACAGTTGAAATTAAGCATTGTGGGTGATTGTTTGCAAAAAAATTGACACTTGCTTTTGATATCGTGTCTGTTAGGTACATATTCCACAAAATAACAAGATTTTCTCTGATTTTCTGTATTTTTCTATTTCTTTATCTGAACACGCACGCAAGTCAATTTCGGTTCAACGCATATGGAAAATTTGCGTGCGTGCGTTAAATTGACGACTTGCGTTTGATTTAGGTTACACAGTTAGTCGTCACTCAGCAAGTGGCGAATCAACATCGTATGTGGGTTTCGCTTGTTTTTGCGTTAGAAATAATGTACGTATGTATGTATTGCCCGAAAGCATTACGCATCATAAAATACTTTGCGCTTGCCATTTCACGTTATGTACGACCGCATACGTCAATGGCCAGCAAGCGACTAAACGAAAACGAACCAATTGACTTGCGCGATGACGGCGCTCTCACTAATACAGCTGCATTTCAATTTTGCCTATCACTGCCTTAATGTATGTATGTATGTATGAGCCGCTCTCGCTCTCTGACTTGACCACAGGTAAATGTACGTATGTATGTATATAAGAATAAACGTGTAAATAAGAAATTGGCAAAATGCAAATTGCAAACTTAACAGTAGGGTGGCCAGTAAAAAAAAATGGTTTAATAAAAAATGTAAAACTAGAGTAAAACACCAAAGCAAAATATTTTATTGATTTGTAATTCAAAAAAATATATATATGTAGGTATGAAATGAATGTATGGATCTTTGCCCTTGACTCCTTTATGTGTGTATGTGTATGTGTATGTACTTCAGTATGGACTCCCTTGAAACCTTCTTCCACTCCGATATATGTATGTCTAATTAACGTATATAAAATTTTTTTTTTTTTCTTTTAACTCGGGGAAATTTTTTTCTTTGAAAAATGTGGCTCACCCTAATGAGATATTAACAGAAACGACTTTTTGCGTGTTGTTGTACGCAATGGAATTTTTTTCTTTGGCTAATTCCGCGACCTAACACTATTTATATACGTAAATATGTATTAATATGTTTATACGTAGGTATATATTTATTTATTTATTGACGACTACCTGTTGTTTTCCTTCTGTTACCCTTTTTTACTTGTATGTACGTATGTATGTATGTTCCCCAAAGGGAAAAAAAATTCTTCTCGTTTCCGACAAACTCCGATTTGACCAAATTCGCAGCTCTCCGATTCTCCTCGGGTCAAAAACAAAAAAACGAAAACTCCTCGGATTCTCCTAAGTAAGAAAATAAATAAAACAAAAATCTGCAGAATTATTCTTGTCAGAGATGTAACAAAGAAAAAACAAACAGGTACAAAAAATTTACCAACAACACAGTACCTATATACACTGCTACCAAAAACAACACTTCATAGAATTTTTCTTTTCTCACAGAAAACAATTTACCAACTCCTTAATTTTTTTTCGAGCCCCACGTTGGGCGCCAATTTGTCACCTACTCTTTTACACAAATAACATAGCCACGGCTTAATACAAAAAGGGCAAAACAACAACACAAGGTGACAATAACGAAATATAAATGCACCGACTCTCTCAGTGAGGACGGGGTGGGTACATACAATAAATCAACCACAAAAACTAAAATCAACCAAAATTAAAATACCAAAAACTTTTCACGAAAATACCCAAAACTAAGACAAACAAATGTTTTATGGGTGCACCCGAGGTGAGGTCCAACCGGAAGGTTACGAACCCACTCGCACAGTTCCTGAGCTGCCAGGAACAACTTTAACCCGCCGTCAAATGACTGGGCTCTGCGTGCGGGATGCTAAAAGGATGGGAAAGGGATACAGGGGGCGAAACACAGAAGCGACAAATTCTACGAGAACAACAACGCAGAGTATACTTATCAGAACCGGAGTGTGTTCCGGCTTCAAAATCTCCGCGGTGTCCACCACCGATCCGCTGCGGTCCACCTTGATCCTTGCCCCAACCACCATCAACTTTAATTTTCCTTTTTCTTTTTTTTCTACACACCCTAACCCGAAACTTTATTCTTTCTTCCACTAACACTTATTAATTTTTCTAACACCACTCGTCTCTATATTTTTCTTTTAAAATTTAATTTCTCCACTCTTCTTTTATTTCTAAAACTCTACTTTAATGATAAAACACTAAATTCTTTTCCTACACTCTATCCAATTTTAACTCAAAACTTCTATTTCTTTTCCCTTTTTTTTTTTTTTAAACACCGATCGCACAAAAGAAATGTTACCGCACTCGCATACCAGAGTATTCTGACGCGCACCCGCGAGCCAGGCCGAAGGCTGCGCGCCAGCATATACTTTTTTTTGTATATACCATCAGGCTATATGTGTGGGTAACCACCCGGTCGCACCGAACCGCTAACCTGTGCGGTCATCACCGATGCCCCGACCAATGATATACAACCACACACACATAAACTGCCTTCATCTAGCGGATGCCTTAATGCACCGCAAAAGGGACGAAAGCGATGACACCCCTTTCTGCGCCTTCCGCGCTCATTGTTTTTCTTTATTTACGTCCTACATATTTACATATATGTATAACAATTTGGTGGGGAACTCCGCTAAAAGGCAAAAGCTCGCAACACACTCCGCCAGTACTGCCCATCATGGCAGAATCAATTAACTTTATTTGTCGCCGCTAGGGTGCGCTCCCCGTTGGGAACAAAGGATAAAAGGTAAAAGGGTAAATAAACAAAACAAATGAAAATTTGCTCTGCCAGTGCGTACATACATAGTGGGACAAAGAGAAAAATATTTTGTCGCGATCAGACCGCGACAACTGTAGGTCCACCCAATTAGTAGGATAAACAAAAAGGAGCACACTTCGTATTGGGAGAGAAGCTCGGCCATAAAACTCGGCAGAGTTATAATAGCGCCATTGTTTTATTATTATACATATGTATATACATACTTACACATTTGTTATTCATGAATAGTAAAAATTACACTGGATCACAAAATGAAATTTGTTGTCTGTACTTTGGACGCAACTATCCTACTTATATGTAAAATCGGTCGCTGATTCCGAAAATCGAGTTCATTTTTAATCCTATGGAAAGGTTTTCGAGATATCGGCAATTTACCGTTATTTAGCCAATGGCTCCACTTAATCCTCTATATCTCTGTAACACATTGAGCCATCTGTGGGCCATTCACTAGCAGCACAGACAGTGCGGTTTAAAATGAAAAATTCTATTGTGCTGTGAATAGAATCTACTGGCATCATAGTGTGACCAGGCAAAATATAAGTAATTTTAATATTTTCAATAAATGAAAATTATAATACTTTCAAACGTCGAAAATCAGTATGTAAAAAATGTGCTGGAAACCACCTGTCCTCTGATTGCAAGCGAAAGACAAGATCTGACGATGTCAAATACGCTTTATGTGAGGGTAACCATCCCGCAAATTATAAAGGCTGTATGGTATACAAAAACCTCCAAAGCGCCAAATACCCAACTCTGAGGAAAAAAGCGTCTACACAGCCTCAGGAGAAACCAACACAGCCAAGTGAAACCCCAATTCAAATTGAGCCATACACAGTCACATAAGCTCACGCAGTAAAGAAAGGCGTAACACCCCGCTCGAACCCTAATAATGCTATTCCTAATAGTAATGAAACCCACACACGAACGCAAAACACTAACGAAATGCGAGAAATGATAGACTTACTGAAGCAAGTCATGCAACAAATGACAGCAATGATGAGCCTTCTCGTCACGTTCACGACTAAAAACTGTGCTTCAAGCCGTTAAATGTTCTTATCTGGAGTGCCAACGGCCTATTCAAACACTTACTTGAAGTTAAAGCTCTACTTCAGACCCATGATATAGATATACTCCTCATATCGGACACCCATTTTACGGACAAAAGCTACTTTGAAGTACCCAACTACAAGTTTTACCACACAAAACACCCAAGTAACAAAGCTCATGGAGGCTCAGCTATCTTGATACGGAAAAGTATTAAACATTACAGCACGAATTCGTTTCGTACAAATGCTATACAAGCCACAAATGTTGTCATTGAAGACCCGAGTGGCCAGCTTACACTCTCTGCTATCTATAGCCCGCCGAGGCACTCAATCAGCACTGCAGAATATGAAAATTTCTTCAAAACTCTTGGAAATCGATCTCTAGCTGGCGGCGATTACAATGCCAAACACACATTCTGGGGCTCTCGTCTCATTACTCCTAAAGGAAGACAGCTATACAATGCTATTAGCAATCTCAATTTAACCCCATTCTCTACTACACCTTTTCCAGTTTATATTCAGAAAGTTGCAATTTATATTCAGAAAATTACAATTCATATTCAGAATTTTCATTTCATATTCAGAAACTCACAATTCATATTCAGAAAGTTACAATTCATATTCAGAAAGTTGCAATTTATATTCAGAAAATTACAATTCATATTCAGAATTTCCATTTCATATTCAGAAACCCACAGTTTATATTCAGAAAGTTGCAATTCATATTCAGAAAGTTACATTTCATATTCAGAAAGTTATAATTCATATTCAGAATTTCCATTTTATATTCAGAAACCTACAGTTCATATTCAGAAAGTTGCAATTCATATTCAGAAATTTCATTTCAAATTCAGAAAGTTACATTTCATATTCAGAAATTTACAATTCATATTCAGAAAATTGCAATTCATATTCAGAAAATTACATTTAATATTCAGAAAGTTACATTTCATATTCAGAAAGTTACAATTCATATTCAGAAAATTACAATTCAAATTCAGAAACATGGAACATAAGTTTCTGTGTAAATTTTTCAGGTAAAAAATTACATTGTTTTTTTCAAAAGTTTTTTCTGAAGGGTAGAGTTCGTCCTTCATTCAAAAGGTCGTGGGTTAGAAACCCAGTCCGAACAACATCGAAAATTTGTTTTATTTGAAATCAGGGAATTAATGTAGCGTAATCCCTCGCATTCGGTCGGCAACCATCCGAGTGTATTTCTGTTATAAAAAAGCTTCTCATGCAAAATTTACATTCCTCGGCGGATGTCGTTCAGGGTCGGCATAAAACTGTAGGTCCACCGAATTCGTAAAAAAAAGTGAAGCAGTACTATGTTATTAGGCATATGGAACAGTTTTCCTTAAATTACATTTTTATTATGAGTAGGTATAAGTATATGACCGCACACACATGTAAAATTAGACAAAGTAAAATTTATTTAAAAAAAAACCTTTTGAACCGATGGCTTCTATGTATGTTTGCAAAAAAGAAAACTCAAAAGCGTAAAGTGAAATTTTCTGAATATGAATTGTAACATTCTGAATATGAAATGTAACTTTCTGAATATTAAATGTAATTTTCTGAATATGAATTGCAACTTTCTGAATATGAATTGTAATTTTGTGAATATGAAATGTAACTTTCTGAATTTGAAATGAAATTTCTGAATATGAATTGCAACCTTCTGAATATGAATTGTAGGTTTCTGAATATGAAATGGAAGTTCTGAATATGAATTGTAGCTTTCTGAATATGAAATGTAACTTTCTGAATATGAATTGCAACTTTCTGAATATTAAATGTAACTTTCTGAATATGAATTGTAAATTTCTGAATATGAAATGTAACTTTCTGAATTTAAAATGAACTTTCTGAATATGAATTGTAAGTTTCTGAATATGAAATGGAAATTCTGGATATGAATTGTAATTTTCTGAATATAAATTGTAATTTTCTGAATATAAATTGCAACTTTCTGAATATAAACTGGAAAAGGTGTAGAACTCCCACTTATTGGCCAACAGATACAAATAAAATTCCCGATTTAATCGATTTTTGCGTAGTGAAAGGCATGGCTTCGTCAGATATAAATTGCAAATCGTGCTTTGAATTGTCTTCCGACCACTCTCCAATCCTGGCAACAATTGATAAAAAATTGTACACCGGCAGCGGATAAATGCAGCCTTTACAATCGGAAGACTGACTGGGAATAATTCCGACACATCATCACGTCTAATCTTGACTTGAAATTAGCGTTGAAATCTGCTGAAGATATAGAGGCTGCAGTCGAACATTTTAACAGCTGCATCCAACAAGCTGCGTGGAAATCAACTCCCACTCTCATCAGACAAAAAGGACAAGCGTTACCCATAACATACAAGCTAAGCTCAAGAAAAGCGACTCGCACGGAAAAAGTGGCAACAAACCCGTCACCACGACGACAAGAAAAGATTGAATGCACTCACCAAAGAACTCAAAAATATCCTCAAAATTGAACACAACAGACAAGTTCAACAATATCTCAGTAATATTGATGCAACAGCTGCAACTGATTACTCCCTTTGGAAAGTTGCTAGTAAGCTAAATAGGCCGATTCTCTCCAATTCTCCTATACGAATGGAAAATAAAGAATGGGCGAAAAGTGACGCATAGAAAGCAAATACTTTTTTACGCCACCTAAAATCAGTATTCACCCCACATGATATTGAACCCTCACTAAGCACAATAACAGAAGTGGAAAATACTCTGAGCAAGGCAGATCTATAAAGGTAACAGCACGGCGGCCATGTTGAAAATCTCTCGTCTAAAACGTCAAAAAGCACGTACGAAAATGTAAACAAGACGGAAGTAAACAAAATAAAAGCAATACGATTTGACAATTTAGCCAAAATGAAAATGAATCAGCTGTTGAGCTTATATTACCGGTATAGATCTGCCTTGACTCTGAGTCATCCCTATCAAATGGACCTCCCCATAAAAAGATTCGCAATATCGGAGGTAAAACCCGTAATAGCGAAACTCAACCCAAAGAAAGCTACTGGATACGATATTATTAATGGCAATGTACTAAAGCACTTACTTTACGAAGGCATAAAACTTCTCACTCAACTGTTTAATGCATTTCTAATAACTAGGGATGGAAAAAAATGAAATAACCGATTAACCGCTTTTTAGGTTAATCAAAAGCGTTCGATTATTAATCGCGAATAATTGTGGCGAACTAACCGATTATAACCGTTTTTCGAATACAATTATTCCTTAAAAAAAATATATATGCCACTATTACCAACACCGTCGGCGGTACCGAAATGACGTTTTCGGCAAATCGGCATTATGACAACCGGCGGCGCGCCGAATCTTTCGAAGTTCGGTAAATCGGCTTTATGAACACCGAATGAACGATCATTTTGACAGTTTTTCGTGCCGAAATTTGCCGGAAGTATTTGGTTGCGGCGATATTAACAAAATATCAAAAAATTACAATAAACGTTTAAGTAAATTGTGTAAATGCATGTATGAAGTTGGAATAGGTGTTAATAAGTGTGAATATATGTAAATACATTAATCAACCGGTGGCGAGAAGACACAAACATGGCGTGGGTCCATTGCATTTTCCACCGAGATTGAATTGCTGTTATATGCAAAGAAAAACTTCAGAGAAAAAATTGTGAAATAATGATAATAACAGTGATTTACGTGCGTATGTAGGTTTTGGAAATTAAAATATATTTTCACGCAAGAATAATAATGCATTATCTGAAGTTGATAATTATTGTTTGACTACTATAAAAAAGCAACTAACGAATTATGAATGTGTATTACCAACAATTCACCATTTCAGTAGAAACTTTCGTCTCAATAAAGACGCGTTCAAATAAATATTGCAGGTGGTGGAAGGTCGGCTTCAGTATAATGCGCCCGCCGTATTTAATTTCAAACCACTTCAATGTTTCAATGAATCCTTCAGGAAAAGTTCAGTGAATGATAATTTTACTAGTTATAACACTCCCGACTACGCAAATTACTGTAAATCTCTCCAGATCTAACTCCAGAAAGGGAGTTCTGTCGGCTGAGGTTTACTTTTCAAAGCGCGGCGGCCTTCACAATGCATAAGGGTGCTCTACGCAAAAATACTGTGTTATTAATGAATTATAAGTTTCTGCAAGATTTCGTTTGCATTTTAGTGATCTATCGCCAAAAAAAAGAAACGAAAAATTCCGGTGCCGGGTAAATTGCTATTGAAATTTTCCCCTGTTTTTGTATACAATTTGCTTTTATGTAGTTCAAAATAATTCTATGAAAAACAGAAAAAGGGACAAGGTAAAGATTTCTTTCACGCAAAATTAAGACTATTTTTTTTTTATTTTCAGCCTCTAATTAAATTTACGCTTGTTTACTTAAAGTAAAATTATTGCTATGATCTCTCAAACACTTTCTTTCGTTCAGATAAATCCTTTGCTGCTCTTCCTCTACTAATAAAGCTGCTATCGTAATAGAATCCATTATTTTATTATTTAAATAAATTGTTTTTAGTAAAGTAAAGTAAAAATGTATTTGGTTTTATCAAAAAGATAAGAAACCTGAGAAAACCCCGCTCAATTTCGCATCAGCACTTGGTAACGCTGATTCGAACATAGTTCATATGGTAGGTACGGGGTAGCTGATACGATTTTCGACAAGTTCGGCACCGTGGCTTTCGGCGTTTCGGTAGTTCGTTCGGTGTTCGTGATATTGGCAATTAGCTGATATTAAAAATAGAGAAATAACTTGCCATCCCTACTAATAACTAGATTTATACCCCCTCAATGGAAAGTCGCTCAGATGAAAATGATTCTGAAACCAGGAAAGCCCCCTGATACGGCAGCGTCTTACAGACCCATTAGCCTGCTGCCCGTTGTGTCAAAAGTCTTGGAAGTTATTTTCCTTAAAAGACTCCTACCCATAATAGAAGAGCGTAACATTATACCTAATCACCAGTTTGGCTTCAGAAGAGGGCACGGAACAATTGAACAAGTACATAGACTTACCGAGAAAACTACTCTGCCTTTGAGCAAAAAAAATATTGTACAGCTGCTTTTCTAGACATATCCCAAGCTTTTGATCGCTTATAGCACGACGGTCTCCTCTATAAAATAAAAAAATACTCTCCCTACAAATTACTTCCTATTTATACAGTCTTACCTAAAAAATCGTTACTTTTTCGTCAAGGAAGGAGCATAGCAGTCTGAGCTTTACGAGAGCCTAGCAGGCATCCCGCAAGGTAGTGTATTTGGCCCAATACTGTACCTACTTTACACACATGACCTCCCAATAGCAGAAGGAGTCACTATTGGCACTTTTGCCGATGACACTGCCGTACTGGCTGCAGACCTCAACCCAAACGTGGCCTCACTCAAGCTTCAAGGAAGTTTAAATAAAATTACCCATTGGCTGAAAGACTGGCGGATAAAGTCAAATGAATCAAAATCTGTCCAAATGACGTTTACCACTAGACGTAACACTTGCCCACCCGGAAAACTCAACGGCATTGATATACCGCAAAGTGACGTAACAAACTACCTTGGTATGCACCTCAACAGAAAACTAACATGGAGAACCCACATATTCACCAAACGAAAAGCTCTTGGTATAAAACTGCGGAATCTCTATTGGCTCATGAATCGAAACTCCCAACTATCAATCGACAACTCCTGCTTTACTCAGCCATCATAAACCCATTTGGACCTATGTCATACAGCTGTGGGGAACTGCAGCAAACTCAAATATAGAAATTCTCCAAAGATTCCAATCGAAAACTCTTAGAATGATTGTAAATGCACCCTACTACGTCACAAACGACCGTCTACATCGTGACCTAAAGATACCTACTATTGCTCAGGAAATCAGAAAGTATGCTACATCATACAAAACGAGACTACTAGCTCACCCCAACCCCCTCGCTCTAGCCCTGACGGCAAGACCAACTAGTTTCGTACGCCTCAAAAGAAAATCTTTTACATATCTTTATTGATGGACTACAATAAATGGATGCACTACTGAGAGCAATCCATGCATGCCCACCAAGTTTAAGTCATTATTAATTACTAATTACTTTTAACGAACCACAAAATTGTTAGATGTATTTTATTTATACAGTTGGAAAAATATATTGGATGCTAAAAAAATAAAATAAAAAAATAAACGAACAAGTTTTTATGAAATAAGCTATCATTGGGAGCATGGCTTTGTTGTGATTCTACCCAGCACAGTAGAAATGAGAGAAACTGCGATTTTTCGATATCTGTGATTTCGGTGATTGCTATTTTTAAATCACTGCGATTTTAAACTGCTATTGCGATTGCATAGACTGCTATAAAATCATCAGTTACCGGTAGAGATTAATTTTGCGTTTTCTGAGCGATATAACCTGTCATTTTATGTTAACAAAATGATAGCAATAACAACGTATTTCGCAGTAATTTCGCTGTTTGTGAACATTTTTCAAATATAAATTGTAAATTCAATAATTTTTTTTTCTTATATTTCTATATACTGTTATGGTACACGTTTGACCTCGATTACGATCTACAATCGAGTGGAGCAGCAATGCATGGCGGTCGGCATGATCTAGGGTTGCACTGTGGCTAGTCATTGTCGGCTGGGCGGGGTTCTTGCCTACATTGCTGTCCTGCGCCATAAACAGAAAAAATTCATATCATGCCTTTTCAAACCAAAACGAGTAAAATCACACTAAAACAACATCCGGTTTAGCCGGATGCCACGGACGGACCGTTGAAAAATTCTTTTTTTTTTTTTTTTTAGCATCCAATATATTTTGCCAACTGTATAAATAAAATACATCCAACAATTTTGTGGTTCGTTAAAAGTAATTAGTAATTAATAATGACTTAATAAACATGGTGGGCATGTATGGATTGCTCTCAGTAGCGCATCCATTTATTATAGTGCATCAGCAAAGATCTGTAAATGATTTTCTTTTGAGGCGTACGAAATTGGTTGGTCTTGCCGTCAGGGCTAGAACGAGTGGGTTGGGGTGAGCTAATATTCTCATTTTGTATGATGCAGCATACTTTCTGATTTCTTGAGATATAGTAGGTATCCTTAGGTCACGATGTAGTTGGTCGTTCGTGACGTAGTAGGGCGCATTTACAATCATTCTAATGGTTTTCGATTGGAATCTTTGGAGAATCTCTATATTTGAGTTTGCTGCGGTTCCCCATAGCTGTATGCCATAGGTCCAGATGGGTTTTAAGATAGCTGAGTAGAGCAGGAGTTTGTTGTCGATTGATAGTTGGGAGTTTCGATTCATGAGCCAATAAAGATTTCTCAGTTTTATACCAAGAGCTTTTCGTTTGGTGAATATGTGGGTTCTCCATGTTAGTTTTCTGTCGAGATGCATACCCAGGTACTTTGTTACGTCACTTTGCGGTATATCAATGCCATTGAGTTTTACGGGTGGGCAAGTGTTGCGTCTAGTGGTAAACGTCACTTGAACAGATTTTGATTCATTTGACTTTATCCGCCAGTCTTTCAGCCAATGGGTAATTTTATTTAAACTTCTTTGAAGCTTGAGTGAGGCGACGTTAGGGTTGAGGTCTGAAGCCAGTACAGCAGTGTCATCGGCAAAAGTGCCGATAGTGACTCCTTCTGCTATTGGGAGGTCGTATGTGTAAAGTAGGTACAGTATTGGGCCCATTACACTACCTTGCGGGACGCCTGCTAAGCTCTCGTAAAGCTCAGACTGCTCTGCTCCTTCTTTGACGAAAAAGTAACGATTTTTTAGATAAGATTGTATAAATAGAAAGTAGCTTGTAGGGAGAGTATTTTTTATTTTATAGAGCAGGCCGTCGTGCCATACGCGATCAAAAGCTTGGGATATATCTAGAAAGGCAGCTGTACAGTATTTTTTTTGCTCAAAGGCAGAGTAGATTTTCTCGGTAAGTCTATGTACTTGTTCAATTGTTCCGTGTCCTCTTCTGAAGCCAAATTGGTGATTAGGTATAATGTTACGCTCTTCTATTTTGGGTAGGAGTCTTTTAAGGAAGAGAACTTCCAAGACTTTTGAGACAATGGGCAGCAGACTAATGGGTCTGTAAGACGCTGCCGTATCAGGGGGCTTTCCTGGTTTCAGAATCATTTTCATCTGAGCGACTTTCCATTGAGGGGGTATGAATGCAGTTATTAGTACTGCATTAAAAAGTTGGGTGAGAAATTTTATGCCTTCGTAAGGTAAGTGTTTTAGTACATTGCCATTAATAATATCGTACCCAGGAGCTTTCTTTGGGTTGAGCATCGCTATTACGGTTTTTACCTCCGATATTGCGAATCGTTTTATGGGGAGGTCCATTTGATAGGGATGACTCAGAGTATTTTTCACTTCTGTTGTTGTGCTTAGTGGGGGTTCAATATCATGTGGGGTGAATACTGATTTTAGGTGGCGTGCAAAAGTATTTGCTTTCTCTGCGTCACTTTTCGCCCATTCGTTATTTTCCATTCGTATTGGAGAATTGTAGAAAATCGGCCTTTTTAGCTTACTAGCAGCTTTCCAAAGGGAGTAATCAGTTGCAGCTGTTGCATCAATATTACTGAGATATTGTTGAACTTGTCTGTTGTGTTCAATTTTGAGGATGTTTTTGAGTTCTTTGGTGAGAGCATTCAATCTTTTCTTGTCGTCGGGGTGACGGGTTTGTTGCCATTTTTTCCTTGCGAGTCGTTTTTCTTTGAGCTTAGCTTGTATGTTGTGGGTAACGCTTGTCCTTTTTTGTCTGATGAGGGTGGGAGTTGATTTCCATGCAGCTTGTTGGATGCAGCTGTTAAAATGTTCGACTGCTGCCTCTATATCTTCAGCAGATTTCAGGGCTAGTTTGAAGTCAAGATTAGACGTGATGATGTGTCGGAAGTATTCCCAATCAGTCTTCCGATTGTAAAGGCTGCATTGTTCCGCTGCCGGTGTAAAATTTTTATCAATTGTTACCAGGATTGGAGAGTGGTCGGAAGACAATTCAAAGCACGATTTGCAATTTATATCTGAAGAATTCACGCCTTTCACCACGCAGAAATCGATTAAGTCGGGTATTTTATTTTTATCTGTTGGCCAATAAGTGGGAGTTCCAGTAGAGAATGGAGTTAAACTGAGATTGCTAATAGCATTATATAGTTGTCTTCCTTTAGGGGTAATGAGACGAGAGCCCCAGAACGTGTGTTTGGCATTGTAATCGCCCCCAGCTAGAAATCGATTTCCAAGAGTTTTGAAGAAATTTTCATATTCTGCAGTGCTGATAGAGTGCCTCGGCGGGCTATAGATAGCAGAGAGTGTAAGCTGGCCGCTCGGGTCTTCAATGACAATATTTGTGGCTTGTATAGCATTTGTACGGAATGAATTCGTGCTGTAATGTTTAATACTTTTCCGTATCAAGATACCTGAGCCTCCATGAGCGTTGTTACTGGGGTGTTTTGTGTGGTAAAACTTGTAGTTGGGTACTTCAAAGTAGCTTTTGTCAGTAAAGTGGGTCTCAGATATGAGGAGTATATCTATATCGTGGGTCTGAAGTAAAGTTTTAACTTCAAGTAAGTGTTTGGATAGGCCATTGGCATTCCAAATGATAATTTTCAACGGGTTGAAGATGCACAGTTTTTAGTCGTGAGGGTGACGAGGAGGCTCATCATTGATGTCATTTGTTGCATGACTTGTTTCAGTAAGTCTATCATTTCTCGCATTTCGTTAGTGTTTTGCGTTGGGGTGTGGGTTTCATTACTATTTGGAATGGCATTATTAGGGTTCGAGCGGGGTGTTACGCCTTTCTTTGCTGCTTGAGCATATGTGGCTGGGTATTGGTCAATTTCAATTGGGGTTTCAATCTGCATTGGGGTTTGAATTGGCTGTTGTGGTTTCTCTTGGGGCTGTGCAGGAGCTTTTTTCCTCAGAGTTGGGTATTTGGCGCTTTGGATGTTTTTGTATACCATACAGCCTTTATAATTTGCTGGATGGTTGCCTTCACATAGAGCGCATTTGACATCTTCAGATCTTGTCTTTCGCTTGCAATCAGCGGAGAGGTGGTTTCCAGCACATTTTATACATACTGATTTTCGACGACAGTAGGACTTTGTGTGGCCATATTGCTGACAGTTGGCGCATTGCGGTATTTCACGCTTCGGGTGTGGGGGCTCGAAAGCAATTCTTGAGTGCAGGAGACTTTTAATTTGATATATCTCCTTGTTATTGGAGGCGGGTTTGAGTTCAATGATAAACATTGGGAGAGGATTTTTTGTGACTCTGTGTTTTATGTTCCAAATGTTTGTGACTGAGTGACCGAGATCTTTTAGAGAATCCACAATTTCTTTTGTGTCTATTGAGGAGTGCATGTTTCTGAGAACAACTCTGAAGGTACGTTCTTGTTTTGTTTTATAAGTGTGGAACTCTGTGCCCTTCTGTTCCAGTTGTGACACTATGGTTTTGTAAGCATCCAGGGATGATGCTTGTACTTTTACTTGATCCTTGCCTGTGAGCTTTAGATCATAGGAGTTTGGAGCAACTTCTTGTAGTAAACTCATTAGGGGGGGAATGTTTAGAACTTTGTCTATAAATATTGGCGGCGGCTTGGGTATTTTTTCAGTTGGTTGGTTAGTTTCCTCAACTTCAAGGGAGGCAAATCTGTTTTCGTTTTCATTTTCATTTGGTTGGCGGTTTCCAAGCCAGTAATAATTATCAAGTTTAGCCTGTTTTTTAGAGGTAGTATTTTTACTTGGGCTTTCGCGTTGGCGTTTGGGATTGACGATCTTCCATTGGTCGGTTGGGGTAGCAGTTGTCAAGTTTCCTGCAGTTTGGGGTTTCTGGGCTTGTTGTTGTTGGGCATAGAGAATTTCCAGTTGCCTTTGGAGGGTTTCGATCTGCTGTTGTACGTTTGGTACGTTGGTACTAGGCAGGCGGGATGGGGTTAGATGTTGGAACATTTGTTGGGGTGTACCTAGGGATCTCGGTGTTTGGTGCTGTAGTTGCACTTGGGCTTGTTGGGCATCTCGCACTTCGACTTGTTGGGAACCTCCTACTTTAGGAGGAGTATGGTTGGGGGGCATCTCGCTGGTGCAAACGAATATTTTAGTCTATATTCATTTGCACCCGGCTGCGCTTGTAATATGTACAACTTTTTATGATTGTAATACAATGTGGTTGCAGCTTTTTACAGCTCTGATACTTATGTATAAACTTTACACGAATGGTTTGTGTCCACACTAATTCACCACTTAGTGGTGAAAAAGAGGTTTGTGGTGGAGTTTTGTGTGTGGGAGCTTTTGCTATTGTGCGATCAATGCAACAACAATATGCACAATCACTCAGCAATAACACTTAATTTACGCTTTAGAGTTTAAATAAAGCAGTTTTATATTAATTTGATAGCACACTAAATTGCGACACTTTCTCCGACACTTTTTCACAGTATTATTGAGTTAAATTGATCAATTATATATTTTTATATATTTTTTTTTAGCACAAAAGTACGGAGGAAAAAATTTTTGACAACTTCACAGCGCGACCAGTGTGACCAGAATCAAAAAAATTCGAAAATTCAAAATAACCCGAAAATCCAAATTCAAGAGGCCAGGCATCAGTTAAATTTAAATAAATGCGAACCGAGGGAAAATGTTATTAAAATTTGAATATGAATTCTAAAATGTACGTTAAAGTCAGACGGACGTTAGCAAAGAATTTAAACCAAAATTTAAACCGGACGGAAATACTGACATCAACGGAGAAATTTTAAAATAGATAAGCGGGCGTTAAATTTAAATAATCGCGGACGGAAGAGAAAAGATTTAAAAATTTAAATTTGAACGGACGTTGAAGTCGATGTGCATTAGAGTTGAATAAATATTGTCAAAAAAAAACTGTCAAAGTGAATTTAAATTTGAATATTTATATCGCAAAAAAAAATCGTTAAATTTGAATTTAATTTGAATCAACCGGAAGGACCGGTTATTAACAGGCATCTGAAAATACATAAAAGAAGCTGAAATTTAAAATATATGAACAATCAAAAAAAAAGTTAAAGGCCGAACTCACAAGGGGGTGGCGTTGCTGATGTTGTTGCAGCGCCGGTGCGTTTTTGTCCCACCCTAATCCATGGTCACTGTCGCACCCGAATACCAGTAACCCCTTACCTGTGGTGCGCCGCTGGTGTTGTTGCAGCGCTGGTGCTTTTCTAGCCCACCCTCATCCTTGGCCATCGGTGCACCCATATTTCGATGACCCCGTATCTGAAAATCCCTATGCCTTTTTAAATAAGGGTAATCAGCATTCCCATTTTAAATTTACAAAATTTATTTACAAATCATTTCTCTTACCCTACTAAATGTGTGTATGGATAGCTTATTATTCCTTTTTTTTTTGTTCTACATATATATTTATCATTGAAGGGGTTTTTTTTTTTTTTTTTTAATTTTCGTTATATACAATGGTTAACAACTTCACTTAGGGCCGGTTTCATTCTTATAATCCTAAATAGTTTAAGAGACAATTTTAAGTGTAGCGTTTATTAAGGTCCAAAATATATATATGTATTTTCTTTATGATTCAACATTTCAGGGTTCATTTACTACAATTACAGTATTTCTTTTAATTTGTTTGAAATAAGCGGTTTATTAATCGTTTTGTACTTATTAAAAATGGAAATTTTTTTTTTTTTTTTTTTGCAAAACTCAAGCGTAGGACTTAACACGTAGGATATGCATACATACATATGTACTTATGGAAGTGCTTATATTATATAGTACATGTGTACATACCGCCGGCGCCGGTGGTCGCTGCTGCTGCGTTTGCTGCCGTATCTGCTGCTGCTGTCACCGCTTCTGCCTTTGCTGCTACTGATGATACAGGTATTTTGCTTTATTTGTTGGCTTAAGTCTTTTATTATTTTTTTTTTTTTCTACGATAGTGCGTAACTTACAGCCAGTACTAATGGCCTTTCACATGCGTTTGGGGTACTTTTATGTAGATATTTGATACAATTATACTCTACACGTCACCATCACTGCGCTATAATTTTATCCGCCACTGTTCATGTTTCCACGAGTTGATTTTTGCAATGCAGCAATTACATATGTATGTATAAGTAAAAGTTTATACATAAAAAAAAATTTTTTTTTTTGTATGTATGTGCTCTATACAAGTATATTTGATGTATTTTTTTTTTTTTGCAATTAATGCAATAAAAAAAAAGGTAATAAAAAAGTGAAAATGGCGCACAATGTAGTATTTATGATTTGTTTAATTTGCGTTTTTTTTTTTTTTTTTAAATGAAATCATTATAATTCGTATTACACTCAAAAGTGAAACGCGTAGTTTTTTTTTTTTATTAGAAGTCTGTGCTTTCATTTAGTCGCTTTTAATAGTTCCTTTTTTTATAATGTTTTTTTTTTTGAAATTAGCGCGCAGCTTCCGCTGTTACTTTTAATATTTAATCATTTTTTTTTTTTTTTTTTTTGCATTAGCACTTGAAATGTTTTGCAATTTTCAGCATGTGCCAAAATAGCCGTATTACGACGATAAATTTCTTATCTGCGACCGAGCACTACCACGTTCACTTGCTGACCGAGCACTAACACCCAACTCATCGACTGTCTTTTTCCAACTCACTTTCTGTACCCCAATTTTTCCTGTTCAAGCGTGCCTAGCTAAACGCTCACCTTCCCCTTTTTCTGTATCTGTTTGGAAGGGTCCCGTTTCCTATCGTATAACAATGTAGTGCCGTATAACAATGTAGTGACGTGTGCATAATAGTGGCGTGACTTTACGGTTACCCGAATGTCTACATCATGGTATGACGCTAGCAATGACACAAGCGAGATAGAATACGGTTGCCATGACACACAAAAAAAAATTACCAAAACTTTCGGAATAAAATGCCTCAAGCATTTTTCCCATGAAACTATTTCAAAATAATCGATTGTATTCGTGCCCTAGAAAATTTGCTACTGTAAAATTCTACTAGTGTACGTTGGGAATATTAATAGACATTGTTGTCTTACGCTCAAATTATAAAAATGAAACAATAGTATAAACATGCGGTAAATAATTAATTAATTTTCTGTGAACTATGTAAAATTTAAAATTGTATGGAGCGCATAAGAACATTTTATAATAGGTGCATTTGAAAGTACTAAGTACCCGAATAACCACGTGTTACGTATTTTCACATTACGAAGTGTTCATGGCAACCCTGGAAGAACCAGTTTGTCCATCACCAATACTTGTGCATCTCCGCCATTGGAACGATTGTGAAGATTCGGAGGGGAAATTTCTCATGATGCCTACTCATAGAGGTCGGCTCGATAGCTTGCCAGATTTGAAGAAAAATTTATGCGCGATCTATAAAGCTCGGGATCAAAAAAAAAATGAAGCAATACCATATAATCATCTCGAAGAATAAAAAAAATTAATGTAAATTTCGGATAAACCCGCTCACTTAAATTTTGTTTAAACACTTAGTGGAGGAAAAAGGGAATTAATTACAGGATTTGAGCAAAGAAAAATTTCGCATTTGTAATATCTAGTAACTGAATGAGAAAATACGAATCGTTATTATTGCTAGAACACCATAATTGGTAAATGAAATTACTCGAACAGGAAAGTTACTGACGGCAAAAAAAAATTGTAAGCTATTCTATCGAAACCACCCCTATAATACAACCTCATTCTCCTTCACATGCGGCCAAGGCTAATTTATAGAAGGTTAACCTACTGAACAGCTGATTGCAAGCTTTTTTTTTTTCTATTTCTTCTTTATCCATATCGTGATGCTTATGTCAAAACTTATGTCAATTTTGATCTTGACGCAATATGATTTCTACGATGGCGGCTATGATTTTGACAGGAGCATCACAGAATACACAACCAATTTACATGGAGTGTGTATGTATGTATGTCCGTATATAGTACTGCAAAAACCTTCTATAATTGAACCATGCATGCGACTACCTTTCATGTTTGGTTACGCGTCACCATTCTTCTTCACCATGTCAGCACGTCGGCCATTATTAATTGGAAGTTATTGGAAACTACTAGGAAAAACTACTAAAATAGTGGTGCTGCCACACAGACAAAATTAAGCAACCGAAATTAACCCGTTTATGATCGATATCAGGATTGATATCGATAGCAAACCATAACAGGCCTGCTTCGCTTCGAAGACCTGACGAGGGAGCGAACAGGAAAAATGGTTTGCCTGTAAGGTTGTTGCGATAATACTCAACTGTTAACTACGTGGGGCACGACTCACCCCTAGATAAGAGTCTCAAATTCTACCACAGCTAACCGGGCAACAGAGGCTCCATCAGGTGATACCAAAAAAAACGTATGCTATATGAACGTGCAATCTAGTAGTGTATGAAAATCCGAGAATAATTGAAAGTCAGGTATAATAAAAAAAATTCATTTGGTAAAAAAAAACCGTAATGCGTAAGTCTGGTGTTGCGGTAATTCTCTATTGGCTTAGGCCAGAGAAGCCTACTCCCCCCTAGGAGCCCTCCTCCTAGGTGCCGATCTTGGTCGGTCTTAACAACCTGTCCCCCCCGGCTGATCCAACCCCGCACGCTGGACCCAGGACAGGCGGTCTTGAAAAAGACCCTTGGTCCGCTGGTTTCTCGCCCCCCGGAATGGGCTTTACAAAAAAAGAAAATTATTTTGTTTCCTATTTTAAGGCTTCGCGGCCTTAGACATTTTTTTTACAGGAGAACGCGTGTAAACTCCGAATACGATCACCCTATGAGCTGGTCTATGGTCCCTAACCTCGCGAAGCTGGACAAAAAAACTTTAACAGGAAAATCATCAGAACTCCGTTTGAATAGACATTTTTATATTGGAGAACTCGTCAAAACTCCGTAAGGTTAGGCATTTGATATTGGAGAACTCGCCAAAACTCCATAAAACTAGACATTTTAATTTGGGAGAACTCGTCAAAACTCCGTATAAGCAGACCAATTGGAATATGGACTGCTAGATGGTCCACGGTTCCCGATGGGAGCGCTTGTGATCCACCTATTATTATAACTGCTCGGGGAGAATACTGGGCGAATTGTCCCCGACCGCCAAGACGCCCAGCGGAGTCTTATTGAGGACGAATATCAGAAGCATGGAATCGTCCTATTAATCTCCCTGTTAAGTCTTCTAAGTCATACAGTGCATTGCCCACTTTTCCACGAACTCGAAACTTGACTCTATCATTTGCCTGCGCTAAGTTTTTACAGATTTCCTCGTTTGCGTCCGTTCAGTCGACTGCTGACAGTTTTGGGACATTTAAACAAAATCGAACGTATGAGCGCTTCAAAAAAAACAAGGCACGCTTGAATGGTCGTATGAGATCTTAAGCAATTAACTGCCTAAATAAAATCACGTTTGGTGTTAAAGTCCAAATGCAAATATTTATACAATTAACGAAATTTAAATCTTTATCTCGATTCAAAATTAGATCGCATCGAAAAGAAATTAATAAAACTTTGGTTTTGTGTTCGATCAAGTTTTCAGCGAATATTAATAATGATTATTTGCTATTTAAATCTCTATGCCGGTACAAAATTATGTCACATCCGAGAAAATATAATACGTTGTCGCGTTTGGTGAAAAAAATCAAGCAAATGTTTGTAACAATTATCTTCGATTGTAAAAATTATCTTAAGTTTTGCTAACAATATCGATTCAAAATGACTTCGCTTCGCTTATCAAAAAAAAATATTTGTATAAATAAACGTGTTCATATACGTGAATATGTAAATGTAAAAAGATATACAATGCAAAATATATATATGTTCGTTATTCAATGGGAATGCTGACCTCCCATTATAAAAGGCACAGGTTACAGAATAAAAAAATATATATAAACCCCCTTGAAAAACAAAAAAAAATTAAGACAGTATGTGCCAACTGGTCTCCAGCGCACCAACCGCAATGCAGGGTTGCTCGGAAGCTAAATCCCCGAGACAGGCTGGCTAACTAAAGATAGTTAGCAATAACAAAAAAAATCTAAATTTGCGAAATACTAACCTATCTCCGCCGCAATGAAAGGAACGGTTTGAATCCGCTATCCCCAGACTTGCAGAGATAGACAATACATCCTTCGGTCTCAGCTCAGCTCATCGCCATGAATTGGTGCTAAATGTTCCAAGGCACCCAGCTCAGGCATGAAATGAACTGAGGCCTGCATCGCATAACAAAAGAAAAAGACAAAACAAAAGGAATTTGCAAAATACCCTCCTAATCTCCGCCGCAATGAAAGGAACAGCTAGAGGCTGCTTTCCCCAGACTTGCGGAGATGAAAAGTACTAACTCAGGTCTCAGACCAACCCATCGCAATGAAAGTGGCGCTAGGTGCAACCAACTCAGACGCGGAATGGCTGAGGCCTAAATTGCAAAAAAAAAATCACGAAAACAAAAAAAAATAAAAAGGACGAATTTTCCTTATGACCAACATCCTTGGCTCCGCCGCAATGAAAGGCACGGTTTGAAGCCGCTACCCCAGACTTGCGAAGAAGGATTGCTAGCTTAGGATCCAGCCAACTCCGACGCGAGGTAAGCTGGGCCCCAAAAGAAAAAAAAATCCGATACACATAACTGCACAAAAGACATATTCGGCAAAAGAAATTTATAAAAAAAAATAAATACTGAATCTAGCGGACATGCCCCTCGGACGACAGTGAAAACAAATTTAATATTTAAACTACAAAAAAAAATTAAGTGCGTTAAACACTGCCTCTCCGGGTGAAATGCAAAAGAAAAAAAACAGACTGAGTGACGTGAAGTCGCGTGGAGCCCTGAGCCACTGACATCAATGACTCTCCAATCATCCCGATCAATCTCATCATCCCGCCGCAACGCAGTGGCGGCTACTGAGGCTGCCAATCTGGGACTTGCGGAATAATGAAACTTCACTGAACGACCAGAAAACCACCGAAGCCAGCACCCCAAGGCCCCACGTTGGGCGCCATCTGTTATGGTTAGCCCACGATCTATGTTTTGTGGCGCCCTATGCCACCAACAGCGATGGCCTCCTTGGACAACCTGATCAGCCCCACCATCTCGCCGCAACGCAGTGGCGGCGCAGGGCTTGCCCATCTGGGACTTGCGAGATAGTAAGGCGTCACTGGCTGACCAAAAAGCCATCGAGCCCCACGTTGGGCGCCATCTGTTATGGTACAGCTTTCGATTATCGAGTGCGCTTTGTGGCGCCCTATGCTACCAACAGCGATGACCTCCTTGGACAACCTGATCAGCCCCACCATCTCGCCGCAACGCAGTGGCGGCGCAGGGCCTGCCCATCTGGGACTTGCGAGATAGTAAGACGTCACTGGCTGACCAAAAAGCCATCGAGTCAGCACGTTGGGCGCCATCTGTTATGGATCGCGTTTGGCCTCGATTACGATCTGCGCTTTGTGGCGCCCTATGCCACCAACAGCGATGACCTCCTCGGACAACCTGATCAGCCCCACCATCTCGCCGCAACGCAATGGCGGCGCAGGGCCTGCCCATCTGGGACTTGCGAGATAGTAAGACGTCACTGGCTGACCAAAAAGCCATCGAGTCAGCACGTTGGGCGCCATCTGTTATGGTACACGTTTGACCTCGATTACGATCTACAATCGAGTGGAGCAGCAATGCATGGCGGTCGGCATGATCTAGGGTTGCACTGTGGCTAGTCATTGTCGGCTGGGCGGGGTTCTTGCCTACATTGCTGTCCTGCGCCATAAACAGAAAAAATTCATATCATGCCTTTTCAAACCAAAACGAGTAAAATCACACTAAAACAACATCCGGTTTAGCCGGATGCCACGGACGGACCGTTGAAAAATTCGAAAATTCAAAATAACCCGAAAATCCAAATTCAAGAGGCCAGGCATCAGTTAAATTTAAATAAATGCGAACCGAGGGAAAATGTTATTAAAATTTGAATATGAATTCTAAAATGTACGTTAAAGTCAGACGGACGTTAGCAAAGAATTTAAACCAAAATTTAAACCGGACGGAAATACTGACATCAACGGAGAAATTTTAAAATAGATAAGCGGGCGTTAAATTTAAATAATCGCGGACGGAAGAGAAAAGATTTAAAAATTTAAATTTGAACGGACGTTGAAGTCGATGTGCATTAGAGTTGAATAAATATTGTCAAAAAAAAACTGTCAAAGTGAATTTAAATTTGAATATTTATATCGCAAAAAAAAATCGTTAAATTTGAATTTAATTTGAATCAACCGGAAGGACCGGTTATTAACAGGCATCTGAAAATACATAAAAGAAGCTGAAATTTAAAATATATGAACAATCAAAAAAAAAGTTAAAGGCCGAACTCACAAGGGGGTGGCGTTGCTGATGTTGTTGCAGCGCCGGTGCGTTTTTGTCCCACCCTAATCCATGGTCACTGTCGCACCCGAATACCAGTAACCCCTTACCTGTGGTGCGCCGCTGGTGTTGTTGCAGCGCTGGTGCTTTTCTAGCCCACCCTCATCCTTGGCCATCGGTGCACCCATATTTCGATGACCCCGTATCTGAAAATCCCTATGCCTTTTTAAATAAGGGTAATCAGCATTCCCATTTTAAATTTACAAAATTTATTTACAAATCATTTCTCTTACCCTACTAAATGTGTGTATGGATAGCTTATTATTCCTTTTTTTTTTGTTCTACATATATATTTATCATTGAAGGGGTTTTTTTTTTTTTTTTTTAATTTTCGTTATATACAATGGTTAACAACTTCACTTAGGGCCGGTTTCATTCTTATAATCCTAAATAGTTTAAGAGACAATTTTAAGTGTAGCGTTTATTAAGGTCCAAAATATATATATGTATTTTCTTTATGATTCAACATTTCAGGGTTCATTTACTACAATTACAGTATTTCTTTTAATTTGTTTGAAATAAGCGGTTTATTAATCGTTTTGTACTTATTAAAAATGGAAATTTTTTTTTTTTTTTTTTTGCAAAACTCAAGCGTAGGACTTAACACGTAGGATATGCATACATACATATGTACTTATGGAAGTGCTTATATTATATAGTACATGTGTACATACCGCCGGCGCCGGTGGTCGCTGCTGCTGCGTTTGCTGCCGTATCTGCTGCTGCTGTCACCGCTTCTGCCTTTGCTGCTACTGATGATACAGGTATTTTGCTTTATTTGTTGGCTTAAGTCTTTTATTATTTTTTTTTTTTTCTACGATAGTGCGTAACTTACAGCCAGTACTAATGGCCTTTCACATGCGTTTGGGGTACTTTTATGTAGATATTTGATACAATTATACTCTACACGTCACCATCACTGCGCTATAATTTTATCCGCCACTGTTCATGTTTCCACGAGTTGATTTTTGCAATGCAGCAATTACATATGTATGTATAAGTAAAAGTTTATACATAAAAAAAAATTTTTTTTTTTGTATGTATGTGCTCTATACAAGTATATTTGATGTATTTTTTTTTTTTTGCAATTAATGCAATAAAAAAAAAGGTAATAAAAAAGTGAAAATGGCGCACAATGTAGTATTTATGATTTGTTTAATTTGCGTTTTTTTTTTTTTTTTTAAATGAAATCATTATAATTCGTATTACACTCAAAAGTGAAACGCGTAGTTTTTTTTTTTTTATTAGAAGTCTGTGCTTTCATTTAGTCGCTTTTAATAGTTCCTTTTTTTATAATGTTTTTTTTTTTGAAATTAGCGCGCAGCTTCCGCTGTTACTTTTAATATTTAATCATTTTTTTTTTTTTTTTTTTTTTGCATTAGCACTTGAAATGTTTTGCAATTTTCAGCATGTGCCAAAATAGCCGTATTACGACGATAAATTTCTTATCTGCGACCGAGCACTACCACGTTCACTTGCTGACCGAGCACTAACACCCAACTCATCGACTGTCTTTTTCCAACTCACTTTCTGTACCCCAATTTTTCCTGTTCAAGCGTGCCTAGCTAAACGCTCACCTTCCCCTTTTTCTGTATCTGTTTGGAAGGGTCCCGTTTCCTATCGTATAACAATGTAGTGCCGTATAACAATGTAGTGACGTGTGCATAATAGTGGCGTGACTTTACGGTTACCCGAATGTCTACATCATGGTATGACGCTAGCAATGACACAAGCGAGATAGAATACGGTTGCCATGACACACAAAAAAAAATTACCAAAACTTTCGGAATAAAATGCCTCAAGCATTTTTCCCATGAAACTATTTCAAAATAATCGATTGTATTCGTGCCCTAGAAAATTTGCTACTGTAAAATTCTACTAGTGTACGTTGGGAATATTAATAGACATTGTTGTCTTACGCTCAAATTATAAAAATGAAACAATAGTATAAACATGCGGTAAATAATTAATTAATTTTCTGTGAACTATGTAAAATTTAAAATTGTATGGAGCGCATAAGAACATTTTATAATAGGTGCATTTGAAAGTACTAAGTACCCGAATAACCACGTGTTACGTATTTTCACATTACGAAGTGTTCATGGCAACCCTGGAAGAACCAGTTTGTCCATCACCAATACTTGTGCATCTCCGCCATTGGAACGATTGTGAAGATTCGGAGGGGAAATTTCTCATGATGCCTACTCATAGAGGTCGGCTCGATAGCTTGCCAGATTTGAAGAAAAATTTATGCGCGATCTATAAAGCTCGGGATCAAAAAAAAAATGAAGCAATACCATATAATCATCTCGAAGAATAAAAAAAATTAATGTAAATTTCGGATAAACCCGCTCACTTAAATTTTGTTTAAACACTTAGTGGAGGAAAAAGGGAATTAATTACAGGATTTGAGCAAAGAAAAATTTCGCATTTGTAATATCTAGTAACTGAATGAGAAAATACGAATCGTTATTATTGCTAGAACACCATAATTGGTAAATGAAATTACTCGAACAGGAAAGTTACTGACGGCAAAAAAAAATTGTAAGCTATTCTATCGAAACCACCCCTATAATACAACCTCATTCTCCTTCACATGCGGCCAAGGCTAATTTATAGAAGGTTAACCTACTGAACAGCTGATTGCAAGCTTTTTTTTTTCTATTTCTTCTTTATCCATATCGTGATGCTTATGTAAAAACTTATGTCAATTTTGATCTTGACGCAATATGATTTCTACGATGGCGGCTATGATTTTGACAGGAGCATCACAGAATACACAACCAATTTACATGGAGTGTGTATGTATGTATGTCCGTATATAGTACTGCAAAAACCTTCTATAATTGAACCATGCATGCGACTACCTTTCATGTTTGGTTACGCGTCACCATTCTTCTTCACCATGTCAGCACGTCGGCCATTATTAATTGGAAGTTATTGGAAACTACTAGGAAAAACTACTAAAATAGTGGTGCTGCCACACAGACAAAATTAAGCAACCGAAATTAACCCGTTTATGATCGATATCAGGATTGATATCGATAGCAAACCATAACAGGCCTGCTTCGCTTCGAAGACCTGACGAGGGAGCGAACAGGAAAAATGGTTTGCCTGTAAGGTTGTTGCGATAATACTCAACTGTTAACTACGTGGGGCACGACTCACCCCTAGATAAGAGTCTCAAATTCTACCACAGCTAACCGGGCAACAGAGGCTCCATCAGGTGATACCAAAAAAAACGTATGCTATATGAACGTGCAATCTAGTAGTGTATGAAAATCCGAGAATAATTGAAAGTCAGGTATAATAAAAAAAATTCATTTGGTAAAAAAAAACCGTAATGCGTAAGTCTGGTGTTGCGGTAATTCTCTATTGGCTTAGGCCAGAGAAGCCTACTCCCCCCTAGGAGCCCTCCTCCTAGGTGCCGATCTTGGTCGGTCTTAACAACCTGTCCCCCCCGGCTGATCCAACCCCGCACGCTGGACCCAGGACAGGCGGTCTTGAAAAAGACCCTTGGTCCGCTGGTTTCTCGCCCCCCGGAATGGGCTTTACAAAAAAAGAAAATTATTTTGTTTCCTATTTTAAGGCTTCGCGGCCTTAGACATTTTTTTTACAGGAGAACGCGTGTAAACTCCGAATACGATCACCCTATGAGCGGGTCTATGGTCCCTAACCTCGCGAAGCTGGACAAAAAAACTTTAACAGGAAAATCATCAGAACTCCGTTTGAATAGACATTTTTATATTGGAGAACTCGTCAAAACTCCGTAAGGTTAGGCATTTGATATTGGAGAACTCGCCAAAACTCCATAAAACTAGACATTTTAATTTGGGAGAACTCGTCAAAACTCCGTATAAGCAGACCAATTGGAATATGGACTGCTAGATGGTCCACGGTTCCCGATGGGAGCGCTTGTGATCCACCTATTATTATAACTGCTCGGGGAGAATACTGGGCGAATTGTCCCCGACCGCCAAGACGCCCAGCGGAGTCTTATTGAGGACGAATATCAGAAGCATGGAATCGTCCTATTAATCTCCCTGTTAAGTCTTCTAAGTCATACAGTGCATTGCCCACTTTTCCACGAACTCGAAACTTGACTCTATCATTTGCCTGCGCTAAGTTTTTACAGATTTCCTCGTTTGCGTCCGTTCAGTCGACTGCTGACAGTTTTGGGACATTTAAACAAAATCGAACGTATGAGCGCTTCAAAAAAAACAAGGCACGCTTGAATGGTCGTATGAGATCTTAAGCAATTAACTGCCTAAATAAAATCACGTTTGGTGTTAAAGTCCAAATGCAAATATTTATACAATTAACGAAATTTAAATCTTTATCTCGATTCAAAATTAGATCGCATCGAAAAGAAATTAATAAAACTTTGGTTTTGTGTTCGATCAAGTTTTCAGCGAATATTAATAATGATTATTTGCTATTTAAATCTCTATGCCGGTACAAAATTATGTCACATCCGAGAAAATATAATACGTTGTCGCGTTTGGTGAAAAAAATCAAGCAAATGTTTGTAACAATTATCTTCGATTGTAAAAATTATCTTAAGTTTTGCTAACAATATCGATTCAAAATGACTTCGCTTCGCTTATCAAAAAAAAATATTTGTATAAATAAACGTGTTCATATACGTGAATATGTAAATGTAAAAAGATATACAATGCAAAATATATATATGTTCGTTATTCAATGGGAATGCTGACCTCCCATTATAAAAGGCACAGGTTACAGAATAAAAAAATATATATAAACCCCCTTGAAAAACAAAAAAAAATTAAGACAGTATGTGCCAACTGGTCTCCAGCGCACCAACCGCAATGCAGGGTTGCTCGGAAGCTAAATCCCCGAGACAGGCTGGCTAACTAAAGATAGTTAGCAATAACAAAAAAAATCTAAATTTGCGAAATACTAACCTATCTCCGCCGCAATGAAAGGAACGGTTTGAATCCGCTATCCCCAGACTTGCAGAGATAGACAATACATCCTTCGGTCTCAGCTCAGCTCATCGCCATGAAGTGGTGCTAAATGTTCCAAGGCACCCAGCTCAGGCATGAAATGAACTGAGGCCTGCATCGCATAACAAAAGAAAAAGACAAAACAAAAGGAATTTGCAAAATACCCTCCTAATCTCCGCCGCAATGAAAGGAACAGCTAGAGGCTGCTTTCCCCAGACTTGCGGAGATGAAAAGTACTAACTCAGGTCTCAGACCAACCCATCGCAATGAAAGTGGCGCTAGGTGCAACCAACTCAGACGCGGAATGGCTGAGGCCTAAATTGCAAAAAAAAAATCACGAAAACAAAAAAAAATAAAAAGGACGAATTTTCCTTATGACCAACATCCTTGGCTCCGCCGCAATGAAAGGCACGGTTTGAAGCCGCTACCCCAGACTTGCGAAGAAGGATTGCTAGCTTAGGATCCAGCCAACTCCGACGCGAGGTAAGCTGGGCCCCAAAAGAAAAAAAAATCCGATACACATAACTGCACAAAAGACATATTCGGCAAAAGAAATTTATAAAAAAAAATAAATACTGAATCTAGCGGACATGCCCCTCGGACGACAGTGAAAACAAATTTAATATTTAAACTACAAAAAAAAATTAAGTGCGTTAAACACTGCCTCTCCGGGTGAAATGCAAAAGAAAAAAAACAGACTGAGTGACGTGAAGTCGCGTGGAGCCCTGAGCCACTGACATCAATGACTCTCCAATCATCCCGATCAATCTCATCATCCCGCCGCAACGCAGTGGCGGCTACTGAGGCTGCCAATCTGGGACTTGCGGAATAATGAAACTTCACTGAACGACCAGAAAACCACCGAAGCCAGCACCCCAAGGCCCCACGTTGGGCGCCATCTGTTATGGTTAGCCCACGATCTATGTTTTGTGGCGCCCTATGCCACCAACAGCGATGGCCTCCTTGGACAACCTGATCAGCCCCACCATCTCGCCGCAACGCAGTGGCGGCGCAGGGCTTGCCCATCTGGGACTTGCGAGATAGTAAGGCGTCACTGGCTGACCAAAAAGCCATCGAGCCCCACGTTGGGCGCCATCTGTTATGGTACAGCTTTCGATTATCGAGTGCGCTTTGTGGCGCCCTATGCTACCAACAGCGATGACCTCCTTGGACAACCTGATCAGCCCCACCATCTCGCCGCAACGCAGTGGCGGCGCAGGGCCTGCCCATCTGGGACTTGCGAGATAGTAAGACGTCACTGGCTGACCAAAAAGCCATCGAGTCAGCACGTTGGGCGCCATCTGTTATGGATCGCGTTTGGCCTCGATTACGATCTGCGCTTTGTGGCGCCCTATGCCACCAACAGCGATGACCTCCTCGGACAACCTGATCAGCCCCACCATCTCGCCGCAACGCAATGGCGGCGCAGGGCCTGCCCATCTGGGACTTGCGAGATAGTAAGACGTCACTGGCTGACCAAAAAGCCATCGAGTCAGCACGTTGGGCGCCATCTGTTATGGTACACGTTTGACCTCGATTACGATCTACAATCGAGTGGAGCAGCAATGCATGGCGGTCGGCATGATCTAGGGTTGCACTGTGGCTAGTCATTGTCGGCTGGGCGGGGTTCTTGCCTACATTGCTGTCCTGCGCCATAAACAGAAAAAATTCATATCATGCCTTTTCAAACCAAAACGAGTAAAATCACACTAAAACAACATCCGGTTTAGCCGGATGCCACGGACGGACCGTTGAAAAATTCGAAAATTCAAAATAACCCGAAAATCCAAATTCAAGAGGCCAGGCATCAGTTAAATTTAAATAAATGCGAACCGAGGGAAAATGTTATTAAAATTTGAATATGAATTCTAAAATGTACGTTAAAGTCAGACGGACGTTAGCAAAGAATTTAAACCAAAATTTAAACCGGACGGAAATACTGACATCAACGGAGAAATTTTAAAATAGATAAGCGGGCGTTAAATTTAAATAATCGCGGACGGAAGAGAAAAGATTTAAAAATTTAAATTTGAACGTACGTTGAAGTCGATGTGCATTAGAGTTGAATAAATATTGTCAAAAAAAAACTGTCAAAGTGAATTTAAATTTGAATATTTATATCGCAAAAAAAAATCGTTAAATTTGAATTTAATTTGAATCAACCGGAAGGACCGGTTATTAACAGGCATCTGAAAATACATAAAAGAAGCTGAAATTTAAAATATATGAACAATCAAAAAAAAAGTTAAAGGCCGAACTCACAAGGGGGTGGCGTTGCTGATGTTGTTGCAGCGCCGGTGCGTTTTTGTCCCACCCTAATCCATGGTCACTGTCGCACCCGAATACCAGTAACCCCTTACCTGTGGTGCGCCGCTGGTGTTGTTGCAGCGCTGGTGCTTTTCTAGCCCACCCTCATCCTTGGCCATCGGTGCACCCATATTTCGATGACCCCGTATCTGAAAATCCCTATGCCTTTTTAAATAAGGGTAATCAGCATTCCCATTTTAAATTTACAAAATTTATTTACAAATCATTTCTCTTACCCTACTAAATGTGTGTATGGATAGCTTATTATTCCTTTTTTTTTTTGTTCTACATATATATTTATCATTGAAGGGGTTTTTTTTTTTTTTTTAATTTTCGTTATATACAATGGTTAACAACTTCACTTAGGGCCGGTTTCATTCTTATAATCCTAAATAGTTTAAGAGACAATTTTAAGTGTAGCGTTTATTAAGGTCCAAAATATATATATGTATTTTCTTTATGATTCAACATTTCAGGGTTCATTTACTACAATTACAGTATTTCTTTTAATTTGTTTGAAATAAGCGGTTTATTAATCGTTTTGTACTTATTAAAAATGGAAAATTTTTTTTTTTTTTTTTTTTTTTTTGCAAAACTCAAGCGTAGGACTTAACACGTAGGATATGCATACATACATATGTACTTATGGAAGTGCTTATATTATATAGTACATGTGTACATACCGCCGGCGCCGGTGGTCGCTGCTGCTGCGTTTGCTGCCGTATCTGCTGCTGCTGTCACCGCTTCTGCCTTTGCTGCTACTGATGATACAGGTATTTTGCTTTATTTGTTGGCTTAAGTCTTTTATTATTTTTTTTTTTTTTCTACGATAGTGCGTAACTTACAGCCAGTACTAATGGCCTTTCACATGCGTTTGGGGTACTTTTATGTAGATATTTGATACAATTATACTCTACACGTCACCATCACTGCGCTATAATTTTATCCGCCACTGTTCATGTTTCCACGAGTTGATTTTTGCAATGCAGCAATTACATATGTATGTATAAGTAAAAGTTTATACATAAAAAAAAATTTTTTTTTTTGTATGTATGTGCTCTATACAAGTATATTTGATGTATTTTTTTTTTTTTTGCAATTAATGCAATAAAAAAAAAGGTAATAAAAAAGTGAAAATGGCGCACAATGTAGTATTTATGATTTGTTTAATTTGCTTTTTTTTTTTTTTTAAATGAAATCATTATAATTCGTATTACACTCAAAAGTGAAACGCGTAGTTTTTTTTTTTATTAGAAGTCTGTGCTTTCATTTAGTCGCTTTTAATAGTTCCTTTTTTTATAATGTTTTTTTTTTTTGAAATTAGCGCGCAGCTTCCGCTGTTACTTTTAATATTTAATCATTTTTTTTTTTTTTTTTTTTGCATTAGCACTTGAAATGTTTTGCAATTTTCAGCATGTGCCAAAATAGCCGTATTACGACGATAAATTTCTTATCTGCGACCGAGCACTACCACGTTCACTTGCTGACCGAGCACTAACACCCAACTCATCGACTGTCTTTTTCCAACTCACTTTCTGTACCCCAATTTTTCCTGTTCAAGCGTGCCTAGCTAAACGCTCACCTTCCCCTTTTTCTGTATCTGTTTGGAAGGGTCCCGTTTCCTATCGTATAACAATGTAGTGCCGTATAACAATGTAGTGACGTGTGCATAATAGTGGCGTGACTTTACGGTTACCCGAATGTCTACATCATGGTATGACGCTAGCAATGACACAAGCGAGATAGAATACGGTTGCCATGACACACAAAAAAAAATTACCAAAACTTTCGGAATAAAATGCCTCAAGCATTTTTCCCATGAAACTATTTCAAAATAATCGATTGTATTCGTGCCCTAGAAAATTTGCTACTGTAAAATTCTACTAGTGTACGTTGGGAATATTAATAGACATTGTTGTCTTACGCTCAAATTATAAAAATGAAACAATAGTATAAACATGCGGTAAATAATTAATTAATTTTCTGTGAACTATGTAAAATTTAAAATTGTATGGAGCGCATAAGAACATTTTATAATAGGTGCATTTGAAAGTACTAAGTACCCGAATAACCACGTGTTACGTATTTTCACATTACGAAGTGTTCATGGCAACCCTGGAAGAACCAGTTTGTCCATCACCAATACTTGTGCATCTCCGCCATTGGAACGATTGTGAAGATTCGGAGGGGAAATTTCTCATGATGCCTACTCATAGAGGTCGGCTCGATAGCTTGCCAGATTTGAAGAAAAATTTATGCGCGATCTATAAAGCTCGGGATCAAAAAAAAAATGAAGCAATACCATATAATCATCTCGAAGAATAAAAAAAATTAATGTAAATTTCGGATAAACCCGCTCACTTAAATTTTGTTTAAACACTTAGTGGAGGAAAAAGGGAATTAATTACAGGATTTGAGCAAAGAAAAATTTCGCATTTGTAATATCTAGTAACTGAATGAGAAAATACGAATCGTTATTATTGCTAGAACACCATAATTGGTAAATGAAATTACTCGAACAGGAAAGTTACTGACGGCAAAAAAAAATTGTAAGCTATTCTATCGAAACCACCCCTATAATACAACCTCATTCTCCTTCACATGCGGCCAAGGCTAATTTATAGAAGGTTAACCTACTGAACAGCTGATTGCAAGCTTTTTTTTTTCTATTTCTTCTTTATCCATATCGTGATGCTTATGTCAAAACTTATGTCAATTTTGATCTTGACGCAATATGATTTCTACGATGGCGGCTATGATTTTGACAGGAGCATCACAGAATACACAACCAATTTACATGGAGTGTGTATGTATGTATGTCCGTATATAGTACTGCAAAAACCTTCTATAATTGAACCATGCATGCGACTACCTTTCATGTTTGGTTACGCGTCACCATTCTTCTTCACCATGTCAGCACGTCGGCCATTATTAATTGGAAGTTATTGGAAACTACTAGGAAAAACTACTAAAATAGTGGTGCTGCCACACAGACAAAATTAAGCAACCGAAATTAACCCGTTTATGATCGATATCAGGATTGATATCGATAGCAAACCATAACAATACGTATGGTATAAACAAAAAGAAATTTATAATGCTTTTGCGATTGCGATTCACATAGGTGAACTGCTTACTTGGTACATCGATAGCAGTTCCCAATAAGTAGTGAACTGCTATTTTGAAAAAGTGATCGCAATTGCGATTTGCGATTTTTTATTCACAGTGAAAAAATCACCGTTTGCGATATATCGCTCATCACTACAGCACAGCTATCACAATAGAGACTGTCTTTCACTATCTTTCGTAGATCTAATTTAAGCAAACACTTATATATTACTGTACATATCTCATTACAACCCCGCTTCCCATCTTTCTCACCCAATAAAAAGCACATTCCATTCCTTAAGCAGTTTTCGCAAATACTAAAATTATAAAAAGCGTATTTTCTAGAATAAAAGAGGATAATATTTTTGCTGTGAGGCGTATTCATAACTTTTTGAAGATCAAAACTTACGCATAAGAACAAACTATTTTGCATTCCTTTCTTTTATTCTTCCAAAAAAAGTTGTCTTGCTTTGCTCTTTGTCCACTATATGAGTTCTAAATTCAACGGTTTCTAAGTAACTGCTGCCTAAAAGTTTTCCTTGATCACATATGGTACATCGGTCCTTTTTCGCAAATGAAATCCCAAATGAAAATCGTTTTTGAAAATTTTTCTAAAAACTCTCAAAGACAATGAAGAATTTGTAAGGTCTTTCTCTTCTAAATATTTTATATAACATCTTTATAATGTTGCAACATTGCAAAATTTTTTGGGGATATATAACTTGTTGCTTTTGTTACGGCAATAATGCGACGCAACCGCTGGCAGTTTCTCAATATACTTTTTTAAAATGGCAACCTTTTCAGGATCAGATTTTTTATAGGACTTGTAGCCTTTTTTCTGAGTGTTCGTTGATGCAAGATTTAGCGCAACAGTTCTGAACATTTGTTGTTAGACATTCAAGGTTTTCAAATTAAATTTTTGGCAAACTTTTACGTTCTTTCCATGAAATTTAATGTAATAGTCATACATTGAATGACGAGTATTATTTTCTTTTTATATCTTTTTGTCGAATGCAAGAAACCAACCAGTTCGTTTGTTTTCCAACACATATTTCCTGTTCAATTGCATTATCGCCTAAAGTTAAATCTCTGTTTGTGTCACTGTGAGGAACAAAAGACATTTTGCAAACCTGAAACCATTTAAAAAAAGATCAATATTCATGTGCATGTATATACATATTAATCTACGCACACAAAATGCCCATCTACGATTTATACAAAAAATTTACTTGACAAATTTTATAATAAAATCTATAAAAAAAATTTTAACTCAAAAGTACCTCCACTAATATCTTTCTGGATTTTAAAATAATTATCACTTTCAAATTACGCTAAGTATGTGAAAAGGGTCACTGCACTTGGCTGACTGCAAAATTAAAGTAAAATGCATAAGCATGTACACAAAGGACAGGTTGATTACGCTTTCGCATAATTTACAGTTAATCTTGGGCTTTTAATTTTCTTGTTTTTATTGTTACAATATTAGCTATTTTAATGCATACATTGTATATATAAAATCGGTACTGTCCTCTATGTCGCTAACGTTATTTTTACAGTAGCTCAAAGTAAAGGGTGGCGCGAACGATAAAATTGAGAGTCACATATCTTTGTGGTTATGATGTTTGGCGATAAAATACTTTATGAGCAGATGTGTAATGTGTTTTAGAACAATTCTACATGAGTGATGCACGCTGCCGACTGCACTATTTATACAAGCTCAACATATTTTTGCCTTAGTTTGCGTGTATAAGCAGAGCACTGCCAAAATTTCGCTGTGGTGATTTTCATAGTGGCATTTAAAATTGTATGATTTTATTGAACTAAAAATTATACAGCAAATTATGCATTGAAGCTCATAAAAAGGGTTCAAATAAAAAAAAATATTTCAATTCCCATTGAACTTTGAATTCTAATTCGGTAATTTTGTTGTCGCATACCTATTGCTCACAAAAAAATTCTTTGCGCGTTCGATACACACAGCATGAAATTCAAGCGCAGACTAATTGGTAGGCGTCGCAATTTCTTGCTAGCAGCGCACACACAACTCGTATGTGAAGCCGTTCAACACTGTTCTACATAAAAAAAAATCGAAAAAATGTCGCGAACGTTATTTTGTTGGTTAGCGCCCGATATGTACATTTTCAAAAATTGTATTTCTTTAACGGATTTAATTTTGAATTCACATTTTGCAACTTTGGTGGTGATAGAAAAAGTGAATGTCTTCAATGTCTCTGAATCTTTGACTAATCAGAGCTAAAAGCTGTAATATAATCTGTTGTCGAACGTAAACTGGGATAGCTTATTTTGCCAATGCGATGTCTCTAAATCAGTGATGCACACCGCCGACTGCGCTACTTACACAAGCGCAACATATTTTTGCATTAGTGTGTGCGTATAAGCAGAGCACTGCAAGAAGTTCGCTGTGGTGATTTTCATAGTGGCGTTTAAAATTATGCAAATTATGCATTGGGGCTCATAAGAAGGGTTCAAATAAAAAAAATATTTCAATTCCCATTGAACTGGTCATTTTGTTGTCGCATACCTATTGCTCAGAAAAAAGAAAAAAATTCTTTGCGCGATCGATGTACACAGCATGAAATTCAAGCGCAGACTAATTGGTTGTAGGAGTCGCAATTGCTTGCTAGCAGCACACACACGACTCGTATGTGTAGCCGAGCAGCTCCGTTTTGCTCCGTATTGCTCTTTCGTTCAACACTGCTCTAAATGTTTCGAAACCTTTATATCAACGTTAGTAGAAGTGTGCAGGTCTACTGTTCCGGTTGTAAAAAGGAAACAATATAAGGTCCCGTGGCACAATGCAAACCTGATTAAACTTCGAAATAAGAAGAACAAATACTTTCGTAAATTCAAAAAAAGCAACAATATTACCCATTTCAGTCTTTACAAAGAATTTTCTAAGAAATCCGTATGTCTGGACAAATTTTTGCATAGGAACTATGTTTTAAATTTTGAATCCAACTTAAAAACGAACCCTAAAGCATTTTGGCAGTTCGTGAGTTCGAAAAGGTCCTGCTCTAATTTTCCCTCAGAACTTTTTTTTGACAACAAAGTGGCTAGCACTCCTCCTGATGTTGCTAACCTTTTTGAGTAATTTTTTCAGTCTAACTTCATTCCAGAAAATCACAGTCCCGTGTCTTATGATATACCGGTTTCGGTTAATATTGGCAGTATCACGCTTTCAGCTGAGGATGTCCAGTATGGCATTTCTCGGCTAAAATCCTCTACCCAAACAGACTTCGATGGTTTGTCTGTTGTTCTCTTTAAACACTGCGAATCTTTAGTTTATCCTATTCTTCATATTTTTAACGCATCTCTATCGTCAGGCATTTTCGTAGATGCTTGGAAATTGGCTCTCATCACTCCAATCTTCAATCGTGGTAATAAAAACGATATCAGTTATTATAGACCCATCTCCAAACTGTCTGTAACGTCAAAACTTTTTGAATGCATCATTCATAGAATACTTTTATCTTCTGTAAAAAACATAATCTGGCGAGCAGCATGGGTTCATTCCCTGTCGATCAACTGTATCTAACCTAGCAGTATTTTCAAGTGACTGTATAGAGGCCTTCCAGTTAGGAGATCAGGTTGACACTGTCTATACTGACTTCTCTAAGGCCTTCGATAGGGTTTCCCACAGAATACTGTTGAGTAAGTTAGCTTCAATTGGATTTCATTCCGTCTTCTTACGCTGGCTTACATCCTATCTTATTAACCGACGATGCACGGTAGTTATTGATAGTGTCAGGTCTTCACCTTTTGTGGCAAGCTCGGGAGTTCCGCAAGGTAGTGTCCTTGGGCCACTATTATTTGTTCTGTTCATCAACGGTGCTTGCTTTACTTCCGCAAGATTTCTGCTTTACGCTGATGATCTCAAAATTTATTCCACAATTCGCACCTGTCATGATTCTATGCTGATGCAAGTCGACATTGATAACGTAAGTAACTGGTGCGAAAAAAATTACTATACACGGCGTTTGTTCTCTCCAGACTCGATTATGCGTCTTTTATCTGGTCCCCTTACTTCGGGTGCCATATCACAAGAATTGAGCGTATCCAAAAAGTATTCCTGCGTTTTACGCTACCTACACTTTTCGGACCCTATTACCGCATATGAATCCAGATGCCTACTGATAAATCTAAAAACATTGCAGAGTAGGAGAGCAATTATGTCCCTATCTTTCATTTTCGACGTAGTCAATGGGATAGTTGACTGTCCTGCACTTCTTGGAGTAATATCCTTCAATGTTCCTGCCAGACATCGTCGGTTCCCAGAATTTTTCTCGGTTGGCATATTTAAGACGCTTTATGCAAAAAATGCGCCTATCAATAGGGCCTTGCTTGAGTCCAACTGAATCTCTAAATTGGTTGAGGTAGATTTTTCTTTTTCAAAAAATCACTTTTTGGAATTATTGCACCAATTTTATAAATAAAAATTTGTTTTATTTGATAATTAAATTTTAGTTCTAGTTCTACTTAGGTTAGGTTAGAGTGGCTGCTATAGGGGCACACTTAGGCCAGTGCATAGGCCCTTTGTGATACCACAAGTAGAAAAACAGATTACTCCTCCTTTGATAACCTAATGAAATTCACCAGGTCCTTTATGTCGACAACCGCGACTTTAGATAGGCTCTCCAGGAAAGGTGTCCCAAGAAAGCGTCGTCTGGCGCTGTTAAGAGCAGGGCAATGGCAAATGAGGTGTTCGATTGTCTCCTCTTTCTCATCATCTTTGCAGCTTCTGCAGCATCTACGGTAGGGTGCACCCAGTCTCTCTGCGTGTTTCCCGATGAGGCAGTGTCCTGTGAGCACCCCTACAAGGTTCGAGATTTCCTCTCTCCTTAGAGTACATATTTGACGAGATCGCTTGTGGTCCCACTTCGGCCAGGTTTGTCTTGATGTTCGACATACTGGGTTCTGTTGCCATCTATCGCTTGCTAGTTTATAGATATGCTGTTTAAGCATTAGCTTGCATGTGGCAAACGGCATACCTATGCGTTCTTTGTCAGGAAGAACCTGCTCGGTAGTGCCTTGCCTTGCAAGCTCATCTGCCCTACAATTTCCCTCGATATCCCTATGTCCCGGGACCCACACGAGGTGCAAACGGGTCTGTTTGGCCATCTCCTGCAGAGATCGGCGACAGTCCAGTGTTAGTTCAGAATTGAACGAGTTGGAGCCAAGAGACTTAATTGCTGCTTGGCTGTCGCTGAAGATGAATAGATCCCTGTGGATAGGTTCATGTCCTATACGGTTGACAGCCTCCATTATAGCTGACACTTCAGCCTGGTAAACGCTGCAGTGATCGGGTAGTCTAAAAGCTAGCTGTAGATTCAAGTCATGTGAAAAGACTCCACCTCCAACTTTGTTGTCCAGTTTCGAGCCATCGGTGTAGATGGAAACGCTACCTGGGGTTGGATAGCACCGATTTGGCTCTTCCCACTCATCCCTTTTTGGAATCCTTGTTTCGTAGTAGTAGACTATTGTAGTAGTACAGCGGTCCGTACTACCGGGTAGAAAACCTAATTTGCTTAGAATGCTAGAGTGTCCTGTGGCTTTTGTATGCCAACCGGATGACTTTCTTAAACGTAGAGCTGACGTAGCCGCTACTTGAAAACCTGCTAAATCTAATGGCAAGATATCTAGAATGGCCTGCAGAGCTTCACTAGGCGTCGTCCTGAGTGCTCCACTTATGCCGATCATGCTAGATCTGTGGGCTCTGCTCAGAACGTTAAGGTTTGACGCCTTGCTCAAAGCGGGCCACCATACTACGACCCCATATAGCAGGATTGGTCGAATGATCGCAGTGTAAATCCACCTGCAAATTCTGGGACTAAGTCCCCACTTTTTGCTTATGGCTCTTTTGCATGTGTATAAAGCAATATATGCTTTGCTTTGACGCTGAATGATGTTATCCTTCCAGTTCAGCTTTTTGTCCAGAACTACCCCTAGGAATTTAGCCTTGTCGGCCAGGGTCAGGCGAACGCCATTTAGTTCTGGTAGATTTAACGGCGGTTTATACCGCCTAGTATAGAGGACAAGTTCCACCTTATTTGAATTGACACTGAGCCCACAACGAGAGGACCACGCTGAGATCTCTCGCAGTGCTACCTGCATCAGATCACATAAGGTCTGTGGGAATTTCCCTCTGTAAGCTAAAGCAACGTCGTCCGCATATGCCACGACTCTCCCGCCGCCCCAAACTGCGTCTCTTTTTAAAAGTGAGTTGACAGTGAGGTTCCATAGCAGCGGGGAGAGGACACCACCCTGGGGTGTAACTCTGAAAACGTAGCTTGTAGATTTGACCTCGCCCATTGATGAGAGTACAATCCTTCCCCTCAAAAGTTGATCAATCAACCCAATCAGAGATACGTCAACGCCTAAGTGACTTAAAGCGTTGCTTATGGCCTCTGGGGTGACATTGTTAAATGCGCCTTCGATGTCTAGAAAGGCCACCAGGCAGAACTCCTTATCGGCCATGGATGATTCAATGGTAGAAACCAGACTATGTAATGCCGTTTCGGTTGATTTCCCTTTAAGATATGCATGTTGATATCCAGACAGAAGTTTACTGTCAATTGAAATAGAGAGGAAATTACTTATTATCCTCTCCAGCGTCTTGAGCAAGAAGGAGGAAAGACTTATTGGCCTATAATCCTTCGGCTCATAGTGCGAGGCTTTCCCAGCCTTAGGAATGAATATAACCGAGACGCGTCTCCACGTATTCGGGATATGATTGAATGCAAGACAAGCAACGAATATGCGTTGAAGCCAGCTTGCTGATGTCCCCAGGGTATATAGGAGTTGTGCAGGAATGATCCCGTCTGGTCCCGCAGCTTTATAGGGTTTGAAGCTTTTGATTGCCCACCTAACCCGTTCCTCAGTCACAGGTATATTAACAGCGATACCCGTTGATGGTATCGCCAGTCCATTTCGCGAGCTACCAGGAAAGTGTGTGTCCAGCAGCAGCTCTAGAGTTTCCTTTTCTGAATCCGTCCAGGATCCATCAGGCTTCCGAAGGTAGCCCAATGACGTTTGTGTTCTTGAGAGCACGCATCTAAGTCTTGCCGTCTCATCGACGCTTTCGACTCCGGTACAGAAGTTCCTCCAAGAGGTTCTCTTCGATTGTCTCAGGGCTTTTTTATAAGCCCTTAGATTTTCTTTATATTGCAGCCACTCGGGCTCATTGTCGAGTCGTTTGGCTCTGTTGAATTGCTTCCTGCAAGATTTTCGAAGTGAGTCCAGTTCGCATGACCACCAATGAGGTTTCCGCTTGCCCCGCGGTCTTGGTTCCGGACAAGCTATGTTAAAAGCGTTTGAGAGTGCATTAGTGAAGGTACCGACCAGATCCTCCAATTCCCCTGTCGACGAGGGATTACAGGGTGGAAGATCCGGCAGCCCCTTAACAAATAGTTCATTGTGAAGATCCCAGTTCGTGTTACGTGGGTTCCTTTTTAAAACTGATTGTTGAATGGAGAAATCTAAGATTATTTCTATATATCGGTGGTCAGAGAAAGAGTGTTCATCAAGAACGCGCCAGCGTTTGACACCCTCATAAGTTTTTTCACTACATAAAGTGAGGTCTAGTACCTCTCTTCGATTTTTAGTAATAAATGTTGGTTCATTACCTATGTTACACACTACCATGTTAGTTGTCAAAAGGTAATCAAAAAGTGACTCACCCCTTTCATTTGTGTCAGAGCTGCCCCATTGTACATGATGCGAATTTGAGTCCGCTCCGATGAGTAGATGGCCGGGGCAATATTTGGCCACCAGGTCCATCATCAAGCCTTGTGGTGGAGGTGTGCGTGAATCATAGGGCATATACACCGATGCCAGAGTTACCGGTGTGCCCTTGATCGTTGTGCTGGCCGCAGTAATGTCGCCGTCGCTAAAGTTAGGCAAGAGAAACATTGTTAGCTCGTATTTAACCAATATACAGGTTCTTATATTACCTTCAACACAAGCTCGGATGAGCCTGTATCCAGTGGCCCCCAGTCCGCAAATCCTCAGGTTATTCACCGAAGGTTCTTGGATGAGGACCACATCAACGTCGCCTTGAGAAAGGCGACTGATGAGAGCGGCTAATGCCGCTTTAGATCGGTGGAGGTTTATCTGTAGCACTCTCATGAGTGTCTACAGCCCCCACCCCCTCAACCACCGTGACGTCGGCAGCCTCTTCGTCGCTGTCCAGCAGGACATCCTCCATTGTCAAATCATGCAGAGCATCTGCACAATTTGACGTGGCGGACTTCATGCTGTCCACGTCGGAGAGATCCGCCTCCGCTTCGGGCGTCTCGATGTCCGAGTCCACCGAGGTTTCCGGAGCGGCGGCGCGCTGAGCGTCGCCACGGTACACGTGAATTATGACATCCCCGACGCCATAATTCACCCTACCCTGGCACTGTTTAAGTGGCTCGAGAGCCTCCTTATTCAGCGCCAGGACCACCTCCCTTCTCGGGCCCACTGCGTCTTCGACTCGAATGACGCTCCAATTCTGCATAGGGAGGGATGGGTTCATAACCTGCAACATTCTGAGGATCCTCTCAGGAGCTGCTGGGGTTACAGGAACCCATACCCTGGCCCTAGGCCGGACCGGAACGTCCTTCCAGTCGACGACCTCTAGTCGCGCACCGGGGTACACCTCGCCGACCCTCGCGACCGCAGCCTTATACAGGCTAACGGTCCTTGCGTCGTCGCAAGCGAGCACCTTGATTTGGCCTTGGTACCATCCCGCGTCTCTAACACGTGGGGGTGGTCCTGGAGACGCCAGCACGACGTCAAGAATGGCGTCGGTGATGGCGGCCAGGACCCACAACCACTTGTCCTTCGGGATGGCCCCACGGTCATTTCCACGGTCCAGGACCCCAACGAGGATCCTGTCCCTGGCAACCTCGGCGAAGGTTGGCTTGGGCACACCGGCGTGCTGATGTAGCCGCTTGGGATGGGGCTTTATCTCCTCATCCCATCTTTGGCGCTTAAAGGGAGTGCCACTTTCCACAGTTTTCCCCAGCGCGTTTTGGAAGGATGGCAGCAGAGCTCTCGCCCTAACTACCGCCTCCCTCACGTCCTGGGGCAACGTTTCGAGTGCCACCCCCCGTATCGTTTGAGGACCTTTGCGGCCCTCCGTTAATCCCCATATTGGGGTTTATTGTCCAGGGGGAGGCGGCTCGTAGTTTCCCTCGCTGCCGCTCCCCCGGTAGAATTATTAACTTCGGCTACCTTCCCCTTCGAGTCAGCATGGCCAGGTCGTGAAACCACTGCCGCTGACGTCGAGGGAAAAGTTGCCTTACCGGCGCCTGATTGACCCCTGGGCTCAGCAAGAACTGTCCGGCTCGCCGTTTCCAGCGTTGCCGTGACAGCAGCCTTGCTGGTGCTGGGACCCATCATGTCACCCTTCGCCCTACTGTTGAAGGCTACCTTCTCCTTTGGCGTACTATGGCCAGGTTGCGAAACCACTGCCACCGCCTCTGGGAGAAAGGTCGCCGTACCAACACTCGATGGACCGCCCGCATCAGTGAGGTCTGGGCGGCTCGCCGTTTCCAGCGCTGCCGTTCCAGCGCTCCCACTGGAGTTGGGATCCATCGGGCGTCGATCGTCCCTACTTTCGGCTACCTTCTCCTTTGGCTCGGTGTGGCCAGGTCGTAAAACCATTGCCACCGCCTCGGCAAGAAGGTTCGCCGTTCTAGCACCTGGGAGGTGTCCAGCATCAGCAGGAGCTGGATGGTTCGCCGTTTCCAGCGCTACCATTCCAGCGGTCCTACTGGTGCTGGAGCCCCCCAAGCCGCCAGTCCAAGTTGTTGTTGTTTGGTGAGAGGCAAGCCTCCCACCCCCATGTACGCCATGTAGGCGCGAAAGCGTCCTTGGCGCTTGCGCCGACGCAATCCTCCTCCGAGAGGAAGAGGACGAAGATTTTTTTGTTTTATTTTTTAAGTTTGAGTTTGAATTATTTGAATTTTCCATGTAAAAAGGGCCCCAACTCGAAGCCGCTATCCTTCCCCGTTTCGTGCAGTCACTAAGGATCCCAGGTTATGTGTGAATCAGGGACAGCCTGGGGAGGTTGGAACCCCCGCCGTCATGTGGGGGGGGCCCAGAGCCATCCGTGCAAAGACAGGAGTAATCTCAACTGCACCTGCACCGCCAACTTAACGGCGACGGCTGGGAACGTACTCCGAGACTTGCCAAGTTTTAACGGGGCGGAAGACGGTTGCGACATTAGCCTGACAGCCATTTTTGTGGGGTGTCACCCCCACATACTCAGGTGTCAGATTGCCACGCCCGCTAGCCCGAAGCAAACTAATCCGAATAGAAGAGCCAGAGAAAGTCCGTAGACAAAGCGAGGTCAAAATGGAGGTGTGGTCCTCACCTACTTTATCTGTTCCCCGTCCTAGATGGTTGGGGTTAACAGTGCCACCAAACGTGAAGGAAAAGTAGGAGATTGAGAGTGAGAGGTGAGAGGCTTCATTTCCAAAGATCGGCCATCGAGTTAACACATCACTAACCTTTTTGGCACCTCTAGTTCTACTTAGCCTTTAAGAATTTTTAACTGTATTCATTGGCTAAATAAATAAATAAATAAATTTGTTAAAAATTTTAAAGGTATTCTAGCAATGTGTTTTCAGCTGCTTAATCTTAATAAACACATTTTTTTTATCGTTTTTGAACACAAAATACATATCGCACGTTTTATGCAATAGGGATTTAACTCAAAAAAATTTTTTTGGGAAAAGGCAAATAAAGTTTTATAATTTCAAATAGTTTCCTTCTACGGCTAACTACAAAATCACTTCTATTTCCGCCATTTTTATCTTTTTGAGTATTTTATAAGACTAGACTCAAAGGCACTAACCAGTTATTGAAATATATGGCAAAATCCCAAAAATCGAACATTTCGAGTTAAATCCCTATTGCATAAAACGGGCGATATGCAGTTTTGATAATTGATAAAGTAACGTTGTTAACGTTGTTTGGTATATACATAAAATAAAATACCAACAACAATGTTCATTGCGAACTGCCTACAACAAAAAATTCAGCACGTTTGTGGAGAATATATGCAAAAGCATATACACACTAACGTTAATGTTGAAAATGAAAAAGGCAAAAGTGGGGAAAATCCAACAGCTTGCACAGAGTCTCAATGGCCGAGTGTGTTTATCCGTTGGGTCATTGCGGCTGAAGTTGGAATGGACTCGGGTTCAATCCCCGGTGCATCCACTTCCGAAAAGAGTGCTGATGATCGAAAATGGTTTTTCGTGAAATAGCTATACACTCAACCTTCGCTGTAAATAGTTGTTGAAATTTTTTTTTTTTTTTCCACTTACCCCAACAATTAAAAATTGAATTAAAAAATAAGAATTTCGTGCTAAGCACTAAAAACTCTTTCAAGTATAATTGATAAAATTTATTATTATTATAGGGTTCAAAACTCGAATTTTTTTCATACATCATGCGTGCCCAATTTAAACAAAATGTCTATTATCAATACATGTATTTATTATTAATTAGTCTAAAAATTGATTATAGTAATTTTTAACCCAAATTTAGTAGTTTTTTTAAGTAGATGGTATATTTTGTCATCCTGAGAGGCCAAGTGTAAAGGCCAAGAGGGATGCAATGAATATACACATACATACATACAGATGTACATACATACAGATATGTACATTAAGCTGGTCCAAAAAATTTGAAACGAACAAATTGCGGAATATGGCTGTTTTGATGCTGTTATTCTAGTTCTATTTTTTTCCAAAGCATTTTGGCATGGTCCAAAAAGTTAGAACCCAAAAATCATTGCAAGCATGAACAAGGCTATTTTATTTGATGATAAGAAACTTTATATTGTTCACTAAGGACTTACCAAAAAATATGTAGCATTATTAATGTAAAAGGAGGTGGAAATTTGAAAACATTTTCCTGACCTCTAAATATGCATGTTTTGAGAGAGCTTTATTTTCTTCATATTAATTTGAACAACCCCAATGTACATAGAAATATGTATAGATCAGACCGCAGCAAAATTACGAGAGAGAGACTGTGTAGGAGAGCGCAGAACGTTATATGTCACAATGGCGATCTGATGCACCTAAACTTACAAAAAACATTGTTCGAGTTACAAAATAATACAATCATTTGCATTAACGAGCGGAAAACCCCAGTTTTAGGTTAACGAGTAACGATTTGTCACGAAATTCAATGTAATTTTTCTCAGACAACAAAACTGCACAGCTCACCAAAAAGGATTGTTTAACAGCCTCATTCCCTTTGACGATATCGTGTCCAAAACGTTGTCGTTCGTGTGTTGGTATTATGAATGACGATGCGACCAGCAAAACGAAAGCCAAGACGATAACGTAAGAAATTGGTATTCCCAATCACGAACAGAAGTTGTGAACGCGAAAACGAACTGTCAAAATCAAACGATAGGTTCGGAGGTATCGTTTTGGCAGAAAAGTTGAAAATAAGTAAGAGAAAGTAAGTATATTTTGAATATTATGCATTTTATATTATCAATGTGTTTTCTTATTGTTATTATAGATTGCAATAAAACAACAGGGACGCAATTTATGGTGCTAGCCCATGAGATCTAAGAAGCTAGGCGCAGTAGCGAATTCAAAAAATTATTATTTTTTTAATTACAAAGGAAGAGTATAATGTCAAAATCAAAGCGAGTTCACATCATGGCCCAATAAGAATAGTCTTTTTTATAGGTTGTCAAACTATTATATGTACTTTGTTTTGATTTTACATTTTTCACGTGTTAATCGTGGAATATCTTGGTGTTTTTTGGCATTTTTCAAGTGAAACAGAAATTTATGGCAACTTTCAATGTTTTATTTGCAAAATAAATGTCAAATTGTATGACTTTGATGTTTCATCAAATATGGCGTGCAAGGCGAGTCCCAAGTGAATTCATATTTTAACCAAGGCGAAATACCATTTTGACATTACACTCTATCAATAGGTGTGTTTTTCTACCCACTAACGTTAATTAACACTAATTATATAGATTTGGCAGAAAAGTAATGAGTCAGGTTTTCTCAATTGGGCCACCTAAAATCGATTTTTCGATATTGTATGGTTTATGGATCAATTTTGAAAGCTAACAACCATTGTAATATGATCACAAAAGCGTTTTTGCTAGGTTTGATTTTTCAGCGAGTTATTCGCGGTCTAAGTTTTCTTAACGGTTTTTAATTTTTTTGAATAACTCGGTAACCAATGCTTCGATTCTATTGATTTTTTTGGCATTATTTAGGAAACTTATTTAGCAACAAGATGTAGTGGTCGGTTTTTGAAATTTCAAAAGTGGCCTAACTCAAAAGTTCATTTTTTGAAAGTAATCGCGCTTTTCCCCCGTTTTTTCCACGTTCTCATATGTTTAGGAAAAAACACCAATCAGCAGTCTATGCGCTTTATATCAGGCTTGATTTTGCAGAAATTTTGGTAACTCCGTACCAAAAAAAAGTTACAACGTTTTTAGTGAAGGCCGGTTGGGGGTTAAAATCAATTTTTTTATATTTTTATTTTTTTACTACTTTACAGCTCAAGAGAACATTCGAGGGAAATATAGAGCATCCCAAGACTAATATAATGACGTATCTATTTTAAAAATAAGATGTAAAATAAAAAAAGTTAGAATGAAAAAACTATTTGCGCGGAATTTGGCGTGGTAAAACAAAACCAAAATTCGTCCCTTAACCCCCTCAACCATAATCTTCAAATTTAGGGGCTGACTTTTGCAAATTTTTTCGCTTTAACATAGTTGGGTCATCTAATTGGGTTATTCGTCCCTAAAATGTCCCTTTGTCTCACCTGAAAAAAAATTTTATTTTTGTGTTTCTTGAGTATCATTGCATTCAAAAATATTTTGCGCTAGAGTTACAAGCGATAACCACAAGCTATACCCTGTTCGAAAGACAATGAAAATACGCTTCCAAAGACGTACAACTTTCGGTGGTAGAGCAAAAACTTGCTGAACTGTAGCTCGTCAAAATAAAAAATTTGTTAATTTTTTGCGATCGAAAGCAAAAACTTTGGTTTTAAAAGTAGGTTTTTTATAGGAATTTGTAAAAATCAGGAAAGTTTTATTTTTCCAAAAATTAGCCTGTTAAATTGCAAACATTTTAAGCATAATATTACTAGGATCTGTTGAAAAATTTAATTTTGGTAATTTTTTTCAGGTGAAACAAAAGGATATTTTGTGAACGAAAAACATGGTTAATTGACCCGACCACGTTAAAACGAAAAAAATTTTTAAAAGTCCGCCCTTAAATTTGAAGCTTGTGGTTGATAGGGTTAAGGGACAATTTTTGTTTTTTTTTATCACGCGAAATACCGCGGAAATAGTTTTTTTATTGTAACTCTGTTATCTTACATCCGATTTTTAAAATTGATATGTCATTATTTTAGTCTTGTGATGCTCCATATTTGCCCCTAACGTGCTTTTGAGCTGTAAAGTAGAAAAAAATAAAAATATAATATAAATGATTTTAACCCCCAACCGGCCTTCACTAAAAACGTCGTAACTTTTTTTTGGTACAGAGTTACCAAAATTTCTTTTCTGCAAAATCAAGCCTGATATTAAGCGCATAGACTGCTGATTGGCGTTTTTTCCTAAACATATGAGAACGTGGAAAAAAACGGGGGAAAAGCGCGATTACTTTCAAAAAATGAACTTTTGAGTTATGCCACTTTTGAAATTTCAAAAACCGACCACTACATCTTGTTGCTAAATAAGTTTCCTAAATAATGCCGAACAAATCAATAGAATCAAAGCATTGGTTACCGATTTATTCAAAAAAATTAAAACCGTTAAGAAAACTTTGACCGCGAATAACTCGCTGAAAAATCAAAACTAGCAAAAACGCTTTTGCGATCATATTACAATGTTTGTTAGATTTCAGAATTGATCCATAAACCATACAATATCGAAAAATCGATTTTAGGTGGCCCACTTGAGAAAACTTGACTCAATGAAAAGAAGCTAACTATAGTAACAAAATATATGATCTCGCCACTGCGCCTACCTTCTTTAACGATGAATCATATGAGCACAGCGTTGCAAATTTGACATTTCTTTTCGTGTTGCTGACTATCAACGTAACGCTAGACGATATCGGCAACGTAAGTTTCATAATATCAAAATTAGACGATATCGTCCTCACGGCTATCGTTCGTCAAGGCTATCGTTCGTGAAAGGGAATGAGGCTGTAAGTTTGAAAAGAAAACAATAATTTACGGTCATGTCAAATTTTAGGCCTGCCAATACTTATTTGCATATGCACATATACGTATAAATGCCTATACATACGTACAATGTTTTAAAAATTATTAATTATGAACAACGTCATAGTCGCATGCTACATTGCGCGTGATCCCGAGAGCATCCCCGGTTAGGTTAGGTTGCCGTGGCTGCTATAACTCATAGCCTATAGGCTTGCCATAATTTTTGCTCCCCAATGCCTGACTAAAGCGAAATGAAAACAGCCTAAAGTTAGAAAACCATAAAATTCATTCAAGTATATTTAGCAGTCTAAAAATTACAAGTTACATATATATATGTAAACTTATCACATTTAAAAAACAATTCACTTACGATAAACAAAAAACAAATTAATTAAATTAAATAAAAGTACTGTTGTTTAGTTTCAAAAACACGACAAAATAATACATGGAAGGTACAAAGGCAATAATTTTTCTTGACTTTTAGTATCCCACTCATACTTTTCCGAAGAAGCTGCTCTTTTTAGTAGCTGAGTGTTAATCTTTGTTTTATCGTAGAACGCTGAACAGTAGAGCTGATGATACCCGTGTACCCGGGTACCCGGGTAATTCCCGGGTACCCGGGTACCCGGCCCATTTACTACCCGGGCAGGCGGATAATGCCCGGGTACCCGGGTACCCGGGCATCGTTGTTGATGCCTGCTAATGAGACAAACGCTGCTTACCACAGTAGGCCGCGCGTTTATGGATGTATATACGTATGTTGATATGTATGTGCGAACCATGTGTGTGGCTGAGCATTTGTACGGTACATATACGTGTGTAAATATGTATGCAGTTGTTTACATATGTTTAATATATATTTGAGGCAAATATAAGAAATGCGCATATGGCGCAGTAGTTTTTTGATGATTGAATATACATATGTATATATGTATGTATGTACTTATGAGATTAGTGCCGCTGTACATATGTACATATGTACAAACAAGTGCATGTGCACCTGTGTATAAATTTTTATTTTGTGCCATAAATTCGCATTATCTCAAGTTAGACTACTTTAATTTGCGGGCACAGATTTGTGAGCATATGATTGGTTTATTTTAAAACTCAATCCTTTTTAGTCAGCTTAGGTAGTTGGCTATGAAGTTTTGTTTTCGGCTAACTTGTCTCCATACATGCATAGAATATATAGAGAATTTTTTATAAAAAAGCTGTGCTCCGCAAAAGTTTTTTCTTTATCTTCTCTTTCCGGAGTAATATCTATGGCCCGATCCACAGTGCTTTTGCGCAGAACACTTTTCTGCGTTGGCGGCCTTCGGCCGCGCTTATAACAAATAACCCTGGGCTACGCCATCCGTCCGGACGTGTGCCCTAACCGTGGCTCCCGCCACGGTGATGTCCTTCTGTTATTTATATAACAGTTATTTGCTCATTGGAATTCTCATAAGTTCTCGCGTAAATAAATAAAGGGGTTATTGCACATTTCAAAAAAGACCTAATTGCGTTTTAAATGTGAAATAAGACATTTTTTTGGAAAATGACAAAATAAAGGCTTTATTTCACTTTGGTTGCGATATAAGGCCTTAAAGGCCTTATTTCAAAAGGCCTTATTACACCCCGCCATTTGGATCATGGCCTGTGCAGAGACTAAATAGACTCGAATGGAATAAATTGGGAACTAGTCATTTTTTCTGCTTTTCATGTTTTTTGTACTTTTTATATAGGATAAGGGCTGACATTTAATGATATTTTTAATGGTAAATAAAATATAATTTCGTTTATGAAGAAATAATTGATTTTAAAATTTAAAAAAATGTAAAATTCATATTATTGCAATAAATATAAAAAAATTATCAACTTTTTTTCGTTTGTAGGTATAACCTCCTAGAAATTGATTGCTTTTCATTTTCATTCATGTGCATTACCTTGGAATTAGTTAAAGTAATTAGGTTGGAATGAGCTAGTTTTGATGCAAAACCACGATTTTTCATGATTTTTTCCGTATTTTTTGTTCAATTAAGTTGTGTGAAATTCATTTTTTTTATTTTGATTTGGGTAAGTGGAAAATTAGCTGAAAACTATTAACAGCGAAGCTGGGGTATATACATAGCTATTTCGAAAAGGGCTTAAACTTTTCTCATCAGTACCCCTTTCGGGAGTGGAAGTTTGAACCAAGCGTGATTTGAACTTGGGACCTCACAACTGCCCCCCTTATGACCGAGCGATTTACACACTCGGCCACAAGAGTGCTGTATCAGTTGACAGCCAATTTCCACTTTTGTCTTTACACACGTAGCTACATATGTATGTATGTATGTACATATGTACCTTCAATTAGATCGTTTTGTGTACACATGCTTTGCATATGACAACAACACAAACGTATTGAATCTATTTTTAGACAGTTCGCAATGAACGGAGTTGTTGTATTACCAACATTACATACATTCGTATAAATGCATTTTTTAGTGGCTAGCACGAAATTAATTTTTTATCAATTTTAATTTGATTTTCGAAATAGCTATATACCCCAGCTTCGCTGTTAATAGTTTTCAGCTAATTTTCCACTTACCCAAATCAAATTAAAATTGATAAAAAATTAATTTCGTGCTAGCCACTAAAAATTGCATTCATTTTTTTTAGTTTTCCAGTTAATAGTATTTGTTTCTTTATGAGGACTGCAAAAGAAAAGTTGACAAACAAAATTTTTCTGGAGCATTTCTTAAACGGGTTTTATGGCAAAAGCCATAATCGCATATTTTTCCACATATGCATGTAAATACATATTTTTGCATTGCATTTGTGTATGTATGTAGGTACATTAGACTGTGTTTAATTTGCACGAAAAAATTAAAAGTTCATAAAAAGACTACAAAATATCGGTAATTTGAATTTTAAACACGCTCTAATGTACATATGCAGATAGGTAGCGCAATTTTTTTAGCCCGAAATTACACTGAAGGTCGCAACCGATACTAAGTCGTTAACTCATCCCGGGATTTTCCGCTCGTTATTGCATATGATTGGTCTATTTTAAAACTCAATCCTTTTTGGTCAGCTTAGGTAGTGGGCTGTTCCAGCTAACTTGTCTCCATCCATATGCATTTACACATATAAATATGTACATACATACATACATATGTACATATGTACATAAATGCATATTCACTTGGCTTTTGTTTCTTAAGCCTGGTTTTCATTAGGTCAAATTCACTGACGTCAAATCACTGTCCTAGATGACAATATGTCATTTTGAGTCAAATGTGTTTTCATTAGGTTTCAAAAACTGACATGAAGTCGATAGAGCAGTGTGGGTCAAAGATTGCCGTCAAATTTTGGTGTCAGTTGATTGACAGTCCGTTTTCATCTCCGCTGTCAAACGTGAAGTAAAAGCTTTTGACAGCCGGACAGCAAGGTCAGTTTACTCACCCGTGGTTTTCTTGTGGTGGTGCTATTTCTAGGTTGCACAAAAACTTGGAAATCGTTTACTAATAACTCTTCCATTTTCTGATATTAAAATACTATTAACAAAATAAGTAAATAAATTTATAATACTCGCACAATCACAATCAGCTGTGCGCTCGACAAACCAGGGCCCTGGTGCAAAGGATTTTTTCGTTTGCTCCGCTTCCAAAATTTTTTGCTGCTCTTATGCCCATATGACACTACGTTTTTTTTTTTCCGGTATTCTACAAGGTTTTTTGGAGTGAAGGAGATGGTCAAATACAGTTTTGCGTTGGTGCAAGCGAGCAAGCTATATTGAAAAAACCAAACGAAATACCAACAAAATACCATTTAGGCAGGTTTTTCTGACAATTGTTTTAAGTTGACAACTATAAAATAAATTATATATAAAATAAAAAATATATGGAAATACAAATTTTAAATTTGCCTCTTGTAAGCTTCTGCTTTGGCCGTAAGGGGAAAGAAGATGTCCGGAAGAAAAAGTATACTGCGCACTGGCTTCTCTTTATAACATGGAATACACAGCTACTCTGCCATCTGAGTTTCATAACTTTTATTGCAGTAATTTAAATTCAAATTTCCAAAAAAATTAATTCTTGAAATAAATATTATTTTCATTTAGTTTGAATGGCAATCAAATTGTTTTTGAGGGAGTTTTTGTCTCTTTTCAACCTACAGAAGAATTGTTTTTGTATTTTGACTTTCGGTGGATTTTCCACACCAAAAAAAAAAAAGAAAAAAACGTAGTGTCATATACAGTGATGCCAAAATTGGGCCTTTCGGACCAAATCTGGTCCGATAAATTTACTTTGGGCTGTTGGGCGGCTAAAATCAATTTTGGTCCGATTTGTAATATGAATATTTTTATGGAGACAATTTCTCTGACGCTAAACATTTTATCTTTCCCGTGTAAAGTTCTTTTATTGTTATATCTAAATTCGCTTGGGACTCGTCTCGCATGCTAAGTTTAATAAAACGTCAAAATCAGACAATCTGACATTTATTTTGCAAATAAAATGCTGAAATTTAACACAAATTATGTTTCACTTGAAAAGCGCCAGCGAACATATGGGATATTCTACGAATAGGTTAGGTTGGAGTGGCTGCCATAGAGTCGCACTTAGGCCAGTGTAGAGGCCCGTTGTGATACCACAAGAAGAAAACGGATTACCCCTCCTTTTTGAACCAATTTAATAACTTAGCACTATGTAGTTCTATTTAAAAGCGAAATTCGATTGGAAAGCACATTCTTATTGCATAGAATATATGGAATAGAACTCGAAATCGAACGAATTTTGTTTCGAATTAAACTACAGAGTGAGGGTCCTTTATGTCGACATCCGCGACTTTGCATAGGCTATCCAGGAAGGAAGTCCCAAGAAAGCGTCGTCTGCCGCTGTTAAGAGCCGTGCAGTGGCAGATGAGGTGTTCGATTGTCTCCTCGCCTCCAGCTTATGCAGCATCTGCGGTAGGGTGCACCTAGCCTCTCTGCGTGTTTCCCGATAAGGCAGTGTCCTGTGAGTACCCCCACAAGGTTCGAGATGTCATCTCTCCTTAAAGTACTGATGAGATCACTTGCGAACCCATTTCTGCCAGGTTTGCTTGATGTTCGACATACTGGCTTCTGTTGCCACCTATCACTTGCTAGTTTATAGATATGCTGGTTAAGAATTAGCTTGGTTGTGGCTAACGGCATACCTATGCGTTCTTTGTCAGGAAGAACCTGCTCGGTAGTGCCCTGCCTCGCAAGTTCATCCGCCCTACAATTGCCATAGATATCCCTACGTCCCGGGATCTACACGAGGTGCAGACAGGTCTGTTTGGCCATCTCCTTTAGAGATCGGCGATAGTCTAGTGTTAGTTCTGAATTGAATGAGTGGGAGCCAAGATTACTTAGTATGTACATATATAAATATCGATGTGCTAGTGCACAAACCGGATAAGTGCAGGGTTTGGCGAAACTGAGTTAATTGCATTTTTTGAATCATCACCTACCTCGTGCGCAATTTTTGTAAGCAAATTATCAATAATGGCCGAGATATGCGATGGCATAATCAGTTAAGTGCTTCGAAAGCGAAATATTTGTTGTGCACAAACCGGATAAGCGCGCTTAGCAATTCAAATTTTCTATAAACACAATTTTTCTTTTGCAGAGAAATTCCAAGTGCCACAAAATAAAAATTGTCTTTATCAATCCTCGTACTTCGTTTTTTGATTTTATAATTTTGAAAATTTCATATTTGTACCAGATCGTGCTTATTGCTCTCAACTTTGCGGGGCTGGGGGCAGTTCAAAACTTCGTCCTATCGCCATAAAATTTTGTGGGGTTCATTAACTCGTATAAAGGCAAATTTTGTGGTATGCCGGGATCTCTCATATTTTCACACATTGCTATCCATCTTTATAAACTTTTTATACTCAGCTGTACTAGTACACAGAGTATTATAGTTTTAATCACATAACGGTGGATTGTAACAGAATGAAATAATCGAGATAGATATAGACTTATATATATCAAAATGATCAGGGTGAAAAGAGAAATCGATTGATCGTCCGTCCGTCTGTAAACACTCTAACTCGCGCAAAAATTGAGATATTTTGGTGAAATTTGGAATGCAAGTTGGTATCGAGACTGGGACGGTTGGTATTGAAAATGGGCGAAATCGGACCATGACTACGCCCACTTTTATTATATAGAAAAAATCGGAAATTTTGTATCTCAGCCACTAATATAGCTAGAGCGATGAAATTTTACCCACGTGTTGAGCTCAGGCCCCTAGGAAGAAATTTGATGAAATTTTGGAAAATGGGCGGTGCCACGCCCACTTATTAAGGGTCAAACATTGAAAGTTTTATGAGTCATAACTCAGAAACCGTTGAAGATATATCGATGAAATTTGGTACGCGTGATTTACTTACTTAGGCAAACGTTTGGACGGAAAATAGTTAAAATCGGTTGACGGCCACGCCCACTTTTATATATGGGTATTATAAAGTGGCCTAATAAAAACATTTTAAGCGATATATTTGTCAAATATAAAGATAATTCATTGAAATTTTATGGCAGAAGTCCGACTGCGGACATAAAACGAAAAACACAAAAATTTTGGAAAATAGGCGTGGCACCGCCTCTTTTTAGAAGCAGGAATATACGAGATTTCTGAGCCCATAACTTGACAAATAATTTATATATAATGAGGAAACTTGGTGTGTACATAATACATAATACATGTTCAAAATTTTAGCGAAATCGGTTTACGACCACGCCCACTTTTATACATGGGAACTATAAAGTGGCCTAATAAAAACATTTTAAGCGATATCTTTGTCAACTATAAAGATAATTCATTGAAATTTTGTGGCATGAGTTCTACAATAGACCGGAAACAAAAAATAGAAAAATTTTGGAAAATGGGCGTGGCACCGCCTCCTTTTAGACAAAGGAATCTACGAGATTTCGGAGCCCATAACTCGACAAATAATTGAGATATTATGATGAAACTTGGTTTATACACTTTTATAACTTGTATTAATAGACACGCAAAAATTTATTGAAATCGGTTTATGACCACGCCTACTTTTTTGCAAAGATATTTCTGGAACACGCTTTGGAAATTTGTAACGTGACATCTTCGTAACTGGAAGTCATAAAGGAATGAAATTTTGCACAAAGAATAATATTCATATGCTTAGTTGGATGACTGATAAAAATTTTGAAAATGGGCGTGGCTACGCCCACTTTATGCAGCACTCGCTTTATATAAAATCCATCAAACGCAAACAAACAATGAAAGCATACAGCTGAGTACCTAATGTTCGATTCCACTCGAACTTAGGCCTCCTTACGTGTTTAGTTTAACTATGTTAGCATGATACTTAAATAACCCATAAAAATGTATTATTTGAATTTAATAACTATGTTAGCATTTTAAATGAACATTAAAATATGTACTAACAGAAATCAATTGAATAAATTTTTCATAGAAGCGCTCTAACAAAAATATTTGAAATTAAAAAAAGCTAGCGCCAAATGGGTTAAGTGCCAACAAATTTTAATCACTAAAAAAATAGTATAGGTACTGAAGCCATCAATATAATTTTAGCACATTTGGATTCTACATACACCAATTAAGTATTCGTAATCGTTATAACTGAAAAAAATGTCACAGTTAACAAGTTATTGCTATTTAAACACAAAATTTGCTCTCCTGAACATTTTTCAAAATATTACTTATCCGGTTTGTGCACTAGCACATCGATATGTAATTCCATTTTAAGTTGACTTCTGATTTTTGGGCGTTTTTTGGCGGAATTGGGCGGTAATTTGGTCGGTAAAATTTTTTTTTAGTGGCAACACTGGTCATATAGGCAATAGCTCCCATCCTTTTTTTGCATAGGGCTCCGTTCTCGCTCCGATTTTTTATATATTGGCTCCGCTTCAAATCGACAATACTGTTTTAAATCAGATACGACAATTTTTAATGATGAAAAGATAAAGGTAAACTCGAACTATTTGGCATAATCTAGGGTCGCTTTAAAACCATCTTCGGTTTTAAACCTACCTTTATTCTCTATAGCAGGCCTGCTAAATGCTCTCGTATTGAAAGTACAAAGCTCAATACATCTACAAAATTTTTATATGCATTGAAACATTTTTTGCTCATTTAGATTTTTTTATGAATTCCAATAAAATATTAAGGGTCTTCATCTAAAGTGGTAAACTGCTGGTAAATGCGGTAAAGTGATAAAATATTAATTGTAATAAATTATCTGTAAAAATTTGTATGAAAATATATTTAAGCAAAGTTTATCACTTTACCGAACGATTTTGTTGCGTAAATTTATAAATTTCGGTAAAACTCAAGTCTGACACATTGTCAGTTTTACTTTTTCAATTTAAAAGAAGAAATTGTGGTTTCCTTCGGCATTTTTTTTTTGTTTATTTTATTGGGTTTTTTTATTTATTAATCAAGTTGACACTGACAAGAGTTTAAACAATTATTTACCAAGGTGGTTTCATGTAAAAATGCGGATAAACTGATAAACTTTAAAAATTTATTACTTTATCACTTTAGATGAAGACCACTATTATTTTAGAATTTATTTTCAAATGGTAGTATCACATACATACAAATTTTTTTTTTATTTTTTATATGAAAATTATTTGAATACACATTTTTTACAGTGCTTTCATATTTAGATTTTTTTTTTTATTACACTTTTGTTATTGTATATTTCGATTTCTTACGGCAGTTCTCGGGAGCTGTAATACAAAGTGCCTTTGCTCTGCACATAAAATATGAATCATAGGCACATATGTACATATAAAATTTTTTTATATCTGAGTGCTTATGGCAGTGCAAAGAAAATCTTATTTTTATATTTTTATTCGAAGGCTTTTCTTAACAAATCAGAAAAAATCGATTAAAAACCATGGACGCAAAATCAGTGAGCCATTTACAATGTTACGATCAAATTTTGTAAATAAAACAAAATATCATGCAGAAATTTCATTAAGTATATAAATCTACCTTGGCTGTTATAGCAAGTTTAATATACCTAATATACCTACATGTTTTTATTTATATCTTTTTATTGAATTAAGTTATAAGAATGGGGTTTTTACAGAAATATAGAGTTTTAAAAGGAGAATAATGTGGTATATGTAACTCAAAATCTTCTTAAGTCGACTTAAGCGGTTATTGCTTGTGGCCACAGATATAGATATATAAAGAGCTAGTGATTTTTAACTCCACTTCCAGCTTCTACCTGTAATTTGAGCTCCAGCTCCGCTCCGTGAAAAAGCCATAGCTCCTTAGCTCTTCGCTCCTTGACACGCTCCGTGGCCCTGCGAATCAGCTGTGAGCTTGACAAACGAAACAAGTTTGCCAACACGCTGGCAAATGAATTTTGTGTGTCAAATGTTGCCCAATGCGCTGGCAAACTACAATTTGAGTGTTTTCATATGGCTGTCATTTTATATGACAGCGAGTGGTCAAAACTGACTGCAAACGCATTTGACACAATATGCCAACCCGTTTTCATTTGTTTGACAATATTTGACGTCATATATGACCTAGTGAAAACCAGGCATTAAATAACCGTCGACAGCGTTTTCAACTTCAAAGGCTCATTAAACTGCGAAGTTTAATTTTCTCACGCTTATCATAAACGTGGGGCGAAATTAATCTCTAAGCCAGAATAAGAAATACATACATATGTACACAAAATAGAATTTGTGTATATGTATGTACATATGTACCTTTATTGCTTATGTTTACAGAATGATCCTGGACTAGGTAGGTACTAGGGATTCCAATTTTTCCGATTTTTTCGATCCCGGGATTTTCGAGATTTTTTTTTATAATCCCGGGATCCCGGGATTTGTCCCGGGATTTTTCCATTAATTATTTTCCGACATTTTCGGTTGAAAACAGTAAATATATTTTTCGAGGAACGCTACCACATTAAAATGCAAAGAAAATAATTGATTTTTATTGCCATTTTTTATTTAAAACAAAAATTATTTCATTAAAAAAAAATTAATTCATGCGTATTATTTAATAATACTTAAGAGTTACTTTAAAAAACACAACCAACTAAGAAAATGACATATGTACATTTTGTGTAAAAAACATTTGCTTTAAAGTTGGTACTTTTAAGATATTGACAAGAAGGCTTGCGATCATTTGATAACAATGTGTGACAAAATAAAAAAAAAAATTTAAAGTACTTTTTCGAGGTTCACATATGTTATAGGCCGTAACAAACATACGAAGAATGCATACTTAAAATTTCAATACACCCTTAAAATCTGGAGTTACTGGCCAAAAACCCTATTTCACAGGTTAAGTCTGTTTAGTCTATCAACATGATTTTGATGTTGAAAATTCGACATTTCACCGCTTCTATCAGTATACGAACTGTTAATGTACCTCGATAAATGTCAGAGAAACTGTAAAAATATTATCGAGATTTATTTTTTCCTTAATTTTTTCATCTTCCTCGAATAATTTGTTAACAAGTGTATATATAAAATTATTTCGAACAATTTCCTGTTAACACTGTTTTCAACGATATATAACTTTTCATATCTGCGTAGGCTCACCTATGATATTCTACTGTAATCAATTTCTACTGTTAAATTTTCCATACTAAAATTGCTAAATTTTAATCCACCCTTAACCCGGGTATCATACAAACTTAGCAATTATAGTATGAAAAATTTCACAGAAGTAATTAAAACGGAGTAGCACATTTAATTTTAGTAGTAGTGCGAAACTCTCAAGTCTAATTAAAATTCTCTCTGGTTTTTGGTAATTTTATTTTTTGATTATTGTTTGCATTTGCTTCCAATATTTACTTTTCATCGGAGAAAATTCGAAAAAACCCTTGAGAATAAAATGGCCAAAAATCAGGAAATCGAAGTTATCAAAAGAATTTACCACAAGAATTCTAAAGATTTTAAAGGTACTTAACGTTCGTTTCCTCACAGCACGTACTTTACAACAAAACAATTTAATTATTCAAAAAAAAATAAAAAAATATTAATCCTCACTTTGACTAATGGACATTTTAAATTCTGGCAAAAATGTTGCACTTATTCTACTCGTACATTTTCTTTCAGCTTTCTATTCCAATATTTTTTAGGCCTTTTTGTTCTATTGACAAAATGTAAAATCGGCCTGATTAAGTGGCAAACATTTCTGCTCTTAACACAAGTAAAGCGCTGCATTACTTTTGTTTCATTCATCATATGAGAAATGCAGCATTTTCACAGGGCACATGTTGATAATTCTTCCATATAATAATGTAAAATTATCGTTTAGAATAGGAAACGCTATTAGTATACAGATCTGAGGTCAATAAAAATTATATAAAATAATTTTCTTTGCTATAATAGGGGAATATTATGTTTTTATTTTATCCCGAAAATCCCGGGATCAAATTCTGGCAATCCCGGGATTTTTGGGGTGTCAAAAAGGGCGGGATCCCGGGATCCCGGGATTGGAATCCCTAGTAGGTACCTATACTTTTAGAGATTAATCGCCATATTTTTCCACATATGCATGTACCTAGTTTGTATTGCATGTCTGTAAATATATTAATATACCGATAGGTAACGAGCAAACCAAAATTGTTTTAGCCTAAAACTGCATTGAAGATCACAACCTTAGTCGTTAACCCACCCCCGGGATGTTCCACTCGTTAACGCATATGACTCAACCCTTTTTGGTCAGCTTAGGTGGTATATATGTACATAGCATCTACCTAGTAGATACATACATACATATGTATGTATGCATGTATGGAGACAAGTTAGGCACTCTGCACACGAGGCGTATCGTCATAGACGCGTACGAGACATTTCATGTAGCGTCGATTTCTCTACGCCTCAAGATCTGCACACGAAGCGACATGAAACTTCGCTGCACAAAACAAACAAACAAATTAATAATACGGTATTTGCTTTAAATTTCGAAGCTTTAAATAGAAAAGATAAAAAATTTTACGGAATCTTCCATTTTCTTTAATTATACACTAATTTTTTCCGATTTTTTACACAAATTTTACTGCTTTCATAAATTTCACCAAGTGGAAAAATGTAGACAAACATCTTCTTCTTCCTTTTTTCTAAGCGTAGTACGCCTAGCTACCAGCACTGCTTTACGCCAAGCGACATGTAGCCAGCTTACTTTGACGAATGCATGAAGCTGACGACTCATGTGCAGCCCTCAATTGAAATATACGTGCGCGACATCAAAGCGTACGGCTTTCGTCTGTAGTATCTAATACGCGTCTAAAGCAGTACGCTCCGTGTGCAGAGTGCCTTAGCCGAAAACAAAACTTCATAGCCAACTACCTAAGCTGACTAAAAAGGATTGAGTTTTAAAATAAACCAATCATATGCTCACATATCTGTGCCCGCAAATTAAAGTAGTCTAACTTGAGATAATGCGAATTTATGGCACAAAATAAAAATTTATACACAGGTGCACATGCACTTACCATTACAGGCATTACCCGCCTGCCCGGGTAGTAAATGGGCCGGGTACCCGGGTACCCGGACAATACCCGGGTACCCGGGCATCTCATTACCCGGGTCAAATCATCAGCCCTACTATGAAGTTTTGTTTTCGGCTAACTTGTCTCCATACATGCATAGAATATATAGAGAATTTTTTATAAAAAAGCTGTGCTCCGCAAAATTTTTTTCTTTATCTTCTCTTTCCGGAGTAATATCTATGGCCCGATCCACAGTGCTTTTGCGCAGAACACTTTTCTGCGTTGGCGGCCTTCGGCCGCGCTTATAACAAATAACCCTGGGCTATGCCATCCGTCCGGACGTGTGCCCTAACCGTGGCTCCCGCCACGGTGATGTCCTTCTGTTATTTATATAACAGTTATTTGCTCATTGGAATTCTCATAAGTTCTCGCGTAAATAAATAAAGGGGTTATTGCACATTTCAAAAAAGACCTAATTGCGTTTTAAATGTGAAATAAGACATTTTTTTGGAAAATGACAAAATAAAGGCTTTATTTCACTTTGGTTGCGATATAAGGCCTTAAAGGCCTTATTTCAAAAGGCCTTATTACACCCCGCCATTTGGATCATGGCCTGTGCAGAGACTAAATAGACTCGAATGGAATAAATTGGGAACTAGTCATTTTTTCTGCTTTTCATGTTTTTTGTACTTTTTATATAGGATAAGGGCTGACATTTAATGATATTTTTAATGGTAAATAAAATATAATTTCGTTTATGAAGAAATAATTGATTTTAAAATTTAAAAAAATGTAAAATTCATATTATTGCAATAAATATAAAAAAATTATCAACTTTTTTTCGTTTGTAGGTATAACCTCCTAGAAATTGATTGCTTTTCATTTTCATTCATGTGCATTACCTTGGAATTAGTTAAAGTAATTAGGTTGGAATGAGCTAGTTTTGATGCAAAACCACGATTTTTCATGATTTTTTCCGTATTTTTTGTTCAATTAAGTTGTGTGAAATTCATTTTTTTTTATTTTGATTTGGGTAAGTGGAAAATTAGCTGAAAACTATTAACAGCGAAGCTGGGGTATATACATAGCTATTTCGAAAAGGACTTAAACTTTTCTCATCAGTACCCCTTTCGGGAGTGGAAGAACCAAGCGTGATTTGAACTTGGGACCTCACAACTCCCACCCTTATGACCGAGCGATTTACACACTCGGCCACAAGAGTGCTGTATGAGTTGACAGCCAATTTCCACTTTTGTCTTTACACACGTAGCTACATATGTACATATGTATGTATGTATGTACATATGTACCTTCAATTAGATCGTATTGTGTGCACATGCTTTGCATATGACAACAACACAAACGTATTGAATCTATTTTTAGACAGTTCGCAATGAACGGAGTTGTTGTATTACCAACATTACATACATTCGTATAAATGCATTTTTTAGTGGCTAGCACGAAATTAATTTTTTATCAATTTTAATTTGATTTTCGAAATAGCTATATACCCCAGCTTCGCTGTTAATAGTTTTCAGCTAATTTTCCACTTACCCAAATCAAATTAAAATTGATAAAAAATTAATTTCGTGCTAGCCACTAAAAATTGCATTCATTTTTTTTAGTTTTCCAGTTAATAGTATTTGTTTCTTTATGAGGACTGCAAAAGAAAAGTTGACAAACAAAATTTTTCTGGAGCATTTCTTAAACGGGTTTTATGGCAAAAGCCATAATCGCATATTTTTCCACATATGCATGTAAATACATATTTTTGCATTGCATTTGTGTATGTATGTAGGTACATTAGACTGTGTTTAATTTGCACGAAAAAATTAAAAGTTCATAAAAAGACTACAAAATATCGGTAATTTGAATTTTAAACACGCTCTAATGTACATATGCAGATAGGTAGCGCAATTTTTTTAGCCCGAAATTACACTGAAGGTCGCAACCGATACTAAGTCGTTAACTCATCCCGGGATTTTCCGCTCGTTATTGCATATGATTGGTCTATTTTAAAACTCAATCCTTTTTGGTCAGCTTAGGTAGTGGGCTGTTCCAGCTAACTTGTCTCCATCCATATGCATTTACACATATAAATATGTACATACATACATACATATGTACATATGTACATAAATGCATATTCACTTGGCTTTTGTTTCTTAAATAACCGTCGACAGCGTTTTCAACTTCAAAGGCTCATTAAACTGAGAAGTTTAATTTTCTCACGCTTATCATAAACGTGGGGCGAAATTAATCTCTAAGCCAGAATAAGAAATACATACATATGTACACAAAATAGAATTTGTGTATATGTATGTACATATGTACCTTTATTGCTTATGTTTACAGAATGATCCTGGACTAGGTAGGTACTAGGGATTCCAATTTTTCCGATTTTTTCGATCCCGGGATTTTCGAGATTTTTTTTTATAATCCCGGGATCCCGGGATTTGTCCCGGGATTTTTCCATTAATTATTTTCCGACATTTTCGGTTGAAAACAGTAAATATATTTTTCGAGGAACGCTACCACATTAAAATGCAAAGAAAATAATTGATTTTTATTGCCATTTTTTATTTAAAACAAAAATTATTTCATTAAAAAAAATTAATTCATGCGTATTATTTAATAATACTTAAGAGTTACTTTAAAAAACACAACCAACTAAGAAAATGACATATGTACATTTTGTGTAAAAAACATTTGCTTTAAAGTTGGTACTTTTAAGATATTGACAAGAAGGCTTGCGATCATTTGATAACAATGTGTGACAAAATAAAAAAAAAAATTTAAAGTACTTTTTCGAGGTTCACATATGTTATAGGCCGTAACAAACATACGAAGAATGCATACTTAAAATTTCAATACACCCTTAAAATCTGGAGTTACTGGCCAAAAACCCTATTTCACAGGTTAAGTCTGTTTAGTCTATCAACATGATTTTGATGTTGAAAATTCGACATTTCACCGCTTCTATCAGTATACGAACTGTTAATGTACCTCGATAAATGTCAGAGAAACTGTAAAAATATTATCGAGATTTATTTTTTCCTTAATTTTTTCATCTTCCTCGAATAATTTGTTAACAAGTGTATATATAAAATTATTTCGAACAATTTCCTGTTAACACTGTTTTCAACGATATATAACTTTTCATATCTGCGTAGGCTCACCTATGATATTCTACTGTAATCAATTTCTACTGTTAAATTTTCCATACTAAAATTGCTAAATTTTAATCCACCCTTAACCCGGGTATCATACAAACTTAGCAATTATAGTATGAAAAATTTCACAGAAGTAATTAAAACGGAGTAGCACATTTAATTTTAGTAGTAGTGCGAAACTCTCAAGTCTAATTAAAATTCTCTCTGGTTTTTGGTAATTTTATTTTTTGATTATTGTTTGCATTTGCTTCCAATATTTACTTTTCATCGGAGAAAATTCGAAAAAACCCTTGATAATAAAATGGCCAAAAATCAGGAAATCGAAGTTATCAAAAGAATTTACCACAAGAATTCTAAAGATTTTAAAGGTACTTAACGTTCGTTTCCTCACAGCACGTACTTTACAACAAAACAATTTAATTATTCAAAAAAAAAATAAAAAAATATTAATCCTCACTTTGACTAATGGACATTTTAAATTCTGGCAAAAATGTTGCACTTATTCTACTCGTACATTTTCTTTCATATTTCTATTCCAATATTTTTTAGGCCTTTTTGTTCTATTGACAAAATGTAAAATCGGCCTGATTAAGTGGCAAACATTTCTGCTCTTATACTATGTTCAGACACAACCTTAATTGAACATTAACAGCCGTTATTCAATTATCAAGCCTAATGATTCTCAATTTTCCATACAAAAATTGACTAAGTTAATGCTTCATTAGAAATTAATGAGTTCGTAATGAAGAACAATTCTGCATGCAACCCTGTTAAAAAGGTTGTTCAGTGAGGAATATGGAATGTCACGAAAAGGAAATGTCAGATAAGTGACAGATAAATGTCATTAGCGTCATGAAAAAAAGTGAAAAATGAGGATGGCCGCCAAAATTGATGGTAAGTAATTTTAAACAGATAAATAAACAAAATATTGCTTTATATTGATTTTAATTATTTTATTTGTTACAGAACCGAAGCAAAAGAAGAAAAGGATGGAGTGGATTGAAGGGGCGGAGATGGCTGTGTTGGATCTTTGGGAGGAGAGGGTGGAAGATCTGCGACGCACACGGAAAAATGGCCACATTTATAGTGAGATGGCAACGGAACTCTCACACCTTGGGTTCCAATACAGCCCAAGAGATATCCAAGTAAAAGTCGCAAATTTTACCCAGCGATACAGGTATGTATGTATGTATGTGTGTATATGCGTTTAGTTGATAGTGCACACCTGTTGCGGGTGCACCTTTTGGCTTGCAAACAATACTGTCCTAAGTCCACTTAATACGTTTTGCCGTTTTTTTGGTATTAACTATCTTAAATTGGATGCTGTAAAAATTTGGTTTCTATTGCACCTATAATACAAGTTGAGATTTTTGTAGAATAAAAACATTGAGATCTTCCCATGAAAACAACTTAGCAAAATATTGACCATTCAATACAAATAGAAGTTACAAGTGAAGATATACTTTGCATACAACTGAAGTTTCATATCGAACTTAAACTTTGAGGGCTTCCCTGGGCCAGAGTTTAGACGTCGATATCCACTTTTTGAAAATGCAAAATAATCGGAATTTCACCATGGAAATCAGTAGGAATGTTCCTAAAATGCGAGTTCTAGCCTTAATTTAACTAAGTAAATCACTTTCACTGATTTTCTAATTACACAATTCTCGTAATTTGTTAAATTTACCCTTCCCAAATTCCAAAATTTCATGTGGGAAATTTGATTCCAACTGACTTCCCAACTATACTTCTAATAAAATTATTAATATTTACAGAAAAGAAAAGGGAGAAGTCGGTAGCACTGGTGGATCCCCTTCAACATGGATATATTATGAAAGGGTGCATCAAATAATCGGAGGATTCAAAGTTAACCTATTTAAGGAAATGTCATTTGAAAGCATTGATGGTAAGCTCATTGGTTTGTAATCAATAAATCACAGCTAATTTTCTTCAATGAATTTATTTTGGTTAATTTTGAAAATATCTTTATACGCAGATTTAAAAATTCTAGATAAAGTAACACATCCTTGAAAAGTGAATTCAAAGTTTGTATTAAGAATTTATAGAAGCTTTCTCAGTATGGAACAATAATGTGTTGAAGCAATTTGAATTTTGTTAAATTTTTTATGCTTTTAAAATGAAAAGTTTCAACATAAACAAAATAATTTTTTGTTTATCGTTAAAAATATCAAAATTTCAGCCCTGATATTTACATATAAAGACATTTTAAAAATTAATCAAAATAAATTCAATAAAGAAAATTAACTGGACTTTTGTTTATTTATTTATTTATTTATTTTAAAATACTGCCATTATTTTGGACGCAGGTGTATTTTTTTTATATTTATTCTATTGCAAGCATTTTATTTAAAATTTAATTGCAAACATTTCATTTTAAATACATTTTTTTTAATTCACTTTCTTTTCTTTTACATCAGATAACACGAACAAACGCTAGTAGTTATGAAAGAGGATGTTTCTCAGACCAACTTTGCCAAACAGTCCATAGAGTCGTGACTCTCTGGTCTAGTGCTCTGTTTGGGAGACATCATCTTTCATAATTAATGGCATTTGTTCGTGTTGAGAAAACACTGGGTCATATTAATAAAAGCCTAGCATTTGCTTTTGCTTAAGATTTCAGACCTTTTACTCAAATCTTGAAATTTGGTTCATACAAATTAATGCCAAATTTCTGAAATTTTGAGTAAAAGCATTTGCTTGGATTTTATTAATATGACCCACTGTTTGTTATTTATTGTACAAATTTATTTAAGAAATATAAATCTTTTAGTACTAATTACTAATTATATTCCTCTTTTAAACAGTCACATCAAAATCATCGTCGTCCACTCAACCGCCGCCGCCACCACCGCTTCCTTCACCAGAAACACCGCTGCCTTCGCCAGGATCACCGCTGCCATCTACGTCGTCGACAATTTCCTCATCAGGGCCATCAAAGACAACACCGGCTGGAAAGGAAAGGAAACACAATTTTCAAGAAAAGTTATTAGAAAAGTTTGACAATTTGTCGTCGGACATTTCCGAATATATAAAAAGAAATGACGAGATTGAAAAGGAACTTGTTGAAATTGAAAGAAAAAAAGTGGAAGTTCAAGAAAAGGCTTCGAAAGACAACGAAGAGTTGAAGAGGGCAATTATTAGTTTTCTGAATAAATAAGATGAATAACTAAATTTAATATCACTAGAAATTCCTATAAAAGCTAGTCCAAAGTATGATTTTAGTTATAATCACTTTATAGTTAACTGTTCTAAACAAATGACTTAATCGATTTAATTTATTTTTTTTTTGTATAATTCTTAAAAAAATTGATAAATGTATGAATTTCAAAGATCTTTGTTAACATACCTATGTACATATATGAATGAATTCTAAACCAGTGCTGAAATTCTGTAACTTATTTTGCGACCGATAATCGCAAAATCTACCGACAAAAAAATTTCCCTCGATACCTCTGCGATGATTATCGGAAACATCTGTCAAAATATACTATAGAATTCGACCGAAAAATCATACAGAATAGCATAATCGCAAAAATGATCGCAAATTTACGATACCGATCCGAAAATTGTCGCAAATTGGTTACAGAATAGGCCCACAGGGATACTTAGCGTTTTATTGCTATTTTCCAGTTTTTTATGATTTTTATTTTTAAATTCAGAAATAATCTTTTCTGACTGATATATAGCTCAGCATGTTTATAAAAATGCTTAGAATGGGGAGACTGAAAATAACTGTTACCAGAAAAAAATGTGTACTAAGAAATTGGAAATTATTGTTAGACAGATATTTTTTCTGGTTTGCGAAACAGTTAATTCTAAAAAAACCATACACAAAATTTGACAACATTCTTATATGACTTTAAAGATTCTTAAAAATTTTGTCTTCAGTTGATCTATCATGGGACAGAAAGAAGTCCAAGAATAACTGTTTTGCAAATCAGAGAAACATTTCTGTCATAACACTAAATTTTTGGTAGCATTTATTTTCAGTCCCCGCTCTAAGCATGTTTCTAAATTTGCTGAGCTACTAATTTTTTTACAACGCACATCCCCGATGTAAAATTATATGTATCTAAAACCTATTAATTTTAATAAAAGTACCTACATATATTATATGCACGTACATATGTACATTAGGGTGGGGCGATTTGTATGGAGTGAAATTTATCGATACCGCCCCACCGAATTTCTGATTACCCTTGCGGTTTTGAGTAAAAAAGTCTTCCGAGGCATGGGTCTAAAATGCATGGGTTACATAATCGTTCCACCCTAATGTACTTACATGGATTTCTTTGTCACTATGGGATCGGAAATTACTGGGGCCATTACTCGCAATATGCCGCAAGGACAGGCTAATCTGAATATCGTCTTACCATACAATAACTAGTGCCAGATTCTTTGTCTGACGAAAACTAGCAGTTTAAATTTTTGGCTGACGAAAACTAGAAATTTCATTTTAACAATAACACTGTGTACGAGCCAAAAATCAACAGAGATGAGACATACCTAGTAAAGATAATTCGGGCACGCTGAACACGATGGTGCTATTAATTTTTCTAGATTAGCTCTCGTTTAGGAGATATTTGACTTTGAAGTTCTGTCCGTCTATACGTATAGTTTGTCGGTTTAAATGCAAACGATTCCCTCAGTTTTTGAGATATCAAATTGAAACTCGGTATACGAGTATATTATTATGTACAACTGATCATTTGTCGGAATCGGTCAAATCGGACCACTATAACATTATAACATATAGCTGCCATACAACCGATTGTTCAGATATAGACACTTCGGGGTATAACTTCCCCATATAAACAGCTAAAGACATCCGATCTTAACAATTTTCTTTGATATGGTTGAGGTCAATATGAGTACAAGTACTACAAAGTTTCATGTCCTTAGCTCTTTAAATGTAAAAGTTATACCCCACAATGTCTATGTACATATATCTGAAGAATCGGTTGTATGGCAGCTATATGTTATAATGTTATAGTGGTCCGATTTGACCGATTCCGACAAATGATCAATTGTACATAATAATATACTTGTATACCGAGTACCCTATATATATGTATACCTATATACCCTAGATATGGGCCAAAACTAAAAGGAGTTAACTGTTACATACCAAAATAAGTGCACAGCGCCTGTCTTATGGTTTCAGCTGTAGCATCATTATCTCCAAGGACAAAATTATGCGCAGGATTTTCGCGATTTCGCTCAAATTCTTGTAGACTTTCCAACCAAACTTGATTAATATGATCATTTTCTTCGTTTAAAAAGTTGTGTAAAACGCAACTTGCTCGGATAATTGTCGTTGCGTTTTCTATACGGTTATCTATTCCTTTGCCAATACGACGAAAACGTGCTTTTAAGTGACCGAAAGCATTTTCTACCACTCTTCTACATTTTGATAGTTTATAGTTGAACAATTTTTGTCTCTCCGTCAAGGCCATAGAAAAGGCATATGGTTTCATTAAAGTGGTAGAAAATCTGAATGCGGAATCCCCCAAGACACATACAGGCACATCTACACCACAAATTCTCTTCTTGTTACCCGCCAATACCTCGCAATCGTTCTGAACTTCCTTAAGAAGCGATGAGTTATATATTTGGGAATCATTGCAGCGTCCCGGAGCACCAATATTTATGTATAAAAACCGGTACCTGTACATGCAATACATTGTTATTAGAAAACAAAATAATGGGCAACAAAGAAGTTTATTTTATACCTGTAGTCCACAAGCGCCAGAAGTACAATAGAATACCACCCCTTATAATTGTAATAGTCTGTTGCATCGGCCGAATTTGGTTTAATTTCGATGTGACACCCATCTATAAATGTGAGCATATAAACATATATTAATTAAGGTCTACAATATTTTAATATTAGCCGTGTTTTTATTTTAGCGCATATACATCTGCGCTAAAATTTTGTATGGATTTCGCACATACCTATCCGCACTTAGCAGTCCATACAAAATTTAAGCGCAGATGTATATGCGCTAAAACAAAAACACGGATATTATAAGACAAAATCTTCCACATGCTCACCAATTGCTCCCAGACATTGTGGAAAACCAAGACGATGAAATCCGTTAACAGATTCAGTGACTGTTTCCTGCGTCGGTGGAAATTTTTTCATGTACTGTGTGGACAACGCTTGCCACACTTCCTCACAGAATTCCATTAGTATTTCACACACGGAAGATTTGCCAACTCCAAACAGCTCAGAAACCACTCTGTACTCACCAGATGAACCAAGGGTAAACAAAGCTAGTGCCACTCGTTTTTCTAATGGAATTGCCTTACGCCAGTGTGTATCGGCTTTTTTTAAATTGCCGAGAAAGCTGCAAAGTTTGTCAAAACTGGTACGTGTCATGCGAAAATGGGTTTTGAAAAACTGGTCATCATTGCGGTTACAATTTACTTCCCAAAAAAGAGATTGTCGATCCTATAAAACGAAAAAGTTATTGATTGGGACATAGATTATTTTAATTTAATTTACCAGCTTCCACAGCGTCCTTTTAATTGTGTTTTGTTCCAATGCTACTAGCAGCAATAGCTGCTGCCTCCTTAAGTTTTTAAGGATTGACAAATTCTTATTTTTTTTCTTCTGTACGCCGCCATGCTGCAATCATAACTTGATTGTATTGCCTGGTTTTCTTCAGAAAACCTAGTTAAACACAATAAAATTTGCGCGAAATTTATATTTTCATTCATTTTAAGCGCGATTTTCTTTTAAATATTAATTTTGACAATTATCTGTCAAATAATGATGTGTCAAGTAAATTAGATATGTGTGAACACCAAATCTAGAGATGTTCAATCAAGCCCAATTGAATTAATTAATTTTTGTGTCTGAACATGATATTAACACAAGTAAAGCGCTGCATTACTTTTGTTTCATTCATCATATGAGAAATGCAGCATTTTCACAGGGCACATGTTGATAATTCTTCCATATAATAATGTAAAATTATCGTTTAGAATAGGAAACGCTATTAGTATACAGATCTGAGGTCAATAAAAATTATATAAAATAATTTTCTTTGCTATAATAGGGGAATATTATGTTTTTATTTTATCCCGAAAATCCCGGGATCAAATTCTGGCAATCCCGGGATTTTTGGGGTGTCAAAAAGGGCGGGATCCCGGGATCCCGGGATTGGAATCCCTAGTAGGTACCTATACTTTTAGAGATTAATCGCCATATTTTTCCACATATGCATGTACCTAGTTTGTATTGCATGTCTGTAAATATATTAATATACCGATAGGTAACGAGCAAACCAAAATTGTTTTAGCCTAAAACTGCATTGAAGATCACAACCTTAGTCGTTAACCCACCCCCGGGATGTTCCACTCGTTAACGCATATGACTCAACCCTTTTTGGTCAGCTTAGGTGGTATATATGTACATAGCATCTACCTAGTAGATACATACATACATATGTATGTATGCATGTATGGAGACAAGTTAGCCGAAAACAAAACTTCATAGCCAACTACCTAAGCTGACTAAAACGGATTGAGTTTTAAAATAAACCAATCATATGCTCACATATCTGTGCCCGCAAATTAAAGTAGTCTAACTTGAGATAATGCGAATTTATGGCACAAAATAAAAATTTATACACAGGTGCACATGCACTTGTTTGTACATATGTACATATGTACAGCGGCGCTAATCTCATAAGTACATACATACAGATATACATATGTATATTCAATCATCAAAAAACTACTGCGCCATATGCGCATTTCTTATATTTGCCTCAAATATATATTAAACATATGTAAACAACTGCATACATATTTACACACGTATATGTACCGTACAAATGCTCAGCCACACACATGGTTCGCACATACATATCAACATACGTATATATGTATATACATATCTTGTACATCCATAAACGCGCGGCCTACTGTGGTAAGCAGCGTTTGTCTCATTAGCCGGCATCAACAACGATGCCCGGGTACCCGGGCATTACCCGCCTGCCCGGGTAGTAAATGGGCCGGGTACCCGGACAATACCCGGGTACCCGGGCCATACCCGAAAAACCCGCATCTCATTACCCGGGTCAAATCATCAGCCCTACTGAACAGTCCTCGACACTGTTTATTTGAATATTCAAAAGCTCTGCCAGTACAGAAATACGCAACCATTAGATCCATTAGATTCTTCTGTTGATGACTTATCTAAATTATGTAGAAGTAAATAGCACCAAAGGAACAATTTGTTATGGTTTGCTATCGATATCAATACTGATATCGACCATAAACGGGTTAATTTCGGTTGCTCAATTTTGGCTGTGTGGCAGCACCACTATTTCAGTAGCTTCTTTCTTAGTAGTTTCCAATAACTTCCAATCAATAATGGCCGACGTGCTGACATGGTGAAGAAGAATGGTTGACGCGTGGCCAAACTAAACAGGTCGTCGCATGTGAGGCAGAATATGCGATTGGCGTTAGGCGGCTTGTTTCAAATGTCAAAAGCAGGGAAAAAGATGTGAACACACAACTTAGCAAGGATTGTCTAAAGAAGGATTTCGCGGCAGATAAGCTGATTGCAATTGGGTATGTGTGCAAAAAAAAAAAAAAAAGTGCGAACGTCAGATAGAACCGATTGGGGAAAAATTTTACTTTGAAAATAATTTCTCTCCTCTTTCACGTTGACATTTTTTTTTAAAGGAAACACACACATCAAAACGTAACTAATATAACCTTCTTTGGATAAACCTTGAGCTTAGCATTCTACTTCTACGAACAGCGCATGCAAGATTGTAGAATCAAAGCAACAGACAATAAGTTGACATATGCCAAGAAGAAGAAGAGCGATTCTCCCTCGCATCGACCTTTTATGTTGGGCTGTGGGCTAGTGTAACAGGTGGCCGCACTGCGAAACGAGGGTGATTTATGAGGTTGTCTCGATGGCAACAGCTGACAATTTTTTTTTTGACAGGAGTCATTTCCTTGTTCGAGTAAAAATTTCATGCACCACTGGTGGTGTTCTGGCAATAATTAAAATTTGTATTTTCTTATTCAGTTACTAGATATCTTAAATGTAACATTTTTTTTATTCAAAATCCTGTAGTTAATTCTTTTCTTGCTCCACTAAGAGTCTAAACAAATTTTAAATAAGTAATTGCATCCGAGATTTACACTGATTTTTTTTATTCTTCTAAATGGTTATGTGGTTTTGATTCATTCTTCAGATTTCAATCCTTATAGATTGCATGAAAATTTTTTTTTTTTGCAAATAGGCAAGCTATCGAGCCAACCTCTATAAGTAGGCCTTGCATGGGGAAAGCTTAACTGAAATTTCCCATCTCAGCCTTGACAATCGTTCCAATGGCGGGATATGCACATGTATTGGTGATGGACAAACTGGTTCTTCCAGGGTTGCCATGAACACTTCTTATTGTGAAAATGCGTAACACATGGTTATTCAGATACTTAGTACTTTCAAATGCACATATTATAAAATGTTCTTATTCGCCCTATACAACTTTAAACTTTTTTTTATTCGCAGAACATTAAATAATTAATTACCACACATTTGTACTGTTGTTTCATTAATCAGATTTTCCTGTCTCTTACCATTTTTATACTTTGGGCGTAAGACAACAATGTTTACTGATATTCCCAATGTACACTAATAGAATTTTACAGTAGCAAATTTACTAGGGCACGAATATAATCGATTATTTTGAGATAGTTTCATGGGAAAAATAATTGAGGCATTTTATTCCGAAAGTTTTGGTAATTTTTTTTGTGTAACATGGCAACCGCATTCCATCTCGCTTGTGTCATTGCTAGCGTCATACCATGATATAGACATTCGGGTAACCGTAAAGTCACGCCACTATTATGCACACGTCACTACACCACTACAGGCTATACGAAAAAGAAACGGGACTCTTCCAAAACGAATACAGAAGAAAAGTGGAAGGCACGCGCTAATAAGAATTTTTTTAGTACAGCGGGAGTCAGTTTTCGAAAAGTCAATTGAGTGGTAGAGCCAAAACGAGACGGTTCTTTTTCGTGGTGTAAAACTATTTTTTTTATATTGCATATAAATAACTTCTTAAATAATAAAAATAGATGCGAAAACACAAAATCAGTGTTCAGTATATTTTGCAAAACATGTACATTATGTTAAATTAGTTTAAATGGCTAGTTCTACGTAGACACTCGATTGTAAAGTGAAATATATACATACGTATACGTACACACACACACCTGTGCACACAAGAATCTGTTTTTTCGTCGTTCAAATTCGTTTGTCATATCGTATTCGTGTCGGTTTGTCGCTGCATTTCCTGATAAACAATAGAATTTCATGAATTAAATGATAACCGCAGTGAACATTTACGCACCAAAAAACATAAATATCGAATAACAACAACAGCAGCAAATAGCGAAAAATTTGGCTCAACAACAACAACAACAAATTGGGCTTGGCACAACAACAACAACAGCGTCTCAGATAGTGACTCAACAACACCGATAGCGACACAGCCGAAGCAACAACAGCAAACAGCCGAAAAATTTTGCACTAGAACAACAACAACAAATTGGGTTTGGCACAACAACAACAGCAGCAAATAGCGAAAAATTTTGCTCAACAACAACAACAACAAATCGGGCTTGTCACAACAACAACAACAACAACAGCGTCTCAGGTAGTGAATCAACAACATCAACAGCCATAAGCAAAAAAAATTCTGTCGCTGCAACAACAGCAACCAGCAGAAACTACAACAACAACTACAGCAGCAGCAGCACCACCAACACAGCACCAACAATCATAACAACGTCAACACCAGTCGCCGGAGCCTAGGTCGTAAGCTATTTTTGTTATGTTGTATATTTCAATTTTTTTTTCCTTTTAAATTTTCATCATTTGAATTGACGCACGTATGTGCATACTTATGTAGATTCCCAGCAGGACGGGGAGTAAGCGAAATGTAATAGGACTTCAGAACAATTGTATATTGTAAGCTTATTGCAATAACACCTTTTATAGTTCATTTATAGGCTTACACAAGGGCCGGTGTTTTGAGTCCCCTACAATTGTTCTTTAGTTTCCTTTCCTTTTGTTTGATGGTTTAATCGAGTATTATCAAGCTTGCCACAATATTGTTATTTAATACTAGTTTGTTAGAAAGGGCGCCCTAATATGCTAAACGCAGAGAAAAAATAGACGTAGGCTATAAGAAAAGGGGAAATGAATTCCAAATAAATTGTCAAAAATTTAAAATGGGAATGCTGATTACCCTTATTTAAAAGGCATAGGATTTTCAGGAACGGGGTCATCGAAATATAGGTGCACCGATGGCCAAGGATGAGGGTGGGCTAGTAAAGCACCAGCGCTGCAACAACACCAGCGGCGTAACACAGGTAAGGGGTCACTGATACCCGGGTGCGACAGTGCCCATGGATTAGGGTGGGACAAAAACGCACCGGCGCTGCAACAACATCAGCAACGCCACCCCCTTGTGAGTTCGGCCTTTAACTTTTTTTTTGATTGTTCATATATTTTAAATTTCAGCTTCTTTTATGTATTTTCAGATGCCTGTTAATAACCGGTCCTTCCGGTTGATTCAAATTAAATTCAAATTTAACGATTTTTTTTGCGATATAAATATTCAAATTTAAATTCACTTTGACAGTTTTTTTTTGACAGTGTTTATTCAAATTTAGTGCATATCGATTTCAACGTACATTCAAATTTAAATTTTGGTGCAACGATTATTTTCTCGTCCGTCCGCAATTATTTAAATTTAACGTGCGCTCATCTATTTTTAAATTTTTCCGTCGATTGTCAGTATTTCCGTCCGATTTAAATTTCGGTTTAAATGTTTTGCTAACGTCCGTCTGACTTTAACGTACATATGTACGTTCAAACTCATATTCAAATTTTAACGTCATTTTCCCTCGGTTTGCATTTATTTAAATTTAACTGATGCCTGGCCTCTTGAATTTGGATTTTTCGGGTTATCTTTTGAGTTTTTGAATTTTTCAACGGTCCGTCCGTGGCATCCGGCCAAACCGGATGTTGTTTTCGTGTGATTTTCTCGTTATTTTCAAAAAGGCATGATATGATTTTTTCTGTTTATGGCGCAGGACAGCAATGTAGGCAAGAACCCCGCCCAGCCGACAATGACTAGCCACAGTGCAACCCTAGATCATGCCGACCGCCATGCATTGCTGCTCCACTCGATTGTAGATCGTAATCGAGGTCAACGCGCATCCATAACAAATTATAAATGAAAAATAATTCTGACAATTCGAACAAACGGGGTTATATATTGCACCAGAAATTTATCTGGTTTTTGAGGGTAAGTGGTTTTATTGACCTAAAATCGTAGTTATTGCATTCGCATGTAAAATTTTTTATCTAGCACAGGATCAGCGTTAAATGAATACAATAATACAATGGCGCTATTATAACTCTGACGAGTTTTATGGCCGAGCTTCTCTCCCAATTCGAGGTGTGCTCCTTTTTTTTTTCTACTAATTGGGTGGACCTACAGTTTTATGCCGGCTCCGAACAGCGAATGCATTTTCTGTGAGAAGCTTTTTCATGGCAGAAATACACTCGGAGGGTATGCCGCCCACTGCCGAGAGGTGACCGCTGCGCCTAAAAATCCCAATAATTGGATTTTTGCTAATTAGAAAATTTTTTTTGGTGTTTGCTTGGGCTGGGGTTTGAACCCGAGACCGCTGGTATAGCAGGCGAGCACTCTACCCACTCCACAACAGCGGCGTTAAATGAAACACGGCTAAAATAAATTACTCAAGAGCGTGTGTGAACGCACGTAATTTCGGAAAGTAATTTCGGCTAATCAACGTAATTTAAAATGTAGTCTGAATATGCTTTTATGGCACGGAATAAGGGATAGAAAGAAGTTATCGGTAATCGCGCCAGACTTAAATTTACGCTGTGTTCACACTCGACAAGATTATATGTATAATGTTCATACGGCTTTGAATAAAACGGAATAAAATTTATACAAAATATCAATGGACACAAAAAAACTTTTCAAAATGCCTGACAAAATTCGTTAGGCGCCTGATTGCTTGACAAAGTATGTAATGCCTGACAATCAGGCCAAATGCCTGACGTATGGCAAGCCTACTCATAGCACACTTAGGCCCAGAGGTCCCATTGTGATACCACGTGGATCCGAAGACCCCCACTCGAACCATCGTGTGGATTGCACAAATCTTAGAATTTTCCTAAATTATATTGTAACTAGATCCACTAGTTCCTTAAATTGGTAAGCTAAATGTTTTAGTCGCCTCCTTCCTAGTGCTGGGCAATCACACAGCAGGTGTTTTACTGTTTCAGGCTCCTCTTCGTCTTCACACGCCCTACAGTAATCATAATATGGCGCATTCATCCTTTCTGCATGCCTCCCCAGGATTATATGGCCTGTTATTAGCCCTATCATTAGTGCAAGCTCAGACCTTCCGAGTGCAAGTAGACTCTTCGTCCGTTTGGCGTCCCAGTTAGGCCATAAGAGCCTAGTATGGTTGCATGTACTCATACCATACCACCGGTTATTAGCTTCATTGGAGTATAGCTCCTTGTAGCGAGCGGCATACCTAAACCCTTCCACTACAGCTGCCCTACAACAGTACAGAGCAGCCATAGCTTTTTTGGAGCGTTCCTGGATGTTACCTCTCCAGTTGAGCTTCCTATCAAGAATCACTCCCAGGTATTTTGCCAACTCACCTAGCGTGAGGGTAGAGCCTCCTAACACTGGAAGTTTCATCTCTGGAATTTTGTATTTCCTTGTAACCAGCACCAATTCTTTTTTGGCCGGATTAACCCCAAGACCTTTGCCCTTGATCCACCTTTCTAGCAGTCGTAATTTTGTCTGCATTATATCACAAAGCGTCTGTGGAAATCTACCACTCACCACCACCGCAAGGTTGTCCGCATACGCTATGACTTTAGAGCCCCCCCCCCCCCCCCCCCCTCTTCCAAGGCCACTAGCAATCCGTTCATTACTGCCACCCACAGAAGCGGAGAGAGAACTCCACCCTGTGGCGTGCCTCCTTCAACGAGTTTGCTTGTCGAAGTTCCGGCTAGATCTGCAAGTACCCTCCTGCCCGTTAGCATTCGGTCTACTAGAGACACTGCCCATGGTTCTACACCCAAATTCGCCAGAGCTTCAGTGATCGCATTTGAAGTGACGTTGTTAAATGCACCCTCTACGTCTAGGAATGCTGCTAGTGTGAATTCCTTCTCCGCTAAGGATTTCTCAATTCTCGAAACGATTCCATGCAGCGCCGTCTCTGTGGATCTTCCCTTTATATAAGCGTGTTGGGAATTTGCAAGTTTTCCTCCAACTCGCTCTCTAATGTGAGATTCCAGCAATCTCTCCAATACCTTGAGCTGGAAGGACGCCAGAATGATAGGCCAAAAATCTTTAGGACTAACATGGGACGTCCTTCCTGCCTTCGGCGTGAAATGTTATTCCCGGCTCGCCTTTATATGTGTATGCATACATGAAACGCCGATTTGCACAACTAAATTTGCAAAATTTAAAAAAGAACACTAACTGAACGCTATAATAAAAGAACGCTAAGTAGGGTTCATTTACACTTAGCGTGCTTCCACCAGCTACACTACGCTTAGTTTTCTGTTTGTGTTTATCTACACAAAGTTAAACGCAAACACTACAAGTACCGTTAGGTTTGTTAGGGTATGTGTTTGTGTGAACACTGCACTACGTTATTGAATGTTATCATAATGTTTAATTTCGACCGCTGATCAGAGCTTATCGTGCACTGATACAGGAAAATGTGCCCGAGGTTGATCCATCTGAACGGTTCAGTTTCTTAACAACCTGGCCCGTCGCGTCCAGTGCTACTTTTATGTAACCTGGGCCCTCACTCTGTAGTTCGATTCGAAAGCGAAATTCGATTCGAAAGTACATTCGTACTGTATAGAATATATGGAATAGAATTCGAAAACGAACGAATTTTCTTTCGAATCGAACTACAGAGTGAGGGCCCTGTATTCTCGGCAATGTGTTAAATAAATATGCATCTGCTGCACGGATGTTGAAAAGGATATGCTCCTATGAAATGGATAGAGTTTTTTTTTTATTAATTTGATTTTAAAATGCACAATGCAGTCAACGGGACTTTATGGACATGTGTTCCTTGTACATAGTCGGATTTTGCGCATCTGAGAACCTTAAATAATGTTTTAAATTGGGTACATATTTCATCTTTTAAAACTTCGGTAGCGGAAGAAAATATAGTTTCTTATGTTGAAAAACATGCTGGTATTGATGCTAATCTTCTTTCGTGCCATAAACTCGTCAAGAAACACACGTCTCTCAATGCTCTATCGAGAATAAATTTCAAGCTTGGCGTACCGCCTGTTTTCTACAATAAGCTAATGGATACTAACATCTGGCCAGCTGGGATTACTGTTCGGCCCTTTCGTTACATTCCGAAGCCCCAGGCCGAAAACTAGCAACAAGAAAGATAATAATAGTGGTAGTATTAGTAATAGGCATAATATAAAACTATATTACCAGAATGTATCTGGAATGCGTACCAAAGCGAAAGAGGTATTTCTATTTACTTCTCGCTGCGATTTTGATGTTTTTGCTTTAGTAGAAACGTGGCGTAATAGTGACTTTTTTGATGCAGAGTTTTTTTGCCCTAATCTGACGTAATATACAAAATTAATTGCAATGGTGACGGATCCGACGTATGCAGTACTAAATCAAAACTTAAGAAAAGGATTTTCACTCATTAATCAGATCTTAAAAATCGCAACCTTTCTAATGATCAAAAAACAGCTTTATCACAACACTGCAAAACGACTGGGCATTATCCGGATTTAGAAAATGTAGCAGTACTATAACAAGAAACTCATTACAACAAACGCTATATTTTGGAAATGCTCCACATTATCAACACTCCGAGTGACATCCGTATGAACTCACGCCTACAGGAAAATCATCATGGATAGCAACAAAAACCATTGCTGAGAGACAACAGCTCACCTGCTGCAAAATCATATACACACTTTTATATATAAGTCGCGTTTCGAGTTGTCCGGGAGAAGCAAAAAACACCGGATTACTGCAACAACCATATGAAAAAGCAACAACTCAACGCGGACTACAACCCGAGCTGATTTCAACGCGGACAGCGCAATCCGAGTTGAATTTGAATGCTGCCTAGTTCGATTATAGCTCTATTGTGAATGGATTTCAATTTAAATGTCATAATTTACGAAAGTTAAAGCGAAGGGAAGGCAAAAAATGGCGGAACGGTAAGTAAAATTTTATTTTATTTTATAAATTAATTAGAATCTTGTTTTATTTTAAGTATTGTGAAAGTGCCGAAACGGAGGTGGACGCGATAAAAGACGGAGGGATTTCTATGATGGTACATATCGCGGAAGGAGGAGTTTGGCCACCCAAAGAAAAAAGGCATGCGTATGGCAATGTCCTGGAAGGCATGCTTTCTCTAGGAATGACGGTATGTTTAGATGCTTTTTAAATTTAATTAAAATGTAGTTTATTATAATTTCTCTCTCAGGATTCTGGAAGAATACCCTTGTGTTTAGAGGGAAGGATTCGCACGTTGTTGACGGCGTACAAAGCAGCGCGCGACAACAATAACCGCACAGGTTCTTCTCCTTGTTTTGCTTCGTATATGGAGCTAATGGAGTCGTTACCTATTGCGTCCATTGCTTCTTGGATATCCCGCTGGTCTCTGATGTGCCGCAAATCGCTTTGGTCTTGTGCCAAAATTATCGAAATCTATAAAAATAACACTGCTCTACAACCAAAAAATACTCTGAACGCCACTATCCTATCTATATGTAAAATCGGTCGCTGATTCCGAAAATAGGGTTCATTTTTAATTCTATGTGAGGGTTTTTGAGATATCGGCAATTTACCGTTCGGCAATTGCTCCACTTAATCCAGTATGTCTCTTTAACGCATTGAGTTATCTACATTTGAGTAACACCAAAATAGTTGCGTAGGATAGTTGCGTCCAAAGTACAGACAACAAATTTCATTTTGTGATCCAGTGTAATTAATTTGTTTTTTTTGTTCATAATTACCAAATTTCCGATGGAGCTATTCATTGTTTTCGTTTGTTTTGACGGCTTTTCTGACAGTTTATACCAGTGCTGCCAAAGTTAGTTAAACGGTTTCGTGTTTGTTGCTTCTCGGGACAACTCGAAACGCGACTATAGTTATACTTATTTTGAGCGCCTTACTGCGCTACCTAATAAAAATGCAAGCCGCCAATTAACGCACGTACGCAAATTTTTCATATGCGTTGAACCGAAATTGACTTGCGTGCGTATACAGATTTAGAAATAAAAAAATATGCAAAATCCTAGAAAATCTTATTATTTTATGGAATATGTACCTAACACACACGATATCGAAATGAAGTGCCAATTTTTTTGTAAACAATCATTCACAATGCTCGGATTCAACTGTCACGCAAAACAAAAATTGGGAGTCGAGTTTGCTTTTTACGCACGCCGTTAAATTTCGGTTACTCCCATACAAGTTGTATGGGCATGAGGAATTTTTGGCAGTAAGTTGACGGCGTGCGTTTGTATTAGGTAGCGCAGTTAATGTTTATATATATGCATACCATGTATCAATATTTCTTGTTAGTGTAAAAATTTGTTTACCATTACGGGTTTCCAAATTATTTTATATATATATATATACCTACATTTTCTGGTTTGTTTCGCCCAGTATTATAAATACCTACATACGAGTACATACGTATGTGTGTATGTATGCACATATGAATTTTTGAGGGCATTCTGCTAATGCGTACATAAATCATTGTATATATTGTAGTTTAGCGTTTCGCTAATATTCGACTACTGATGGTTGGCTTTGTAGTGCTTAGCGTTTCGCTAATATTCGACTACTGATGGTTGGAGCGTAGGTTCAAAGCCTGGTGTGCTCCCGAGAAGATGTCTGATGATGAAAAAAGTGGTTTTTCTTCGAAACCATCGCTGTATGAGCTAATTGGATTTTTCCGCTTATTCCAAAGTATAAAAATTAAAATTAACAAGTAAGGAAGCCTAAGTTCGAGTGGAATCGAACATTAGATACTCAGCTGTATGTTTTCATTGTTTGTTTGCGTTTGATGGATTTTATATAAAGCGGGTGCTGCATAAAGTGGGCGTAGCCACGCCCATTTTCAAAATTTTTATCAGTCATCCAACTAAGCATATGAATATTATTCTTTATGCAAAATTTCATTCCTTTATGACTTCCAGTTACAAAGATGTCACGTTACAAATTTCCAAAGCGTGTTCCAGAAATATCTTTGTTAAAAAGTAGGCGTGGTCATAAACCGATTTCAATAAATGTTTGCGTGTCTATTAATACAAGTTATAAAAGTGTATAAACCAAGTTTCATCATAATATCTCAATTATTTGTCGAGTTATGGGCTCCGAAATCTCGTAGATTCCTTTGTCTAAAAGGAGGCGGTGCCATGCCCATTTTCCAAAATTTTTCTATTTTTTGTTTCCGGTCTATTGTAGGAATCATACCACAAAATTTCAATAAATTATCTTTACATTTGACAAAGATATCGCTTAAAATGTTTTTATTAGGCCACTTTATGATACCCATATATAAAAGTGGGCGTGGTCGTCAACCGATTTCGCTAAAATTTTCAACATGTATTACCAGAAGTAATAAAAGTGTATACACCAAGTTTCGTCTAATATATCGATTATTTGTCGAGTTATGGGCTCCGAAATCTCGTATATTCCTGCTTCTAAAAGGAGGCGGTGCCACGCCCTTTTTCCAAAATTTTTATATTTTTTGTTTTATGTCCATAGTTGGACACCTTCCATAAAATTTCAATGATATATCTTTATATTTGACAGAGATATCGCTTAAAATGTTTTTATTAGGCCACTTTATAATACACATATATAAAAGTGGGCGTGGTCGTCAACCGATTTAGGAAATTTTTTGTCGAAACATTTGCCTAAGTAAGTATATCACGCGTACCGAATTTCATCGATATATCTTTAACGGATTCTGAGTTATAACTCATAAAACTTGCAATGTTTGCCCTTAATAAGTGGGCGTGGCACCGCCCATTTTCCAAAATTTTTGTGTTTTTGTTTTATGTCCATAGTTGTACCCATGCGACAAAATTTCAATGATATATCTTTATATTTGACAGAGATATGGCCTAAAATGTTTTTATTAGGTCACTTTATAATATACATATATAAAAGTGGGCGTGGCCGTCAACCGATTTTAACTATTTTCCGTACGAACGTTTGCCTAAGTAAGTATATCACGCGTACCAAATTTGATCGATATATCTTCAATGGTTTCTGAGTTATGACATATAAAACTTTCAAGGTTTGACCCTTAATAACTGGGCGTGGCACCGCCCATTTTCCAAAATTTCATAAAATTTCTTCCTAGGGGCCTGAGCTCAACACGTGGGTAAAATTTCATCGCTCTAGCTATATTAGTGACTGAGCTACCAAATTTCCAATTTTTTCTATATAGGAAAAGTGGGCGTGGTCATGGTCCGATTTCGCCCATTTTCAATACCAACCGTCCCAGTGTCGATACCAACTTGCATTTCAAATTTCATCAAAATATCTCAATTTTTGCGCGAGTTAGAGTGTTTACAGACGGACGGACGGACGGACATGGCTCAATCGATTTCTCTTTTCACCCTGATCATTTTGATATATATAAGTCTATATCTATCTCGATTATTTCATTCTGTTACAATCCACCGTTATGTGATTAAAACTATAATACTCTGTGTACTAGTACAGCTGAGTATAAAAATAATAATTTCGTGCTAGACACTAACATACCTAATAATGTTAAAAATTTGTTTACAATAACTGTATTACGTACTTAATTTTTTGTTTATAGAATTGTGCAATTATTTACAAAAAATATTAATGTAATATATTATATTTATATTTTTATAATATTTCAGTCCTAAGGATGGTCTCAAATTGAGACCGAAATATCGACAAAATAAACATTCAATTAAACAAATATGAGAAGCTAATAAATTTGTTTCATTATACATACATATGTTCATGTTCGAACAACAACAATCTACAATCTTTAGAATTCTTTTGGTAAAATTCAGTTAATAGTTTCTATTTCCTGATTTTTGGCCATTTAATTCTCAATTTTTGGAATTTTCTCCAATGCAAAGTAAATAATGGAAGGAAATGCAAACAATATTAAAAAAATAAAACTACCAAGAACCAAGGAAAATTTTAATTAGACTTGAGAGTTTAACATTACTGTACTGGAATTAAATACGCAGCTGCATACTCATCTCAAAATTTGTGTCTCCTATTTTAAAATTTTTCGAAAGTTGAATTAATTTTCAGCAAGCTTGGAAATATTCGCTTAAACGAAGTGCATCGTTGAATTCTAAAATTTTTTATTGGAAATTATCAAATGATCGCAGGCCTTATTATTAATATCTTAAAAGTACCAACTGTAAAGGCAAATCTTTTGTTCACCAAATGAGTAATTTTCTTTGTTGATTGTGTTTTTTAAAGTAACTCTTAAGTATTATTAAAAATACGCATCATTTTACGTTCCTGTTTTATGTTTTTACCAGGGCTGCACATTAACGTTATTTTTTATCAATAACCGCAAAAAGATTTTGTTTTCAATTCAACTTTGAAAATTTTAACGTTAAATGCCGAACAAAAAAATACTGTTTTGATAATTATCAAAAAAAAATCATCAAAAAGAATTTTGTTTTGTTGATTATCAAAAAACAAATATGGAAAAAATTTCGTTTCGGTAGCCAACAAAAAAAATTATCAAAAAAAATAACGTTAATAAAAATTCAAAGTAAAATAAAGCCGTAAGCCCGAGACAATTTTTTATTATTATTTTGTTTTTGATTTTCAACGAAACGAAATAATTTCAATAATTTTTATTTGATATTCAACAAAACAAAATTTTTTTGTTAATTTTCATTTGGTATTCAACAAAACCAAATTTTTTTGTTGATATCGTTGTGCAGCCTTGGTTTTTACTAAGGAAATAATAAAAAAGCTTTTATGTACAAAAAAAGCGTTCCTCGAAAAATATATTTACTTTTTTCTAACACAAATGTGGGAAAATAATTAATGTCCAAATCCCGGGATTATAAAAAGAAATTTCGAAAATCCCGGGATCGTAAAATTGGAATCCCTAGTATATACTTTGTTATATAATTGTTTAAGATATGCGGATAAGGCACTTATCTTAAGGAATTTTAATATCCTCCGAATGAGTGGCACACGCGATTCACGTTTCGCATGTATACAAAGTTTTCGCGAGATTTTTCTTTGTGATTTTAAATTATTTTCCCGGGACGAATATAGAAACCCTTCCGCATACAAGACAGAGTTGCCAATATCTTATATTAACAGGATTAGAATTCCACATACGTACAGCGAAACAATCTTGCTGAGGCCAATGCATTAAAATAAGGGAAAATGAGGTACGCGCTGACTTTGTAAGAGTTTCTTAGTGTGCCGTAACCTTTTTAACTACCAGGCTAACATGATCAGCACAAGTTAGATTTGAGTTTATCACATAACCTAGGTTTGTGATTTCGTTGACTATTTTGAGTGGTTCATTCCAAATTAGCTATTAGAGAAACAACTGATTTTTTTCTATTAAGCAGCAATAGGGCCCATTAACCATGCAATTTATCGTACGACTTGGGCTCGTTGTACAACAAATCGTCACATTAGTGGGCCTGTTGTACAAGTTGGACAGACGGTTGGATGAAGATCAAACGATTTTGATATTTTGTCGCGTTGTACAACAAATTGGAAGGTTAGTGGATATGTTTGACAAACTTCATTATTTTTTTCTCGCTGAAGTGAAAGCATTGCGCGCATCACTTTGAAAATAAGAAATAAAAGTGGAAAAATTTAATAAAATACTACAAAAATATTGCCAACATGTGCAATATTAAGTGCGAAATATGTAAACAGTTAACTTATATATTTTTATAACACAAAAATTAGCTTTTTGTTAATTATTACGTGTACAATCCGTATGCATTGGCGTGTTGTGTACTCTTCAAAGCGTTGGTAATAATGATGTTTGACGATAAATCGACGTTGAAGTTGGAACGTTGGTGGCGAAGCATGCGATTTATCGTACGACGGTGTAGTATGATAAATTGTATGGTTAATGGGCGGGATAAGTGTTAAAGCAATTCTTTTTATCTAATTACAAATTTTTTCAGATTTTTCAAACATTCCAGAGAGCTCTTTAGAGGCCCTAGTTGTAAAAAAAGTTCACCCAGTACATGATAATCCCTTGGAGGTGGCAGTGAAAAGTAAACCAGAGGAAGACCCAATATTTTCGGAACGAAGTGAGTGATTTTCTGTCGATATTAGCGCAGCATTGTAATACCTATATCTAGTGCAAGAGTTTTAAAAAAGCTTTTTGGCGTATTTCATTTACATATATATTTGTTCTTTTGTGATTTAAAAAACTTCTGATGTGAAAAATTACAATAATTTTTACGGGAGGTTGCTCCTATTTTGTTGTAACTCATTGTTGTAAACTTCTTAAAGCGAACAACGAAATGTTTTTTGTTTATTAAACATACCATATTAAATGTATTGCTTTATAACTTTTTGCAACGAAGCAGATATGATGCACGAAAATTTAATCAAAAAACCAGCGGATGACTGAAGACTTCATGGCCGCCACAGTGCTTCGACGGACAAAAATAGAAGGAGTGTTCAGATATTATTGAATCTGCACACAAACGTACATCACGCTTACATTCAAAAATGAAATCGGGGTTTCTGTACCGGTTACCAGTTCTGAAAAAACAACCGGGGTTTTTTTTCACTTTTTGTATGACAAAGGAAAACATAATAATATTTATAATTTAATAATTGTTACAAACTTAGTGAATATGCAGTTTTGTAGACTATTAAACAAGGTCCAGCTTTTATTCTTCCAAGAAACCTAGTCAATTTTTTGACAATTTTTTCCAATGGATGTTGCTATTTTCCATACGAAATGAGCTTACGTTTTGATATGAAGATAATATAAGAATACTTATCGTTGGCTTCTACAATTATATAGCAAAATGTGATTTAAAAGTAGTAGTAAGTAAATTAAACGAAAATTTTAATTAGTTGAACATTGATTATGTATCAGTTTGTGAATTTAAGTCCTCAGAAAATGAAGTTATTACTGATGCAAAGTATGTCATGCTTTTGTCCGTGTTTTCACTTTAAACAATTTATTGGTTAATGCTGGGACAGTAACCTCTAGAATGTTTATTTAGACCGCTGAAGTATAGCATGAAAAATCGATTGATTCGTTTATTCAAAATCACTTTCTTTTATACAGTTTTCTTGCACTAATACTTATGCACTATTTTTCAACTGTGTATACGTAAAACTATGATATGCTATACCATCATATGTGAGTCAATATGTCAGTCGCTTTGACAAACTGACGTTGTCGATCAGTTGGGCATTGCGACTGCTTGGCGGTGCCATTGACTGCAAGTAACAAATGTAACCAGATCCTTGCTATGTGTGGCGGCGTGTGTATCTGAAATATGTATGTATAATATCATGTTCAGACATAAATATTAATTAAGTCAATTGGGCTTGATTGAACATCTCTAGATTTGGTGTTCAGACATATTTAATTTACTTGGCCCATTTCGGCTCAAGATACACACATACACGCCGTGAGCTGAATATCAAACTCTCGTGACCTAAATGTCAAAACTGCAAGGAGGACGAAATAATTTGACATTCAGCTCACAACTTTTACCAATCGTAAACACGAATGCATGTATAGAATAAGCAGAAATAACAACAAATTTGATAGGTGATGAAGAAGAACAAGAATTCAGCTGATCTGACGAACCAACCTGTTTAGTGGACCCTGACGCTAATGACATTATTCTGATCATGACATTTCATTTTGCTTATGAAACAAGCTTTTTAACAGGGTTGCATGCAGAATTGTTCTTCATTAAGAACTCATTAATTTCTAATGAAGCATTAACTTAGTCAATTTTTGTATGGTAAATTGAGAATCATTAGGCTTGAAAATTGAATGAAGGCTCTTAACGTTCAATTAAGGTTGTGTCTGAACATAACATAAACTCCCGCTCAGTTTAACGGAATTAATTTGGTTCACAATGTTTAGACAACGTGTGTACATGATTTGTGTGTACATGACAATGCCTGTAAGGGCGGTGTATTTATGTAATACTACAAATCCCTTAAAAATTTATTAACCCACGTCAAGGTTCTTCGAGATAAAACTAATGGATCTGACGATAATAGCAACCAACACTGAAAGATTAATTCTCAAACGTTTGAGAAAATATTTTTTCTCAATTTGAGGATCACCATATATACATACCATTTGAAAATAAACATATTTTCAAGTGCTTCTCAAATATGGTTTATCAATTTGAGAACAATTTGAGAAGCATTTGAGAATTAAAATTTATTAACCTCCCAGAAACAGTTGGTTTTTGGTACCAATCAAAATTTTTTTTTAATTTTTTTTTTTATTTTTTAGAAACTAGAAAAAAACTTTTTTAAGCATGGATGTAACCAGGGATGGGCAGTTTTGAATAAATTTTTATTCAAATAAAAAATAAATTTTTATTCTTCATTCTCATATCCTTGAATAAAGAATAAATTTTTATTCTTCATTCCGGCGCCCTTGAATAAAGAATAATTTTTTATTCTTCATTCTGATACCCTTGAATAAAGAATAAAAATTTATTCTTCATTCTCATACCCTTGAATAAAAAAAAATTTTTATTCTTCATTCTGCTACCCTTGAATAACGAATAATTTTTTATTCTTCATTCTGATGCCCTTGAATAAAGAATAATTTGTTATTCTTCATCCAAAATTGATTGAATAAAAAATAAAATTTTATTTTTCATTCAGATAATTTTGAATAAAGAATAAATTTTTATTCACGTTATTCAAATTATTCTTGCAGGTCACACAAGTAAATGATTTCGCGAATATTTTTCTGAATACGAACCAAGTATTTTCCCGGGCCCCAACCGAATATTTTTCCGAATACTTTCCCGAATCCGAACCCATACTCAACCGAATATTTTTCTGATTCCGAACCGAATATTTTACCGAATACTTTCCCGAATCCGAACCGAATATTTTCCCAAATCCGAAACCGAATACTTTCCCGAGTCTGAACCGAATACCTTTCCGGGTTCGAACCGAATACTTTTCCGGGTCCGAACCGAATACTTTTCCGAGTTCCAACGGAATACTTTTCCGGGTCCGAACCGATTACTTTTCCGAGTTCGAACCGAATACTTTTCCGGGTCCGAACCGAATATTTTCCAAAATCGAAGCGAGTACTTTTCCGAGTGCGAACCTAATCCATCTCCGAGTCCGAACCGATTACCAGCTGTAATTAACGAAGTTATGGTAAGAATTAAAATGCAACGAATAGGCATACAGTACATACATACATATTTACATACATACATACATATGTATGTACATATACATATATGTGTAAGAAGTACATATGTAGTTTCTTGTATTCATTATGTTCTGGTCATCGGTTTTTAATGAAATTTGGCGCCGTTCTATTCAAATACAATTACATTTTCATTTTTACCAAAACTTCGTTAATTACAGAGCCAGCGGGTTCCGGACTCGGTACAGTAATCGGCTCAGACTCGGAAAAGTATTCGGTTCGGTTTGGAAAAATATTCGGTTCGGATCCGGAAAAGTATTCGGTTCGAACTCGGAAAAGTAATCGGTTAGGACCCGGAAAAGTACTCGGTTCGAACTCGGAAAAGTATTCGGTTCGAACTCGGAAAAGTATTCGGTTCAGACTCGGGAAAGTATTCGGTTCGGAATCGGGAAAGTATTCGGTTACGGATTTGGGAAAATATTAGGTTCGAATTCGGGAAAGTATTCGGTAAAATATTCGGTTCGGATTCAGAAAAATATTCGGTTGAGTATTTGGGTTCGGATTCGGGAAAGTATTCGGAAAAATATTCGGTTGGGGCTCGGGAAAATACTTGGTTCGTATTCAGAAAAATATTGGAAAAATCATTTACTTGTGTGACCTGCAAGAATAATTTGAATAACGTGAATAAAAATTTATTCTCTATTCAAAATTATCTGAATGAAAAATAAAATTTTATTTTTTATTCAACCAATTTTGGATGAAGAATAAAAAATTATTCTTTATTCAAGGGCATCAGAATGAAGAATAAAAATTTATTTTTTATTCAAGGGTAGCATGAATGAAGAATAAATTTTTATTCTTTATTCAAGGGTAGGTTAGGTTAGGTTAGGTTAAAGTGGCTGCCCCTGTTCGTCCGAAAACAGAGGCACACATAGGCCTGGCGGCCCCTTGTGATACCACGTGGAACTCTTGATTTGAAAATTCCCCCATATTGAGAGATTAGACGCCTATAAAACTGAACCACCTGGTCCGTTTCATATAGCGTAAGATGTCAGATACCTTTGCGTCTTCGAGCTCCTCCAGACCCCCAAAGGAGTGTCTGTGGAGGCAAGCGTACCTAGAGTTAGACAGCGCGGGACAAGAGCATAGATAGTGTTCTACGCTCTCTACCTCCTCCTCATCCCTGCAGCTGCGGCAGAAGTCGTTTGTAAGGAGACCCATGCGAGTACCATGGATTCCCATGAGGCAGTGGCCCGTTATTATGCCGACCAAAGGGCCGATGTGGGGCCGACTGAGAAGAGCTATTGATCTAGACCTTGCATGGTCCAGTTTTGGCCATATTTGTCTGGAAATCAAGCAAGTGGGTTCTTCAGCCCACCTGCCATTTGCTTGTTTTACAAAATAGGACCGAAGGTAGTTTTTACATGTATTAAGAGGAGGGGCCACCCAGCTGGTGGCCATCGTTGCTTCCAGGAGAGATCCTTCCCTTGCCAACTCGTCCGCGGCGCAGTTTCCTGGGATATCACTGTGTCCTGGGACCCAAACGACGCTCAGGCTGCACCTTTCTGCAAGTTGGTTTATGGCCTCCCTGCATTTAATGGTGACCCGCGATGTGGAGTCACTGCTCTGTAGAGATTTTATAGCCGCTTGACTATCAGAAAAGATTGTGACAGCATTGCCTAAATGCAGTTGTCCTAGAAGGCGGGCTGCCTCCCAGATGGCAACCAGCTCCGCCTGAAAGACACTGCAATGGTCTGGTAGCCGTAGGCTAGCGTTCAGTTTGAAATCCTTAGAGAAGATTCCGCTGCCTACATTGCCATTTAGCTTAGAGCCGTCCGTGAAAATCGATGAAGTATGGTGTAAGGGCCCAATCAAGTTTTCCCACTCTCTCCTCTCAGGGATTCTAGTGGAAAACTTGTTGTTCCAACATATAACAGGTATTGTGTAGTCTAACTCAAAGTAGTTTTCTGGGACTGTTTTTAGTATTCGGGTGTGCCCAAATCTCCAGTCCCTCCAGGGCTTCACGGCGTTTAGTCTGGCCGCATTGCAACTGGCAGTGTATTTGCCAAAAAGATCAGTTGGGAGAAGAAAAAGAATAGTTTCTAGAGCTTTTGTGGGTGTAGATGGGAGGGCCCCACTTATGAGCATCATCGCTAGGCGCTGCACCTTAGTTGTCTTGTTTTTAACTGATTCAACCTCGAGCGCAGGCCACCACACGGTGACTGCGTAGAAAAGAATTGGACGTACTACTGCTGTGTAAATCCAGTGTACAGTATTAGGCCTGAGTCCCCATCTTTTTCCGATGGCGGACTTGCATGCATAGAGTGCCATAGTGGCTTTCCTGGATCTTTCCTCTACATTCCTCTTCCAGTTAAGCCTCCTATCCAGAATAACTCCGAGATATTTTACCTCGGTAGAGAGTTTGATGTTTACCCCGTTAAGACGAGTTGGATTAAAGTCGGGTATAGAATATTTTCGTGTGAATAGCACCATTTCAGTCTTCTCGGCGCTGACGCTTAGCCCGCTTTCCTTAGACCAGGTGTTTATAACATTAATCGCATTTTGCAGCAAATCGCTAAGCACCGGGAGATACTTGCCTGTCGCGATCAAAGCAATATCGTCAGCATACGCAATGACCTGGCATCCCGTGTGCCGCAGTCGCACAAGCAGTGTATTCACCGCTAGGTTCCACAGTAAGGGAGAGAGAACTCCCCCTTGCGGGGTACCCCTGCTGGCAAATTTTGTGATAGAAGATGTCCCCATTGCCGTTAGAATGGTCCTTCTCTTAAGTAAAGATTCGATGAAATTGACCAGATGCCGTTCCACCCCCACATTACGCAGGGCCTCCGTAACGGCTTCCGGGAGAACATTGTTAAAGGCTCCCTCTATATCTAGAAAGATGCCTAAAGTAAATTCTTTGAAGGCTAGTCCTTTCTCTATCCTTTATGTGATGGAGTGTAGGGCCGTCTCTACTGGCTTGCCTTTAGAATATGCATGTTGATCTTGTGAAATTAGGTTCGGACTCACCGTCACTTTGATGTGGCGGTCTAATAGCCTCTCTAAGATTTTAAGAAGGAAAGAAGTCAGACTTATTGGTCTGAAGTCCTTTGGATGGGTAAGAGATGTTTTACCTGCTTTAGGTATAAAAATTACTTTAGCCTTAGTCCACTCCTTAGGAATGTATGCCAGGGTTAGACAGGCTTTATATATAGGAACAAGCAGAGGACTGATGATGTCAGTGGCTGCTTGTAGTTCGGCGGGAGAAATGTCATCTATTCCTGGTGATTTGAAGGGCTTGAAAGTTTTGATCGCCCAAGAGATTCTGCTACAGTTTATAATGTGCTCAAGGCAGCTGTCTGTCCTTGGATTAAAGAGAGTTTGATCTGGTTCTGCGGAGCATCCTGGGAAGTGAGTGGTTACCAGGGTGTCCAAAATTTCTTCGCTAGATGTGGCCCAGCCGCCCCCCGCATTCGTATACAGCTGGGGGCCGTCGAGTTTTTCGAGAGGACTTTTCTTAGCCGGTTTCCCTCAGAAACTTCCTCGATATTATTTGTGAAGTCCTTCCAAGAGTTCCTTTTGGCTCTCTGGATTGACTTTTTAAAAGATTTTAAGGCTTCCTTATAGGCATGCCAATCACCGGTTTTCTTGGCCTGGTTAAAGAGCTTTCTGCTGTTTTTCCTGAGCTCGGAGATTTCCTGGTTCCACCAGTATGGCTTCTTCTTGCCTCTGGTCGTAATCTCCGGGCATGAAGCTCTGAGAACAGCATTACAAGAAGTAGTAACAAAGTCTACCGCTTCATCAATTTGATGCGATGAGCCGAGCTCACCGAGAGAAACAAACTTGTACCGAGTAAGGCTCGCTTCATCAGTTCGTAACGGTAGGCTGTGTCTACCGTGAGAAGCGTTTTTCAAGAGGTTTGAGACCAGGCCCTCTTTATGCAAGGCCCAGTCTGTGCGTCTCCTGTTTCTGTAAGCTGTTACAGGCGGAGTATGTAAGAGAACTGAAAAAGTTATATACCTATGGTCAGAGAAGGAGTTATCATCGGAAACCCTCCAGTCGCCGACAAGATCGGAAAAGGAATGGGAGACCATTGTGATATCAAGAACCTCGCACCTGTTTGTGGTAACAAAGGTGGGTTTATCCCCAGAGTTGCATATACTAAGATTGTTGTTAATAATAAAATTAAAGAGAGACTCACCTCTGTTGTTTGTATTAGAGGCTTGGTGATGTGCGTTCGCGTCGGCCCCAATCAGCACCGGAAAACCCTTTCGCTGCGCCTCTATGACGGCGTCCGCAAGTCTCGCTTGCTCTGATATGGGGCAGTCGTGAGCTAAATAGGCGGATATCATCCAAAGTTGTTGATCCTCCAGTTCGAGGCTGACACTTACTGTGTCTCCATCGCTGTAAAGAGGTAGAAGAAAATAGGAAAGAGTTCTATTGATTAAAATGCATGCCCTGATCCTACCTGACGTTGTCGACGTCACCACCTGATAGGCATCACTTTGCAGTCCGCAAACCCTGTTGGCAACTACCCAAGGTTCCTGGACCAGAACAAAAGAAGCCAAAAGAAGGGCAGCTGATGCCGCCTTAGAGTGATGCAGGTTAATTTGCAGTACCTGCTCCATCGATGTCGTCGTTTGACCCGAGGTCCATGGCTACCTGTTCCGCCCTTTCGGGCGCCGCTATGACCGTGGAGTCAAGATCGGCGTCCTCCAGTTCCGAACACAGTAGCTCGTCCTCGTTAAACGATTTGAAGAAGGGGCCTTCAAGACCGGACACAGAGGTTGCGTCACTGTCTGCCCCATCTTCAGATGCCGAATGTCCACTCACGGTGTGGCATGCGGTCAGTAGAGGAGTTACAGTTTTTTCGGCAGGTCTGCTCGTGGCGTAGCCTTCCGTCAGAGTTGTGGGCTCAGGCCCTGGTGGTTCAAGCTCGCTCGTGGCATTGCCCGCAGATTCATCTTGGGTGTCATCCCGCTTCACCTTCATCGTGATGGAATAAAAGCCGTAGCCCAGAATACCATCACAACTTTCGATGTAAGGGATTGAGGCCTCGTTTATGACAAAACTGACATGACGTTGCCAGTCCCTCACTTCGCTAACTCTGACAATCCTCCAATCGCTCGAAGGAATGCCGTCGTTACTCAGATCGATGGCCTCCAAGATTTCCTCTGGCTCCTCTGGATCACATGGTACCCAGGCCCAGGCAGGGACCGGGAGTTTTATTCCTTTTATAATAAAACGCCAAAGAAAAAAAATTTATATGGAGGAATATTTTATTTGGACAAAAATAATCAATCAACTCGGAGTTTTATTTTTTAAGTACAGCGATAAAATAAAAATTTGGTGTTTTATTTTTTAGCACCAGCGATAAAATAAATAATTGGAGTTTTATTTTTTAGCTCCAGCGATAAAATAAAAACCTGGAGTTTTATTTTTTAGCTCCAAAATAAAACTCCAGGGCCAATAACTAGCGAACCCCTTAACCGAATTGCATAAATTTGGTATCGGACGAAAGGTAATTCAGTAAGCTTTTTAATGGTGGTACCCATGCCACGGTTACCACTCAAACCAAGGTTGCCACCTATTTTTTCATTTTCCCCAATTTAGCTGGTTTTTTACGGTCCATATAAAACACCAAGGCCAATAACTAGCGAACCCCTTAACCGAATTAAACAAAATTGGTACCAAATGAAAGGTAATTGAGTAAATATTTTAACGGTATACATGCCAAGGTTGCCACCTATTTTTTATTTTTTCAAAATTTAGCAAGTTTTCTACGGTTCATATAAAACACCAAGGCCAATAACTTGCGAACCCCATAACCGAATGAAAAAAATTTGGTACCAAATGAAAGGTAATTGAGTAAACATTTTAATGGTATCCATGCCAAGGTTGCCACCTATTTTTTAATTTTTCACAATTTAGCAAGTTTTCTACGGTCCATATAAAACACCAAGGTCACTAACAGCTGCTGATATATAATTAAGAATGGCTATTAAAATTCCATTATAAGCTAATTGAAGTATCTGCAATCGGTAGGAAATAAAAAAAAATCGGTTTATTCATATTTAAAATTTGAGTTTTCCACCGCGAAGCTTATGTACTTTTTGATATGCAAAAGATTCAAGACTTCGTTTTGCCTTTTGTAACCTGAGCAATTCATAGAAAAAAATATTTAAGCTTTCATAAAGTAGTAAAAATCTGATCTAAAATTTAAAGTGGAAGTGAAAGGTGAGGATTCTCTTTTTTATATACATACATATGTATGTATGTAAATTACAGTTCTATGTATGTTAGATAAATAGTCCAACTGTTATTGATTTGTTTTATAATACATCGTTTTTTGATAGTAGTGTATTTAGCAATTGTGTTTATTAAAAACTACTCTTATGAAATGATTAACTTCGACAACCCCAGTTATTGGCCCTGGAGTTTTATTTTGGAGTTAAAAAATAAAACTCCAAGTATTTATTTTATCGCTGGAGCTAAAAAATAAAACTCCAAGTAACTTGCGAACCCCATAACCGAATGAAAAAAATTTGGTACCAAATGAAAGGTAATTGAGTAAACATTTTAATGGTATCCATGCCAAGGTTGCCACCTATTTTTTAATTTTTCACAATTTAGCAAGTTTTTTACGGTCCATATAAAACACCAAGGTCACTAACAGCTGCTGATATATAATTAAGAATGCTAATTAAAATTCCATTATAAGCAAATTGAAGTATCTGCAATCGATAGGAAATAAAAAAAAATCGGTTTATTCATCTTTAAAATTTGAGTTTTCCACCGCTAGCGAAAGCGATTCGCATACTGTGTAGCGGAAAATTTTTTCAATTGTTGTTTTTCGAGGGCGAAGCTTATGTACTTTTTGATATGCAAAAGATTCAAGACTTCGTTCTGCCTTTTGTAACCTGAGCAATTCATAGAAAATAAAAGCGATTAATCTACACTGAAAAAACAACTTACTCAGATTATGGAAAAGTGGGAATGATTCGGCGCTAAAGACATATTTCCATATTTTGATGTACGATTTTCTTCAAATCAAGGAATAAAAACCACGTTTTAAAGAAAATTGTACATCAAAATATGGAAATATGTCTTTAGCGCCGAATCATTCCCATTTTTCCATAATCTGAGTAATTTTTTTTTGAGTGTACTTTTATACCCGTTAGGGAGCAATTGGTCTACAATTAGTCTACATTTATACCCGTACGGGAACAATCGGGGACTAATTGTGGACCGATTGTTCTCGCAAGAGATCAATCGCGGACAAATCTCTTTCGGGATTGATAGCACATTTTTTTGCAGGGTATGTCTATACTTATAAGCATAAATCTATATTTTTGCCGCATACAATTACGATGAACCGGATAAATATAAGTGAATATTTTAAAAATATAAATACACGCGCGCCATCTGTTGGAACATAGCGGTGGTTATAACCTAAGCAAGAAGTTACATACATACATACATACATACATACATACATACAGGTGAAACTAATAAAAGCGTGTTAAAAATATTTAAGCTTTCATAAAGTAGTAAAAGTCTGATCTAAAATTTAAAGTGGAAGTGAAAGGTGAGGATTCTCTTTTTTATATACATACATATGTATGTATGTAAATTACAGTTCTATGTATGTTAGATAAATAGTCCAACTGTTATTGATTTGTTTTATAATACATCGTTTTTTGATAGTAGTGTATTTAGCAATTGTGTTTATTAAAAACTACTCTTATGAAATGATTAACTTCGACAACCCCAGTTATTGGCCCTGGAGTTTTATTTTGGAGTTAAAAAATAAAACTCCAAGTATTTATTTTATCGCTGGTGCTAAAAAATAAAACACCAAATTTTTATTTTATCGCTGTCCTTAAAAAATAAAAATGCAGATTTTTATTTTATAGCTGGCGTTTTTTAAAAAAATCAGAAAAATTAATAGGGTCCAGGTTATTGATCCTGGAGGTCCTGGGATGAAAGTAAAGTAAATAAATTGGTCCAAAGACACTATATAGCCCCGGAGTTTTATAGCATCAAAACAAAAAATAATTTTTATTTTCGGTCCCTGGGCCCAGGCTCTAGGTCTGTTGGGAATTTCTTCCCGACTGACCACGTCCAGATTAGCCCCGGCTCATAGATCCTCCAGAGAAGATATGGCTCGCTTGTGAAGATTCAAGGAACGCTCGTCTCCGCAGGTGACGAGTTTTATTCTCCCCTGGTACCAGCCAGCATCACGGACGCTAACGACAGGACCCGGAAACTCTCGGATCAGTTCCTTGTACTTCTTCATGAGCCGTGCAAGGATGATCCTCCAGTACTCGGGCGTCAAGTGACCGTCCGGGTGGCCTCGGTCTATGACCGCCACCGTCAGGCTGTTCCTGGCAGCCTCACTGAAGCTTCTGGCTGGTGGGGAAGGGTGTTGGGCCGAGGATCGATGTTTCTTGGAATCACTCATGGTGTTTTCAAGAGACCTCGGTCTTTTGGCGTTAGTAGTGGTCTCAGAAGGGGTCTGTGTTGCGGTCCTCATTGCCTGTTTCCTAGCAATGATCCCTCTGGCCCAAGTCAGCGAACCTCTCTGGTCGACCGTCAACCTTGCTTCGGATAGGGAGCCCAACCGATCGACAATTTTGACGGCGTTCCGATAATTTCGCTGACTCCGGACAGAAGGAGGGATCCTTTTACCCGCCCTGGAGTGCTCAGGACATGATGAAGCAACATTATTCAAGGGTATCAAAATGAAGAATAAAAAATTATTCGTTATTCAAGGGCACCAAAATGAAGAATAAAAATTTATTTTCTATTCAAGGGTATCAGAATGAAGAATAAATTTTTATTCTTTATTCAAGGGTATCTGAATAAAGAATAAAAAATTATTCTTTATTCAAGGGCGCCGGAATGAAGAATAAAAAATTATTCTTTATTCAAGGATATGAGAATGAAGAATAAAAATTTATTTTTATTTTTTCGTTATTGAATTATTCAAATTTTGAATAATGCCCATCCCTGGATGTAACTACAGCTGTTTCACCTTAGATCCCTCTAAGACTCATCAGGTTACTTTTGCTTCTGCCAAGACTCGAACTTGCGCACCTTGCAGTACAATAACTACAGTTCTAACCGCTGCACACTGGGGCCACTTATATATATGAGGACGCTCAAAATTCTGAAATCAACTTTTTTACATCAGAATCGCTTTATCTGCACTAAAGCTGTTAATCTATAGCATCTTAACCCGTTGACGGCCATGAGTTAACCCGTTGGTGACCTATGTTTTTTATTTTAGTTTCGAGTTTAATTTTCTTGAATCAGAATCGGTATATCGATACTAAAACAGTAAAGAATTTTAACCCCTTAACGACGACGCATTAATCCATTTTTAACCAAATTTTTTCACTTAATTCTTAGATCAAAATATTTAAATCATATTAGTTGTATCTACACTAAAACCAGTAATCTTTGGAATCTTAACCCATTAACGGTCATGAATTAACCTATTGGTGACCAGTTTTTTTTAAGATCTGTAAATAAATTATTTAAATCACAATTGGTATGTCTGTGGTATGGTGGCCGCAGTGGTGCAGTGGGTAGAGTGCTCGTCTGCTATACCAGAGGTCTCGGGTTGAAACCCCAGTCCGAGCAAACACCAAACAAGTTTTTCTAATTAGTAAAACTCCAATTATTGGGTTTTTTAAGAGCAGCGGTCACCTCTCGGCAGTGGGCGGCATACCCTCCGAGAGAATTCTGCCATGAAAAAGCTTCTCACAAAAATGCATTCGCCGTTCGGAGCCGGCATAAAACTGTAGGTCCACCCAATTGGTACGAAAAACAAAAGGAGCACACCTCGAATTGGGACAGAAGCTCGGCCATAAAACTCGTCAGAGTTATAATAACGCCATTGTTTTATATTATTATTATATTAGTATGTCTGTACATAATTAGCCAATTTGTATTATATTAACCCATTAGCGGCTATTTATTAACCCATTGATGAAATATGTACATATGTATGTATACAAAAATGGTTTTCTCCAATTTTTTGTTTCGAGATATTAAAAGTTTTATGTTGTCACAAGTATGTTTATATGGGAATTAGGAGTTTCAACGTTAGCGTTTTAAGCAGAACACGTATTTCCCCACACATTTTCATGCCTAACATAAAAAAAAATAAAATTGGAGTAACACAACTTGTGCTTCAAAGAACTCATATTATAATCCAACTTACAAGTCTAAATTAAAGAAAACTGGCTTGACAAGTAACCTTAACCACAATTTGTAATTAAAGTAACCAGTAAATAATGGATCAACTAAATTTAAGATAGAACAGAATCAAATTCAACCAGATATAGGTGTTTTTTTTAACTAAAATTGGAATGCAATTTTTAAACTCACTTTTTTTTTAAATGCGCACTTTGCTTTTGGTTCTGAACTCGGATTCTTTGTCACAAAGGACCATGTTTTACTGCTGCATTTTTACATTTGCTACGTTTTTGCGCAAATTAAAAAAAATCCATTTTGAAAAAAATATTTAAAAAAAAGAGGTACGTTTAGTTTTATACTAAAAATTAATTTTTTAAAACACCTAGTTCCAAAAAAAACACTCATCGATTATATAAGCTTCACTTAATGTTATGGAAAAAGCAGAATAATAAAATTTTATATCCTTCTCTTACACCAACTATTTCAAATACACATTAAAATTTCTCACTTTGAAAAAAAAAAAATTATTTTTTGGAAAATTTGCCATGTTTGTGTATGGATAACTCAAAACTGAAAAACGGTAGAAAGCTGAAAATTAGGCCAGAAGTGTAGAATTTTATAGGTAACAATACTGCGTTTTTATTTTTTTGAAAAACTCATTATTTAAAAACTGAATTTTGAGCACGCTCGGCCCCAGTGTGCTCTGAGCTATTGCCTGCCTTCGACATCTGATAGAAAATTTGTTGCTAGTTTCTTTCCTACTATAATAGGTTTCTAACTTATGCATATACATATGTACATATTTACATATTATTGTATGATTAAACATAAGTAGCGAATAAAGTGTAGGGATGTTCAAATGAACTTAATTTTTTATTTTAATTTATTTAATTTAACGAGCACAGGCCCAGGTTATATTAAATAAAAATATAACCTGGGCCTGTGCTCGTTAAATTAAATAAAATTTAAATGGTTGCTGTGCCTAATTACTAGGGTGTCTAGAAACGGCAGTTATCCTACCTTTTCAATCTCTGGTGTAAAGTTTATGGATTTATTGCAGTTATCGGCATTCCAATAGAATAGTGGAGGTTGCGGTCCGTGCGCGGTATATATCGTCAATACAGTGCAGTGAAAAATAGAGTAAAGTTTAAAGTGATAGTGAAGTGAAAAAGGAAATAAAATTTGGTCACAAAAAAAAAAAAAACAAAATATACTTTTCAAGTTATAGAAAAAAAAAGAACAAAAAAGTTAAAGTTTTAGCAAAGACAGAAGGTGTGTGTTGCGGTGACGCACGAAGACTGGTGTCCTGATTTAAAGTGGCTACCGGGTGCAACTAGCCACCAACGGCCGAGGAGCATAATCGAGAATACGTAGAAGGAGTTGGTTGGAGGTCGCCATAAAGGACCTCCTCGCTGGTTTGGGAATAGCATACAAAAACCCACCCACATACACCACCAAAAGTTGTGATAACCAAAACGCACATATAGATACTCACTGGCGACCGAGCGCTAACGTGAACTATATTTTATCTTCTCCTGGTTGCAAAAAGATCAAAAAAAAAAAAAATATATATACATATATATATATACTTCAGGCTTTTAAGCGGGAGAAGTCGCAACCTACTTCACAATCACGATCACATACATACATACAATTATCCAACGTAACCAAACCGTAGTATATGCACCTAATGCGCACGGATATAAATGTACATGCACACATATATGCAAACACTTTATGGTCTAAAACCCAGCCTGGATCAGCATACATACATACTTACATAAATAAACAACATTTTTGGGGTGCAAACCAAACAAAGTTACATTTTGGGACAGAAGCTGAGAACATCGAACCTTCAAAAGAGGAGAAGTGAACATATTCATGCATACATATTAATGTCAAGACAGGAAGACGACAGAGGGGCACATTGGCAGCAGGAGCAGAGGCGATCGCTCTATTTTTGCTTTATTTTATTTTTTTTATGTCTTTAAATAGTTTTTTTTAGATATTATGATTTAATTTAAATTTATAAGTACACATATACCTTTCTGTTGGTTTATCCATAATTTCCCTTTTTTTTGAGGCATTGCCAAGTGCAAGTGTGTAAAGAAAATTATTGGCGAGCACATACATTCACACATGCACTAATTATTGAGTGCTCCTCACGAGTCTCCAAACAAAAATATTTGTTGTTGCCGTACGCACCACGTGTGTTCAAGCAATTTTTGTCGGCCAATTGTTGCTTCATTTAATTTTGCTGTTTCAGCCTATAATTTCCTTTCTGCATTATTTAAATTTTTTTATTTTATAACTTATCCATCTTTATGTCATCAATTTGAGTTCTGTGCAGTGTCGGAAATTGATGTGGAAAGGTGTATTTATAAAATACGCTCAAATGCTATCGGTTCTGATGGAATTCATATAAAATTCGTAAAAATTGTCCTCCCTTATATCTTGCCTACTCTGACGCACGTCATCAACCACTGTATAACATCCTCATGCTTCCCTGATGCGTGGAAGGTTGCAACAGTTTTACCGATAGCCAAAAATAAGTGTCCTGTCAGTCCTTGTGACTTTCGTCCTATCAGTATTCTTCCTGCTCTATCTAAGGCTTTTGAATCTTTGCTTGCTGAACAAATACACTTATATATAGATAAGCATAATTTACTTTCCCCGCTACAATCCGGATTTAGAGCTAAACATAGCTGCACGACAGCTGTAGTTAAGATTTTAGATGACATAAGAACTGCGTTTGATAGTAATAAACTTACCTTATTGGGCCTACTTGATTTCTCTAAGGCTTTTGACTCTGTAAATCATAGAATGTTATGCCTTAAGCTGAAATCTCAGTATGGATTTACAAGTTCTGCGACAAAATTAGTGGAAAGTTACTTGGAGGGCCGAACGCAGCGGGTTAAAGTGGGGGCTAAATTCTCTGGCATGGAGCAGGTGTCAACTGGTGTACCACAAGGGTCCATATTGGGCCCTCTTCTTTTTAGTATTTTTGTGAATGACATTCTTAGTACTTGTAAGTATGCTCAAATGCATGCCTATGCGGATGACATCCAACTTTATATGTCGTCAGCTCATGATCAGCAATCTCTATGTGGGCATCGAAAAACCTTCTGTCCCTCAATAGTCAAAAATCGTGTGTGCTGCCCATATCTAAAAAGAAAATAGTTGCTACTAATCTTCCGAATCTGTATGTGGATGGAACGCCCCTTAATTATGTGTCTAAAGTAACTAATCTTGGTTTTGTTATTAATTCTAGTCTTTCGTGTTGTGATCATGTTAATGTGGTAGTTGGTAAAATGTATCATGTTCTACGTAATTTAAAAGTGTCGGCTGCCTTTACTCCTGTTGGTATACGTAGACGTTTAGTAATGCAACTAATATTACCAATTATATGCTACTCTGAATGTGTATATGGCAATTTGGACTCCAGGTCAGCTCACAAATTAGATGTTGCATTTAATCATGTGACACGTTATGTATATGGGTTGGCAAGATTCGACCATATATCTAGCTGGAGAACTCGTCTATTGGGGTGTGACATACTTACCTACCTCAAAGCAAGGAACGCAGTTTTCCTCTACAGACTCTTAGCTCTTAAATCGCCTAGTTATTTATATGAGAAGATAACACATTCCAAATCTGCTCGAGCAACTGACTTGATTGTACCTGCCTACAATTACCTATGCTCCTCAAGGCTATTCTTCGTTAATGCTATCCGTATTTGGAACTCTATTCCAAATTATGTTCGGTGTAGTTTGAGTATGGGCAACTTTAAGACTGTTTTGTATTCGTATTTTGGTAGATGAAAATAGGCGCTTATATGAATCTAGCTCTCTACAATATAATGCTAAATAAAATTGTAATAAAATATCTAGTCAACAATTTATGTATAGCCATATATAGGTATTAGTGTCATATTTTGATGTTGTGTCTATTTCATATATATAGTTAAGTTTTGTAAGTTAGTGCGTTAATTTTTTATGCATATTATGTAACCTTGTATTCTAACATTTTGTTTGTTTGTAAATGACTCTGTTGTACTATAAAAGATCGTTTTGGATCTTATTGTACTGTGGTAGTTAAATAAATAAATAAAATAAATACATGCACAGAAATTATTAGTTGCATGTGTATTAGTGAGAGAGCGTTGTCGGGCAATGTCGGCAGCGGCTAGAATTCGATCAGTTGATGTCAGATTGTTGTTGACAACAGACGTTTGTCCAATGATGTGCGGGCGTACGTATGAAAACACGCATATGTGTTTACATACCTACAAACAAACATATATACGTATGTAGGAAACATACACGCATTGCTTGATGCGCCATCGACCTGCTAGAATGGCAAACCGAATGATACTAAGCACTTTGTTCGGTTTTAATTATTGCGCTCGTATGAAACTCACGTATTAAATACGTGTGAGAAGCTTGTTCTCAGCTCCAGCTCAGTGATGCCAGATAATCTCCGCTAAAATTCCCACAGAAATTGGAAAAAAATCCCTAATTTCCCACATTTTAAATAAAAAAATCCCACAAAACTCCCACCTAATTTAAAGCATTTATTTCAGTAATATAAGAATATACAACATGCAAATAAAGTTTTTTTAATAGCTAAAAGTATTAGTTGTACAAATTATTTGCATTATGCAAGTGGATATGATTTTTAATTATGTAGTAAAGGCCAACTGCTTAGTAATTTATATAGTGATATTAAGAGCTTTATGGCCGGTGAAGTAAAAAGCGAAACAAAGGTTTCCTTTTATCCTCCTACGCGTTTCGGTGCATATTTGCGCCTTCCTCAGGGAGTCTGATTTTATTTACATAAATTGAAAGATAAAACACAAACAAAAACCATAATTACATAATTGGTTAACGATTAACAGATTACACAATATAATATTAAACATTTATAACTATAATCAAAACTTACTTTGGATAAATTAAATTTAAATTTGAACTATGCAATAAACATATCTACACCTGACGATCAATCAACACAACATATAAATATAAACATATACATATTTTGTTTTCTACTGTCATTCGTATGGTTTGACTTTGTTTGTTATTGCTGCTCTGTAAGCGCAGCTTATATTGTCTACGTCCTCTTTGAAGTTTATTGTGTCTTGTATTCGTTGTTGAATTCGTAGACTTTCTAGTGTTAGTCGTGTTGTTGTTCGTCTTTCTATGTCTAATATTTTTGTGTTGTCGAAGTCTGCTGCATGCCCAGTATTGGTCAAGTGTTGGGCTAGTGCAGTAGATGTTTTTTTATTTTTTGCATCTGTTTTATGTTCTCCTATTCTTGTGCCTAATGAACGTTTCGTAGTACCTATGTAGATTTTGTTGCAGAGCTCATTTTTATTTCCCTTGCATTTTATTTCATACACTAAGTTGTGTTGGTCTTCTTTGTTGATTTTGTCTTTTGTCTTGCTATATATTTTTCTTAATGTTTGTTGTGGTCTATGTGCAAATGTAAGTTTTTCATTGGGAATACATTTTCGTAGAGTTTTGTTATCTGTCAATCCATGTATGTATGTTACTCCTCTAAAAGTTTTGCTTGGATTTTTGTCAGCTGTTTTTGCTTTCGTATGTATTGTTTGTCTGTATTTTGTTGTTGCTAACAGCCTTTGTATTGTTTTGGCAGGATAGGCGTTTTTTAATAGTATGTTTTTTATTTTTATCTCATTTTCTTTTCTGAACGCCTGGTCGCTCAGGGCACCGATCTTGTTTATTAAATTGATGGCTGTATTTTTCTTTTGAGTCCAGGGATGGTTCGAATGAAAATTTATCATTCTTGAGGATGCTGTGGGTTTTACGTACCAATTTGTCGAAATTTTGTTATTTTGATTATATATTTCCATGTCTAGGAAGGCAAGTTTGTTGTTGTTTTGTAGTTCAGTGGTGAATTGGATTTTTCTATGTTGTGAGTTTAATACTTTTAATATTTCTTCCACGTCAGTTATTTTAACAATTGCGAATATATCGTCTACATATTTCGTTATGTATGAGATATATATGTCCTTAGATTTTAGCTCGGTTATGGCGTCGTCAATGATTTTGTCTAAAACAATGTCCGCTACTGTGGGGGATAGGGGATTCCCCATGGGCATACCATGAACTTGTTGGTAATAAATTCCATCGTGTAAAAAATAATTGTTCTCTCTTAAGCAGAAGTTTAAAATATCTAGAAATTGTTTCCTTGTCAGATTAGTGTTGCGAAGAGAAGTTCATTTTTGCATTATAGTCCTTATAGCGAGTTGCACTGGGATATTTGTGAAAAGAGAAATAACATCGAATGAAACTAAGATCTCGTCTTTTTTAATTGTCAAGTTTTTTAGTTTGTCTTTGAGTTGGAGCGAATTTTTGATGTTATAGTCATTTGAAATAATTTGTTTTAGAATTTGTCCTATATATTTCGAAAGTTGGAAGCAGGGTATATTTGTAGAGGATGCTATAGGTCTTAAAGGCATATCTTGTTTGTGTATTTTCGGCAAACCGTACAATCTAGGAGCTGTGGCTGCATTGCACGTCAACTTATGTTTTTGCACAACATCAATGTTTCTCTTTTTGTATATTTCGTTCACTATTTTGTTGTTTTTCCTTAATAATTTTTGTGTGGGATCTGATCGAATGGTTTTATATGTCTCTTTGTCGCTAAGGAGTTCTGTCATCTTCCTGTTGTATTCGTTTTTGTCCATCATTACTGTTTTGTTACCTTTGTCGGCATTGGTAATGATCATCGAGTCATTGTGTTGTCTTAGTATTTTCTTTGTGTCTTCAAAAATCTTTAAAATTAGCTTTTCTTTAGCACTATTATTAAACTTATTTCTAAAAGCCTTAACCCTAGATGCCACGTTGCATCGTGCTATATCTTTATCCTTTTCCTCTGTGATGGTTTGTATCCCTTGCTCAATTTCCGCAATCACTCGTATTGGTGAAAGTGTTTTCGATGTCGTGGGTAGTGCAAACTTGTTCCCAAGTGAAAGTAACCACCTTGATTCGCGGGGTATTTGTATGTTGGTCTTATTGATGAACCAGTCTTCGTTGATGGTGAACCCGTATCTGTCGAACTTTTTATTAATGTGTCCCTCTAGCTTTTTCTTTAGATTTTCCTCTGTCTGTGTGTTAATGTAGTTCATAAATTGTTTTTGATATTTTTCCACCAAGTCAAAATCATGTTGATGTAGGCTATTGTTTAGGGTTTTGCAGGTGTGGTATATGCCAGAACGGGTTAATTTTATTTGTATGTTGGTTTCCTTAATTTCAAGGTTCAAAATTTTCATTATGAAGTGTTGCTCTATTTTTTCTAATTCTCTTCTTGTGACATCTAATTTGAACCCGTGTTGTATGCTGTTTGTTTTACCCAGTAAATGTGGTGGAGTTATTCCGAAGTTTTTGCATTCTAATAAGTATTTTAATCTTTGTTGTTGTTTAGCTAATTTTTTGTGGTTTTTGTTGTGTTGTTTGATGACGTAGCAAGTGCGTTCGTCATACTTGAGTCTAATATGTTCAAAAAAATGCTTCATGATGTGTGTTGTTGTGGATTTTTGTAATGTTATGTTTTTCGATTAATTCGGGTTATAAGCTCTCCGAAATTTTATTTAATTATGTAGTAAAGGCCAACTGCTTAGTAGTTTATATAGTGATATTAAGAGCTTTATGGCCGGTGAAGTAAAAAGCGAAACAAAGGTTTCCTTTTATCCTCCTACGCGTTTCGGTGCATATTTGCGCCTTCCTCAGGGAGTCTGATTTTATTTACATAAATTGAAAGATAAAACACAAACAAAAACCATAATTACATAATTGGTTAACGATTAACAGATTACACAATATAATATTAAACATTTATAACTATAATCAAAACTTACTTTGGATAAATTAAATTTAAATTTGAACTATGCAATAAACATATCTACACCTGACGATCAATCAACACAACATATAAATATAAACATATACATATTTTGTTTTCTACTGTCATTCGTATGGTTTGACTTTGTTTGTTATTGCTGCTCTGTAAGCGCAGCTTATATTGTCTACGTCCTCTTTGAAGTTTATTGTGTCTTGTATTCGTTGTTGAATTCGTAGACTTTCTAGTGTTAGTCGTGTTGTTGTTCGTCTTTCTATGTCTAATATTTTTGTGTTGTCGAAGTCTGCTGCATGCCCAGTATTGGTCAAGTGTTGGGCTAGTGCAGTAGATGTTTTTTTATTTTTTGCATCTGTTTTATGTTCTCCTATTCTTGTGCCTAATGAACGTTTCGTAGTACCTATGTAGATTTTGTTGCAGAGCTCATTTTTATTTCCCTTGCATTTTATTTCATACACTAAGTTGTGTTGGTCTTCTTTGTTGATTTTGTCTTTTGTCTTGCTATATATTTTTCTTAATGTTTGTTGTGGTCTATGTGCAAATGTAAGTTTTTCATTGGGAATACATTTTCGTAGAGTTTTGTTATCTGTCAATCCATGTATGTATGTTACTCCTCTAAAAGTTTTGCTTGGATTTTTGTCAGCTGTTTTTGCTTTATTATATTACTTTTGCTTTATTATATACTATTAAAAGTATTAAACTCACAACATAGAAAAATCCAATTCACCACTGAACTACAAAACAACAACAAACTTGCCTTCCTAGACATGGAAATATATAATCAAAATAACAAAATTTCGACAAATTGGTACGTAAAACCCACAGCATCCTCAAGAATGATAAATTTTCATTCGAACCATCCCTGGACTCAAAAGAAAAATACAGCCATCAATTTAATAAACAAGATCGGTGCCCTGAGCGACCAGGCGTTCAGAAAAGAAAATGAGATAAAAATAAAAAACATACTATTAAAAAACGCCTATCCTGCCAAAACAATACAAAGGCTGTTAGCAACAACAAAATACAGACAAACAATACATACGAAAGCAAAAACAGCTGACAAAAATCCAAGCAAAACTTTTAGAGGAGTAACATACATACATGGATTGACAGATAACAAAACTCTACGAAAATGTATTCCCAATGAAAAACTTACATTTGCACATAGACCACAACAAACATTAAGAAAAATATATAGCAAGACAAAAGACAAAATCAACAAAGAAGACCAACACAACTTAGTGTATGAAATAAAATGCAAGGGAAATAAAAATGAGCTCTGCAACAAAATCTACATAGGTACTACGAAACGTTCATTAGGCACAAGAATAGGAGAACATAAAACAGATGCAAAAAATAAAAAAACATCTACTGCACTAGCCCAACACTTGACCAATACTGGGCATGCAGCAGACTTCGACAACACAAAAATATTAGACATAGAAAGACGAACAACAACACGACTAACACTAGAAAGTCTACGAATTCAACAACGAATACAAGACACAATAAACTTCAAAGAGGACGTAGACAATATAAGCTGCGCTTACAGAGCAGCAATAACAAACAAAGTCAAACCATACGAATGACAGTAGAAAACAAAATATGTATATGTTTATATTTATATGTTGTGTTGATTGATCGTCAGGTGTAGATATGTTTATTGCATAGTTCAAATTTAAATTTAATTTATCCAAAGTAAGTTTTGATTATAGTTATAAATGTTTAATATTATATTGTGTAATCTGTTAATCGTTAACCAATTATGTAATTATGGTTTTTGTTTGTGTTTTATCTTTCAATTTATGTAAATAAAATCAGACTCCCTGAGGAAGGCGCAAATATGCACCGAAACGCGTAGGAGGATAAAAGGAAACCTTTGTTTCGCTTTTTACTTCACCGGCCATAAAGCTCTTAATATCACTATATAAATTACTAAGCAGTTGGCCTTTACTACATAATTAAATAAAATTTCGGAGAGCTTATAACCCGAATTAATCGAAAAACATAACATTACAAAAATCCACAACAACACACATCATGAAGCATTTTTTTGAACATATTAGACTCAAGTATGACGAACGCACTTGCTACGTCATCAAACAACACAACAAAAACCACAAAAAATTAGCTAAACAACAACAAAGATTAAAATACTTATTAGAATGCAAAAACTTCGGAATAACTCCACCACATTTACTGGGTAAAACAAACAGCATACAACACGGGTTCAAATTAGATGTCACAAGAAGAGAATTAGAAAAAATAGAGCAACACTTCATAATGAAAATTTTGAACCTTGAAATTAAGGAAACCAACATACAAATAAAATTAACCCGTTCTGGCATATACCACACCTGCAAAACCCTAAACAATAGCCTACATCAACATGATTTTGACTTGGTGGAAAAATATCAAAAACAATTTATGAACTACATTAACACACAGACAGAGGAAAATCTAAAGAAAAAGCTAGAGGGACACATTAATAAAAAGTTCGACAGATACGGGTTCACCATCAACGAAGACTGGTTCATCAATAAGACCAACATACAAATACCCCGCGAATCAAGGTGGTTACTTTCACTTGGGAACAAGTTTGCACTACCCACGACATCGAAAACACTTTCACCAATACGAGTGATTGCGGAAATTGAGCAAGGGATACAAACCATCACAGAGGAAAAGGATAAAGATATAGCACGATGCAACGTGGCATCTAGGGTTAAGGCTTTTAGAAATAAGTTTAATAATAGTGCTAAAGAAAAGCTAATTTTAAAGATTTTTGAAGACACAAAGAAAATACTAAGACAACACAATGACTCGATGATCATTACCAATGCCGACAAAGGTAACAAAACAGTAATGATGGACAAAAACGAATACAACAGGAAGATGACAGAACTCCTTAGCGACAAAGAGACATATAAAACCATTCGATCAGATCCCACACAAAAATTATTAAGGAAAAACAACAAAATAGTGAACGAAATATACAAAAAGAGAAACATTGATGTTGTGCAAAAACATAAGTTGACGTGCAATGCAGCCACAGCTCCTAGATTGTACGGTTTGCCGAAAATACACAAACAAGATATGCCTTTAAGACCTATAGCATCCTCTACAAATATACCCTGCTTCCAACTTTCGAAATATATAGGACAAATTCTAAAACAAATTATTTCAAATGACTATAACATCAAAAATTCGCTCCAACTCAAAGACAAACTAAAAAACTTGACAATTAAAAAAGACGAGATCTTAGTTTCATTCGATGTTATTTCTCTTTTCACAAATATCCCAGTGCAACTCGCTATAAGGACTATAATGCAAAAATGGACTTCTCTTCGCAACACTAATCTGACAAGGAAACAATTTCTAGATATTTTAAACTTCTGCTTAAGAGAGAACAATTATTTTTTACACGATGGAATTTATTACCAACAAGTTCATGGTATGCCCATGGGGAATCCCCTATCCCCCACAGTAGCGGACATTGTTTTAGACAAAATCATTGACGACGCCATAACCGAGCTAAAATCTAAGGACATATATATCTCATACATAACGAAATATGTAGACGATATATTCGCAATTGTTAAAATAACTGACGTGGAAGAAATATTAAAAGTATTAAACTCACAACATAGAAAAATCCAATTCACCACTGAACTACAAAACAACAACAAACTTGCCTTCCTAGACATGGAAATATATAATCAAAATAACAAAATTTCGACAAATTGGTACGTAAAACCCACAGCATCCTCAAGAATGATAAATTTTCATTCGAACCATCCCTGGACTCAAAAGAAAAATACAGCCATCAATTTAATAAACAAGATCGGTGCCCTGAGCGACCAGGCGTTCAGAAAAGAAAATGAGATAAAAATAAAAAACATACTATTAAAAAACGCCTATCCTGCCAAAACAATACAAAGGCTGTTAGCAACAACAAAATACAGACAAACAATACATACGAAAGCAAAAACAGCTGACAAAAATCCAAGCAAAACTTTTAGAGGAGTAACATACATACATGGATTGACAGATAACAAAACTCTACGAAAATGTATTCCCAATGAAAAACTTACATTTGCACATAGACCACAACAAACATTAAGAAAAATATATAGCAAGACAAAAGACAAAATCAACAAAGAAGACCAACACAACTTAGTGTATGAAATAAAATGCAAGGGAAATAAAAATGAGCTCTGCAACAAAATCTACATAGGTACTACGAAACGTTCATTAGGCACAAGAATAGGAGAACATAAAACAGATGCAAAAAATAAAAAAACATCTACTGCACTAGCCCAACACTTGACCAATACTGGGCATGCAGCAGACTTCGACAACACAAAAATATTAGACATAGAAAGACGAACAACAACACGACTAACACTAGAAAGTCTACGAATTCAACAACGAATACAAGACACAATAAACTTCAAAGAGGACGTAGACAATATAAGCTGCGCTTACAGAGCAGCAATAACAAACAAAGTCAAACCATACGAATGACAGTAGAAAACAAAATATGTATATGTTTATATTTATATGTTGTGTTGATTGATCGTCAGGTGTAGATATGTTTATTGCATAGTTCAAATTTAAATTTAATTTATCCAAAGTAAGTTTTGATTATAGTTATAAATGTTTAATATTATATTGTGTAATCTGTTAATCGTTAACCAATTATGTAATTATGGTTTTTGTTTGTGTTTTATCTTTCAATTTATGTAAATAAAATCAGACTCCCTGAGGAAGGCGCAAATATGCACCGAAACGCGTAGGAGGATAAAAGGAAACCTTTGTTTCGCTTTTTACTTCACCGGCCATAAAGCTCTTAATATCACTATATGGATATGATTTTTGTTGATTTTAAAGTTGGAGCCATTGATATTTTTGGATACTTTACTTATAGGTACTATGTAGTTTGTTTCGCTCTTTACATTTAACATCCGTTACAATTGAAAATGTTCTTTCTGATTCCGCGTTTGAATGGGGTAACGTAAGTACAATTTCAACCAATTGCTTAAGATTATGAAACAAAAAATTGTCATTATAGGTTTTTAAAGTTTATTATTTTACTCCACATTACATCAACAAGTAATTTTTTTAAATCGTCTTTTTGTGTTTCGGTTAAAACCATACAAATACTTTTGTATTCCGTTTCTGCGAGATCAGGATTAAGATTTAATTTTTTAGTTAGAGCAAGAAGTGATACACGATTGTTTTTAGAGAAATCAAAAACAATATCGGGATCTAAAAACTGCAGTTCTTCGAAAACACCGTCAAATGGAAAACGTTATATTTTCTGAAAAGTTGAAGCTTTATAACAGCGCAAACACTTTTTTTAACACAATCTTTTCCTCCAAATTTAAATTTGACAAAATATCTTCGCATTCATAACCAACGTAAACGTTATGCACGTCAAGTAAATATTGAGTTGAAAGTTCCAAAACTTTTAGCTGTAATTTCCACGGAATTGTAAAAAAGTCGGGTTTTAAGAAATTTCTTGCAATTTTCAACATAAGTGTCTTAGCTTCTTGCTCTAATCGGTGTATAAGTACATTTCGGCTTTGGAACAATGCGTTAAATTCATTGAAAATGTTAAGAACGTACTTAAAAAATCTAAAATAAGCCTTGTTTTGAATTCTTTGCAATTCTCCATAAAAAGTTTCTGCTTTTTAACGCTTATCTTCAAATGAGGCCAGGCGAAAATAGCTTCTAAGTGGCTCCCAATTCTCCAAAATTCTTTCGATACAAGGATGTAAAGAAAGCCAACGGGTTCTTTCAGGTTTAAGAATTTTTTTTGCTTCTACGCCGAAATATTTACTCTTAGGAGTTTTTCAGTGTGAGATGTGCTTATTTTAAGTTATACTATAAATTATACATATGTATGTATGTAGGTATGTAAACAGTTCTGCAACCAAAAAATCCCTTTTTTTATATGGACGACAACAAAATGTCCCTTTTTTCCCTCTTTAAAAATTTTTCAGTGAAATATCCCTCAAAAAGGGAAATTTCCCTCAATCTGGCACCACTGAGTGAGCCAGGCCGTGCCGATAATTGATTTATTTTATGCATTAAGGTTTATTACCATGTCCTCGATCGTTTCTGTTTTTACTATAGCAAACAAATCATCCACATATTTTGTGAGCAACCATGGTTTATATGGAGATTTTTTCTCGAATTTCGACAGTAACTCTTCCATCACAATGTCTGCTATGACTGGAGAAGCTGTGATATATCACAATAAAAATATTACCGCAATTAGGAACTACTTGAAAACAGTGAATTTCCAACGCGCTTCACAAACAGCTATATACGGGATTATTATACTAAAGAAAGAAAGAAACAACCAAGAAACCACACAAATAAAATATATAAAAGAGCCGCTTAAGCCCGTATGACACTAGTTTATTTCTTTGTATTTTTTTTGTATTTTTTGTTTGAAAAACCTACCGAACGTCAAATTACAAAACCAATTATGTAGTATGTTGAAAAGAGACTAACAGTACCTCCAAAATTCATTGACTTGAACGCAAATGTAAACTGAAAATGTTTTAAAACAAAACTTTTAATTGTTTGATTTTGTTAAATGCAAAAATTAAATTAATTGGAGGACATTTACGTTTTACACCTCATCGACAAAGTGCTTAACGTTGAATTTATATATGTAGTTGTCAAATAAAATTAGTTGTCAGAAAAAAACTAACGAAAAACACCCGACTGTAAAAAAAAAACTACAGAAATACAAGCTGGCTTGTTTGTTTTGAACAGCCTAGATTGTATTTTCTTTGTATTTCGTTAGCTTTTTACAACACACCATACTCGCTTGCACACGCACAAAACAGAATTTGACCATCTCTTTCGCACTAAATAAAGCAAATGTCATACGGACATTATGTACCTGGTCTATCCAACAGATTCAAATACTCTAACATGTATGACAGGGAAAAATTCAAAATAGCTTTTATGTACAGATATTCACCAACACCAAAAGTAAAATCGAAAAGTACGAGAAATCTGACTTAATATACACAATTAATTGCAATGGTGACGGGTCCGACGTATACAACAAGGTATATGTAGGGACTACTAAATCAAAACTTAAGACAAGGATTCCCGCTCATAAATCAGATCTTAAAAATCGCGACCACTCTAATGATCAAAAAACAGCTTTATCACAACACTGCAAAACGACTGGGCGTTCTCCGGATTTAGAAAATATAGCAGTACTACAACAAGAAACCAGTGTTGCCACAGCCAACATAAAAAATTTACCAAAAATTAAAAAAACAAAATTACCAAAAAATTACCATTTTTTATAAACTAGTATCGCCCGTGTTCGAAATTCGTGTGTGTATCACCAACGCCGTCGGCGGCGCCGAAATGCCGAAAGCCACGGCGCCGAGCTCGTCGAAAATGGCATCAGCAACCCCGACGGTTCGAAGTTCAGTGTAGCCAAATATGTGAACTGTGTTCGAATCAGTATTGCCAAGTACTGATGCGAAATTCAAGACAGGTAGGCGCAGCGGCGAATTCAAAAACTCCTTTTTTTATTTAGAAAGGTACAGTGTAATGTCAAAATCAAAGCAAATTCACACTATGGCCAACAGGAATGGGCGAGTCCCAAGCGAATACAGATTTTAACCAAGGCAAAACATTATTTTGACATTAAACTATACCAATTACAATATTAAAGTTCTGAATTCACGTATGCGCCTACCTTTCTAAATCTGGCTGGCGGAATTGAGCGGGATTTTCTGACGTTTGTGATCTTTTTGATAAAAGCAAATACATCGTTAGTTTATTTTACTAAAAACTATTTATTTAAATAATAAAATAATGGATTCTATTGTGATAGCAGCTATATTAGTGGAGGAAGAAGAGCAAAGGAATCTGATAAACGAGAGAAAGATTTTAAGGGATCATAGCAATCCTTTTACTTTAAGTAAACAAGCGTAAGTTTAATAAGAGGCTGAAAATAAAAACAATAGTCTTAATTTTGCGTGAAGGAAACCTTTACCTTGTCCTTTTTTCTGTTTTTCATAGAATTATTTTGAACTACATAAAAGCAAATTGTATACAAAAACAGGGGAAAATTTCAATAACAATGTACCCGGTACCGGAATTTTTCGTTTATTTTTTTTGGCGATAGATCACTAAAATGCAAACGAAATCTTGCGGAAACTTATAATTCATTAATAACACAATATTTTTGCGTGAGGCACCCTTATGCTCTGCGCCGCGCTTTGAAAAGTAACCCTCAGCCGACAGAACTACCTTTCTGGAGGTAGATCTGGAGAGATTTACAGTAATTTTGCGTAGTCGGGAGTGTTATAACTAGTAAAATTATCATTCGCAGAAATTTTCCTGAAGGATTCATTGAAACATTCTTAGTGGTTTGAAAATAAATATGGCGGGCGCATTATACTGAAGCCGACCTTCCACCACCAGCAATATTTATTTGAATGCGTCTTTATTGAGACGAAAGTTTTTACTGAAATGGTAAATTGTTGGTAATACACATTCATAATTCGTTAGTTGCTTTTTTATAGTAGTCAAACAATAATTATCAACTTCAGAAAATGCATTATTATTCTTTGGTGAAAATATATTTTAATTTAATAGCTTTTTGGTTGCTTGTTTTAATTAATAATATTTTAATTTCCAAAACCTACATACACACGAATTTAAATCACTGTTATTATCATTATTTCACAATTTTTTCTCTGAAGTTTTTCTTTGCATATAACAGCAATTCAACCTCGGTGGAAAATGCAATGGACCCACGCCATGTTTGTGGCTTCTCGCGACCGGTTGATTAATATATTTACATATATTCACACTTATTAACACTTATTCCAACTTCATACCTGCATTTACACAATTTACTTAAACTTTTATTGTAATTTTTTGGTATTTTGATAATATCGCCGCCACCAAATACTTGCGGCAAATTTCGGCACGAAAAACTGTCAAAATGTTCGTTCATTCGGTGTTCATAATGCCGATTTACCGAACTTCGAAAGATTCGGCGCGCCGCCGGTTGTCATAATGCCGATTTGCCGAAAACGTCATTTCGGTACCGCCGACGGTGTTGGTGATAGTGGCATCGAGCATGCAATTTATTTTTTCAACTTTGTATTGGATTACCAAACTTAGTACTCAAAGTATTATAAAAGTAATTAAAAAGCACTTCAAATAAAATAAATACGAATTAAATTGAAATAAAAAGAACAAAATATTGAAATAACAAGTAAAGAAGCCTAAGTTCGAGTGGAATCCAACATTAGATACTCAGCTGTATGTTTTCATTGTTTGTTTGCGTTTGATGGAAACACGGCGTATTTTATATAAAGCGAGTGATGCATAAAATGGGCGTAGCCACGCCCATTTTCAAAATTTTTATCAGTCATCCAACTAAGCATATGAATATTATTCTTTGTGCAAAATTTCATTCCTTTTTTACTTCTAGTTACAAAGATGTCACGTTACAAATTCCCAAAGGGTGTTCCAGAAATATCTTTGTTAAGAAGTAGGCGTGGTCATAACCGATTTCAATAAATTTTTGCGTGTCTATTAACACAAGTTATAAAAGTGTATAAACCAAGTTTCGTTATAATATCTCAATTATTTGTCGAGTTATAGGCTAAGAAATCTCGTATATTCCTTTGTCTAAAAAGAGGCGGTGCCACGCCCATCTTCCAAAATTTTTATATTTTTTGTTTCCGGTCTATTGTGGAACTCATGCCACAAAATTTCTATGAATTATCGCTATATTTGACAAAGATATCGCTTAAAATGTTTTTATTAGGCCACTTTATAGTTCCCATGTATAAAAGTGGGCGTGGTCGTCAAACCGATTTCGCTAAAATTTTTTGAACATGTACTACCACAAGTAATAAAAGTGTACACACCAAGTTTCGTCATTATATATAAATTATTTGTCGAGTTATGGGCTCAGAAATCTCGTATATTCCTGTTTCTAAAAAGAGGCGGTGCCACGCCCATTTTCCAAAATTTTTGTGTTTTTCGTTTTATGTCCGCAGTTGGACTCCTGCTATAAAATTTCAATGATATATCTTTATATTTGCCAGAGATATCGCTTAAAATGTTTTTATTAGGTCACTTTATAAGACCCATATATAAAAGTGGGCGTGGCCGTCAATCGATTTTGGAAATTTTTCGTCCAAACATTTGCCTAAGTAAGTATATCAAGCGTACCGAATTTCATCGATATATCTTTAACGGTTTCTGAGTTATGACTCATAAAACTTTCAATGTTTGCCCCTTAATAAGTGGGCGTGGCACCACCCATTTTGCAAAATTTTTGTGCTTTTATTTTTATGTCCATAGTTGGACTCATGCGACAAAATTTCAATGATATATCTTTATATTTGGCAGAGATATCGCTTAAAATGTTTTTATTAGGTCACTTTATAATATACATATATAAAAGTGGGCGTGGCCGTCAACCGATTTTAACTATTTTCCGTCCAAACGTTTGCCTAAGTAAGTACATCACGCGTACCAAATTTGATCGATATATCTTCAATGGTTTCTGAGTTATGACATATAAAACTTTCAAGGTTTGACCCTTAAAAAGTGGGCGTGGCACCGCCCATTTTCCAAAATTTCATCAAATTTCTTCCTAGGGGCCTGAGCTCAACACGTGGGCAAAATTTCATCGCTCCAGCTATATTAGTGACTGAGATACCAAATTTCCGATTTTTTCTATATAGGAAAAGTGGACGTGGTCATCGTCCGATTTCGCCCATTTTCAATACCAACCGTCCCAGTCTCGATACCAACTTGCATTTCAAATTTCATCAAAATATCTCAATTTTTACGCGAGTTACCGTGCGTACAGACGGACGGACAGACGGACGGCCGGACGGACAGACGGACGGACGGACGGACATGGCTCAATCGATTTCTCTTTTCACCCTGATCATTTTGATATATATAAGTCTATATCTATCTCGATTATTTCATTCTGTTACAATCCACCGTTATGTGATTAAAACTATAATACTCTGTGTACTAGTACAGCTGAGTATAAAAAGAACAAAATATTTAAATAAAAGGAAATAATATAATAAATAAATAAAATAATTTAAATATTGTACACAGTCTGGCAGTTGTTTGTGTGGAAAGAAATGTTAGCCTATTAATATAGATAATGGGCACATTTGCCAACGAAACAAAAACGAAGTAAATCAAAAATGGTACAAATAAAAATAAAGTAATAAAGTATAATAAATACGAATTAAGTAAAATTAAAATAAAAAGGAAAAATATTAAATTAAAAAAATATAAGATAATAAATAAGAGAAATAAAATAATAAATAAATGAAAATAGAAAAAGGCCTAAAATAAAATAATAAATAAATGAAAATAGAACAAGTAAGGAAGCCTAAGTTCGAGTGGAATCGAACATTAGATACTCAGCTGTATGCTTTCATTGTTTGTTTGCGTTTGATGGAAACACGGCGCACAGTGCTTCGTCTTAATATAGTGAATCGGCAAAATTAGGGGAGTAATCGCAGAACGATGAAATTTTGTGTACAGGCATAAAATAATAGAGATAAGAAAAAAACGAAGTTTTGGCCAAATCGATGCAAGGACATGACTACCTCCCATATATCCTTGATTTTAAAGTTGTGATTTCAACTTCAATTTCAAACAGAATGACATCAAATTTGGCATATCTTTATAGAATTATGCTTTTAAACTAGGTTATAACTTTCGTTCTTTTATGTGAAAGGATATAAGTACCTCCCATATATCCTTAATTTTAAAATTGTGATTTCAACTTCAATTTCAAACAGAATGAAATCAAATTTGGTGTATGTTTATAGAATTATGTTTTTAAACTAGTTGATGAGTTTCGTCCTTTTAAGTGCAAGGACATGACTACCTCCCATATATCCTTTTTTACAAAAAGTAATTTTTAGATTAACATGTAATCACAATACATTAAAAACGAACTATAACATATATATTTATCCTTTTAGAATCAAGGATGGACTACTCCCGTTAGTTATTGCAAAAAATGGTTCTAAAGAAAATTACTCTTAAATTTGTTCAGAAAATATGTTCGTTGTTATAGTTTAATGCATTATTTTATTGCAGAATATCAATATGATTTTGGCACATATCAAATTGTAACTTTTAAAAGCGCAATATTATTAGAGTTAACACAGAAGTACTTTTTTATTATAAAATTTTTCGATGTAAAAATAAAATTTTTGGGATGTTAAATAAAGTACTAAATTAGCGATTTCCGGCATAATTTTTGAAACTTTTTCTTTTTTGGTAGCAAGACCTCCTAACATAGAATCGCAAATTAAAATAAAAAAAAAGTCGTTTTTTCTTGTTTTTTTTTAAATTTTGTCAAATTTTGTAAAATTTTATGTGTCTCACCTAAAAAAGTTAGTATTACATGTATGTTTTTTTGTAAGTATTTGTCACATATTAATAAAAACTCTATGTTTTAGCATAATTAGGCTAATTTCCTATAGCATGAGAGAAAAAGTAACTACATACATTAATTTTGCTAAATTTTTTCCATACCATATATATAAGGTTCTGCAGAATTTTTAAAAATTTTAAAAATATGGCCTTACAAAATCGTACAATTTCTACATTTCCGGCAAAAAACAATGCAATTTTTTTACAGATTCTACTAGAACACTTCAAAGTTAACCAAATTCGCTAATAAAAAAATAGTCGTTCTTTTTTATTTTTTTGTTTGACTCTATCAAACTTTAGTAATTTTTTGAACTCCAATAAAACAGTCGCAAATGTTTCGATGGAACTAGTCACCTTTCTGAAATAAATCATTTATCAAAAGTTATTTCAGCTATTAGGGCATATAATGGTAAGCAAATGTGGCAAGTTTCAGAGTAATACGATTTAAAATGAATTTTTGGCAATTTTTTTTGTAACACACTAAAAATCGTATTACCTTAAAACAGTTTTGCCTCAAAATTGTACTGATTTTAGCGACCTCTGTTGGCAACAAAAGCATGAGATTTTAAATTCTACTTATATATTTATTCCAGGTGATATGTTAGCTTCACAAAAATATATATTACTTGAATAAATTACGCAGTTTATTTTATCTTAATTTTGTCTATGGGACGAAGCACTGTGCGGCGTATTTTATATAAAGCGAGTGCCGCATAAAGTGGGCGCAGCCACGCCCATTTTCAACATTTTTATCAGTCATCCAACTAAGCATATGAATATTATTCTTTGTGCAAAATTTCATTCCTTTTTGACTTCTAGTTACAAAGATGTCACGTTACAAATTCCCAAAGGGTGTTCAGGAAATATCTTTGTTAAAAAGTAGGCGTGGTTATAAACCGATTTCAATAAATTTTTGCGTGTCTATTAACACAAGCTATTAAAGTGTATAAACCAAGTTTCGTCATAATATCTCAATTATTTGTCGAGTTATAGGCTAAGAAATCTCGTATATTCCTTTGTCTAAAAAGAGGCGGTGCCACGCCCATTTTCCAAAATTTTTATATTTTTTTGTTTCCGGTCTATTGTGGAACTCATGCCACAAAATTTCTCTGAATTATCTCTATATTTGACAATGTTATCACTTAAAATGTTTTTATTAGGTCACTTTATAAGACCCATATATAAAAGTGGGCGTGGCCGTCAACCGATTTTGGAAATTTTTCGTCCAAACATTTGCCTAAGTAAGTATATCACGCATACCGAATTTCATCGATATATCTTCAACGGTTTCTGAGTTATGACTCATAAAACTTTCAATGTTTGCCCCTTAATAAGTGGGTGTGGCACCGCCCATTTTCCAAAATTTTTGTGTCTTTTGTTTTATGTCCATAGTTGGACTCATGCGACAAAATTTCAATGATAGATCTTTATATTTGACAGAGATATGGCTTAAAATGTTTTTATTAGGTCACTTTAAAATACACATATACAAAAGTGGGCGTGGCCGTCAACCGATTTTAACTATTTTCCGTCCAAACGTTTGCCTAAGTAAGTAAATCACACGTACCAAATTTCATCGATATATCTTCAATGGTTTCTGAGTTATGACATATAAAACTTTCAAGGTTTGACCCTTAATAAGTGGGCGTGGCACCGCCCATTTTCCAAAATTTCATCAAATTTCTTCCTAGTGGCGTGAGCTCAACACGTGGGTAAAATTTCATCGCTCCAGCTATATTAGTGACTGAGATACCAAATTTACGATTTTTTCTATATAGGAAAAGTGGGCGTGGTCATGGTCCGATTTCGCCCATTGTCAATACCAACCGTCCCAGTCTCGATACCAACTTGCGTTTCAAATTTCATCAAAATATCTCAATTTTTGCGCGAGTTAGAGTGTTTACAGACGGACGGACGGACGGACATGGCTCAATCGATTTCTCTTTTCACCCTGATCATTTTGATATATATAAGTCTATATCTATCTCGATTATTTCATTCTGTTACAATCCACCGATATGTGATTAAAACTATAATACTCTGTGTACTAGTACAGCTGAGTATAAAAAGGCCTAACAGTAAATAAAGCGAAATTAAAACAAAAATTGAAATGAAAAAAAAATAAAAAAAACCTAATATATGGAATAAATACGAATTAAGTAAAATTTAAATAAAAAGAACACAATATTTAAATAAAAAGAAATAATATAATAAATAAATGGAAATAAAAAATAAAAGGAAATAAAATAATAAATAAATGAAAATAAAAAAGACCTAACATTGAATAAAGTGAAATGAAAACAAAAATTAAATGAAAATAATTGAAAAGTACACATACATATGTATTGGCATAATCTAAAGTAAATAAGTGTGGCATCCATATAAAATATTTGAGCGCCAAAAATGGCTTCGGCAAAGTATTCGATGGAGGTTTTAATTTTCCATGTATTTTTTATTGTAATTGGTTGCTCCCTTTTCTCTATAGTATGGAATATCGCACGGCCTACTTCTTGGAGGTTTTTAGTTTTCTTGCCAAGGGCGTAGGCAGGTAGGGGGCAGGGCGGCCCCCCCCTGGCTAGGTACTGCTTAACATTATAATGGCATCAGAGAATATTACAGAAATTTACATGTCAAAATAAAACAGTGAGATTTGTTTCAATTCGTGTCCACAGTTCACTAAATATTTTAGCATTAGCATTGATAAGCAGAATCTAAGGCCCGGTTTCACCAGCGTGACTAAACCTAATACTGATTTCACACAGGCGGTTAATGGAGTAATTATCCACATTTTCTTCATTAAGTTGATAATGAAGCTCGATCTTCCATCCAAAAGTTCAATTATTAATGGATCCATTACTAATTAATTGAATTTTTAATCGAATAAAAATCCAATACAACTCTGGGACGTAAGTTCGTTTTTATTAATTTTGAAGTTTTCAGTGTCAACCGTCAATTCGTTTTGCCATGAATTTATTATCCCAACAAACATTCTCAGAGCACTCATAATTTGGAGTCGGATATGAATCACAAACATGTGTGAAATATGTATGAGCTTAGGAGAAATTTTTTTATAATTTTTTTTCTTGTTTTTTTTTAAATGATAATTGTAATTCGAAAAATGGGAAGTAGGTATAAAAGTATCACTAAAGTTCATCAGGAGGAAAATAGACAACACTATAAAGCAAGGAGTGAATGTCCCACAATGGTTGTGTTCAGAATCCCAACGATTGCGCAACAGTTGTGTTTTTATCTTCTGAACGCAAAGTTGAGTATTTCTGATTAACACGTGAGTTTGGACACTTTTTTTCATCATACATTTTTTATGCTCACTTCGGACAACATTTGTGCTTACGATTTTGACATATCGCACACTAAATCAAAAAGCGTCACAACTCAAAATTTTTCGAAATCGGGTTTCTTCCATAAATTGGTACACAGAATATATCTCTAGCGGCTGCCAAAAAATCTTTTCCATCAGAGTCTTTTTTAACTGAGTAATAACTATCATACGTAGCTTTTTCCCATATCATTGCATATAAAAATTAAAAAGTTTTTTGCCCCTCCTGAAAATTTTTGAATTTTGAGTTGTAACGCTTTTTGATTTAGTGTGCGATATGTACAAATATATAAATACCTATATTTATGAATTTTTTAATGTGTTAAAAATGTTTCAAAGTAGCGAAATTATTGCCGATTATGTTGTGGATAGGTAATTATAATAATAGTTTGTTCATTTTCTGTATCAGCTCGTTCAGAAGGAGCAAATTATATCCCTTTCCGCTCAGTGATATCTACACAACAGTTTTGCTCAACAGTTCCGACTTCTGAACGCAACCAATGAGAGAAGAGGAGAATAAGCTGGGTGAATGGAGAGAGGGGATGAAGAGAATTGGGTCAGGGGAAGGAAAATGCAAAAACCAAAGACATTTTTTTTTTTTGGTTTTACTACATATTCAGGCTCATAAAATGTATGAAATTAGGCTCATATCAGGGGACCACCTTAAGAACAGAAATACATACATTTCGGACTCCAAAATGAGCTCATAATGAGTGTGAGTGCTCCAGTTTACGATTCCTTTTTGATTTTTTTATGACTCCGAATGTTTAGTGGGATTATTTATTAAAAAATTCTTGTCAATAATAACAAATTATTTAATGAAAAGTGACATCTCCTTGTTAATTGAGTGTGAGTGAAACACAAGAATTTTTTGTTAAATTATAAATGTAATGTACTACATTAATTTTCTGTCTGAAAACAGTATAAAACTAAGTTTTGACTTAAGTTAGCCCAGATTTGGGGTTAGCTTACTTTTGGGTTTCACCAAATGAGCGACTTGAATAATTTTGCACACAACAACCCGATCAGCTGTTTTATACATAGTAGTATTTTAGTAGTTTTTTTGACTTTGCGCAACCCAGTTTGTTTGACAGTTGTTGTTGTCATTTTTATATTAGCAGTGTTGCTGTAGTCGCACTCACAAATTAGTATTATTTTTGACATTTAAGCGCGGAATAGCAACACTTGATTTTTGACTGCTTCAAATATTTGATATGCTTGCTCCCCCTGGATAAAATCCTGGCTACGCCCTTGTTTCTTGCGCTCTAGCGCTCTGGCGTTTATAGAAATCATAATAGGAAATCTACAAATCACTCATAGAGACAGAGATTTCAGTGTAATGCAATTTTTGATTGTAATCCATCTACAAATCACTCATAGAGCAGGGATTTGAGTGTAATGCAATTTTTGAATGTGATCAGGGATGTGATAAGTGGGCTTTTCCTACCAAAACTGGTCGGTTTTTTTTTCCTGTTGGTCGGATGGTCGCACGATTTGAATTTTGGTAGGTTTTTACCTTCTTTCAAGTAACATCACTGATTTGCTATATTCTGCCACAACACTGTTGAAAGAACGTTTGAAAGTTCATGTATTCATGCCTCTTTCTCACAGCAACAGTTTGCTTGAATACTTTTTGTGTTTCTCTTCGGCAGAGTTTTGTGTAAAGTGGAGAAAAGAAGGTGAACGCATACGCATGAAAACCCTTTCTTCATTTTTAAATTTGATGAAAAATGCGCTTAATGAAAATTGCTTTGGCGGGCTCACAAAATTTATTTTTAATTTGCTTACGCTTCCACACAGCTCTGCTGCAGCGGAGCGCAAATTTTCTACACTTTCTTTAAAAAAATGAAAAGAAAAATTAATACAAGCAAAATGCAAGGCGGTGGTAGCCTAATGGTGATGCCATTAGACTTCCAACCGGAAAATCCGAGGTTCGATCTCGGCGGACGCCAATGAATAAAAAATGTTAAAAAGAAGTCTGATGAAGAGATGTGGTGGTCTCCGAAATGGATCTATAACTTCTACCAAACAAGTATTAATCTTTCATACCAAATTTTCCTTAAAAAAAAAAAAACAAAAAAAAAAACAAAAAATGGTCTTGAGAGCTCAATAATAAAGTAGTTATCAAAATAAAAACGACCAAAAACCAAAAGTAAAATTTAATCGGATGAGCCAGCCGACAAACAAACTCTACTAATTAGTGCAAAGCATTGCTTGTGCTTAAAATAGAATTTGTATAAACCAAACAAACACACAACCACACCAACATACAAGTGACAAATGCCGATAACGTCGGCAAGGTCACTGTTGCTGGATGGTAGGTTGTAAAAAAGGAAGAAATGAAAAGAAAAATTAATACAAGCAAAATGCAAGGCGGCGGTAGCCTAATGGTGATGCCATTAGACTTCCAACCGGAAAATCCGAGGTTCGATCTCGGCGGACGCCAATGAATAAAAAATGTTAAAAAGAAGTCTGATGAAGAGATGTGGTGGTCTCCGAAATGGATCTATAACTTCTACCAAACAAGTATTAATCTTTCATACCAATTTTTCCTTAAAAAAAAAAAAAAAAAAAAAATGGTCTTGAGAGCTGAATAGATTTTTTACAAAAGTACAACTTATTGTATAATCTTTATTTAAATAAGCATGCACATTTATAATTTTTAAAGATTGTTATAAAAGATAGCCTTGGCTAACAACTTTGAAAAATTCCTCACATGTCTTTTACACTCGCATAATGCATTCTCAAAACTTAAAATATTTGGAGGAAATACTTAATTTTTTCCAAAGATTTGACTACAAGATGAAAGCTAATCGAATAAACTTTCTTCTAATGTGTATAACAATTTATAATTTTTAAACATTTTTCATAAAAAATAGCCTTGGCTTACAACTTTGGATGAATGCGATTAATTTAGATTTGTACCCGTTCGGGATGAAAGCTATTAGTCTACATTTGTACTCGTTCGAGATAAAAGCGATTAGTCTACATTTGTACCCGTTCGGGTATCCAAATTGAACAATTAGTCTTAGACTTAGTTTTTGTAGATGATAGCTCTAAGTATGTCCTTCACCGCTGTGACCCTCTTGTTCTACCGGAGGACTTATACCACCCTTCTCTAGAGATTACATACGAAATTGTAAACAATATTAGTGGCTGCATTCCTAGTTCAGCAAACACAAGTACGTATTATAATTTGAAAAACTTGTGCCTAAACGTGTTCGTGAGTACAGTGAGCCATTACAACCTTGGTTCACAAAAGAGCTTAAAACTTTAAAAAATAAGAAATCCCGAGTTTTCAAATCATACAAGAAATCGGGCTTGCATGTCGACTACTTAAAGTATGCTGAGCTTAGACCCCAATACTTTGTGTTAAATAAAAAATGCTATAGAGCTTATATACGTAAAATTAAGTCTAATTTTATTCGTAATCCAAAATCGTTTTACAGTTTCGTAAACTCCAAGAGAAAAGTTAATGGGTTTCCGTCTGCTATGAGATATCAAGACAACACTTCAAGTGATAGTCAAGAAATTTCCAATCTTTTTGCACAATTTTTCAAACATAATTATTCCAACATAGAAGAACTTCCATTTCGTAACTATCCATATCGATTATCTCCTAATACATCAATTTACAAACCATATATATCTGCAGATGACGTGTTATCAGCTTTAATATCATTAAAAGAGTCATTTAGTTATGGTCCTGACCAGATACCAACATGCTTTCTAAAAAAATGTGCCATAAACCTGTTTAAACCACTAACTGCACTATTCAATAGTTCCTTAGAACAAGGCATTTTCCCTATGCTCTGGAAAGAGTCATTCATTATCCCCCTTCATAAAAGCGGGAGTAGGTCCTCCATAGAAAATTATCGAGGTATAGCAAATATTTCGGCTATTCCTAAATTATTTGAAGCAATAGTTACCAATAGATTGTCTCATTCAACGTCCTCATTAATTTGTGATTCCCAACACGGTTTCTGTAAGGGTAAATCAACGGTCACAAACCTACTGGAGTTTACCACTAGTGTTTCTAATGGATTTTCTCAAAACTTACCCACTGATGTTATATACACGGACTTCAGCAAAGCATTTGATAAAGTCAATCACTCCTTGCTGAACCTTAAACTTGATTTTCTTGGCTTTCAGCCCAGCCTTTTGCAATGGATATCTTCATATCTTTTAAATAGAACACAAAGGGTGATTTTCAAAAATGCTTACTCGTCTATTATTAATGTTACTTCAGGAGTTCCTCAAGGCAGTCACCTTGGCCCGATTCTGTTTTTGCTATTTATTAACGATATAACTACTACAATTAAACACTCAAAAATTTCATTGTATGCGGACGACGTAAAGCTTTTTAGATCAATCTCTTCATTTGATGATAGAACTTTGCTTCAGGAAGATTTAAATTCCTTAGTTTCTTGGTGTGACACTAACTTAATGCCACTTAACCTCAATAAATGTAAATGCATGCGCTTTTCCCGGAAAACCGTACAGCCAGCTTCTTATGCAATAAATGGCTTAGGTCTCGAACAAGTAAATGAGTTTGTGGATTTAGGTGTAATAATGGACTGCAAACTTAGTTTTAACATTCATATTAATGCTACAGCAAATAAGGCAAGAGGTGTCTTAGCGTTTGTAAAACGTTGGTCAAAGGAATTCAGCGACCCATACATAACTAAAACACTCTTTACAACTTTAGTAAGACCTATATTGGAATATGGTTCCATAGTTTGGAATCCATACTATCAGATTCACTCTGATCGCTTAGAGTCAGTCCAAAAACAGTTTTTGCTTTTTGCTTTAAGAAATTTGCCTTGGGATTCTGGTTACAATCTTCCACCGTATACTAGCCGTTTAAAACTCCTTAATCTTCCGCCTCTTGCAAGTCGACAAGAAATGTTAGGGGTAATATTTATCGTTAAGCTTTTGAATGGCTTAATTCTTTCTCCTTTCTTGCTAGCTGAAATAAACTTTAACATTCCTTCTCGTTCAACAAGACACTTCAACCCTATCTATTTAAAGCAGTGTAAATCAAACTTTGAATTAAATGAACCCTTCCGGGGTTTATGTAAGAGCTTTAATTCCTATTCCAGCTTTTTAGATATTTCGGACTCACTTTTCATTATAAGGGAAAAAATACTGTCTTATCTTAACACATAGTAGCGATTATTCTGTTATAATTCTCAAGACTAACTTCAAATGTACTATACTCAGCTGATGATTTTATTTCTCTGTAGCTGAGCAGTTTAAGATCTCGACGCTTAACAAACTCCTGCCACTCAACACCTCGGCATTTTATGTAAATAAAAAATATCCGTACGTCATGCGGGTGCGCCTCTCGTGCGGTCGGGCGGGATTGGAGGGCGTGGGTTATTATTATTATTATTATTATTATTATTATTATTATTATTATTATTATTATTATTATTATTATTATTATTATTATTATTATCTATTATATAAAAATAAGTCGCATTTTCCTCCCTGATGATTTAACTCCAGAACGGCTGGACTGAATTAAATGAAATTTTGCACGTAGTTTTCGATTGAGCCCGACATGGTTTATGGCCAAAAAAAAGTATAAGAATCCGGGAAGGTTTTGGAGATATTCCACAAAATGTGGACCAGGGTAACCCTATAAGGGGTCGCACGATATGGGTATCAAATGAAAGGTGTTAACGGGTGCTTGAACATGGTGTAGTTATTGGTCCCATATAAGACCCCGTATTCGAGGTATTTCCTGAAATATGAACCAGGTGTGACCCCAAACGGGTTTTCTACAAAATGGGTATCAAATAAAAGGTGTTGGTGAGTATTTAGAAAAGGGGTTATTTTCAAGACCCCATGGGACCCGTTTTCCGAGATATCGACAAAAATGTGGACCAGGGGTGACCCTAGAAAATCTGGAGGGATAGAATAGGCATAGGGATAGGGCTAGAAGTATGGATATGGACAGGGATAGGGATAGGGATAGGTATATGGATAGGTATATGGATAGGGATGGGGATAGGGATAGGGATAGGGATAGGGATTGGGATAGGGATAGGGATAGGGATAGGGATAGGGATAGGGATAGATATAGGGATAGGGATAGGGATAGGGATAGGGATAGGGATAGGGATAGAGATAGGGATAGGGATAGGGATAGGGATAGGGATAAGAATAGGGATAGGGATAGGGATAGGGATAGGGATAGGGATAGGGATAGGGATAGGGATAGGGATTAGCGATTAGGGATTAGGGATTAGGGATTCGGGATTAGGGATTAGGGATTAGGGATAGGGATAGGGATAGGGATAGGGATAGAGATAGGGATAGGGATAGGGATAGGGATAGGGATAGGGATAGGGATAGGGATAGGGATAGGGATAGGGATAGGGATAGGGATAGGGATAGGGATAGGGATAGGGATAGGGATAGGGATAGGGATAGGGATAGGGACAGGGACAGGGACAGGAATAGGAATAGGAATAGGAATAGGAATAGGAATAGGAATAGGAATAGGAATAGGAATAGGAATAGGGATAGGAATAGGAATAGGGATAGGGGACTTACAACTTTGGATGAATGCGATTAATTTAGATATGTACCCGTTCGGGATGAAAGCTATTAGTCTACATTTGTACTCGTTCGAGATAAAAGCGATTAGTCTACATTTGTACCCGTTCGGGTATCCAAATTGAACAATTAGTCTTAGACTTAGTTTTTGTAGATGATAGCTCTAAGTATGTCCTTCACCGCTGTGACCGTCTTGTTCTACCGGAGGACTTATACCACCCTTCTCTAGAGATTACATACGAAATTGTAAACAATATTAGTGGCTGCATTCCTAGTTCAGCAAACACAAGTACGTATTATAATTTTTCCAAGGCCAACTTTAAAAAACTTAATCATGAGTTAGCTAGTTTAACATGGCCAAAATTTAATAACGATGTCGAGCAAAACGTTTTACTTTTTAATAAAATTATTCATTGCCTATTTGAAAAACTTGTGCCTAAACGTGTTCGTGAGTACAGTGAGCCATTACAACCTTGGTTCACAAAAGAGCTTAAAACTTTAAAAAATAAGAAATCCCGAGTTTTCAAATCATACAAGAAATCGGGCTTGCATGTCGACTACTTAAAGTATGCTGAGCTTAGACCCCAATACTTTGTGTTAAATAAAAAATGCTATAGAGCTTATATACATAAAATTAAGTCTAATTTTATTCGTAATCCAAAATCGTTTTACAGTTTCGTAAACTCCAAGAGAAAAGTTAATGGGTTTCCGTCTGCTATGAGATATCAAGACAACACTTCAAGTGATAGTCAAGAAATTTCCAATCTTTTTGCACAATTTTTCAAACATAATTATTCCAACATAGAAGAACTTCCATTTCGTAACTATCCATATCGATTATCTCCTAATACATCAATTTACAAACCATATATATCTGCAGATGACGTGTTATCAGCTTTAATATCATTAAAAGAGTCATTTAGTTATGGTCCTGACCAGATACCAACATGCTTTCTAAAAAAATGTGCCATAAACCTGTTTAAACCACTAACTGCACTATTCAATAGTTCCTTAGAACAAGGCATTTTCCCTATGCTCTGGAAAGAGTCATTCATTATCCCCCTTCATAAAAGCGGGAGTAGGTCCTCCATAGAAAATTATCGAGGTATAGCAAATATTTCGGCTATTCCTAAATTATTTGAAGCAATAGTTACCAATAGATTGTCTCATTCAACGTCCTCATTAATTTGTGATTCCCAACACGGTTTCTGTAAGGGTAAATCAACCGTCACAAACCTACTGGAGTTTACCACTAGTGTTTCTAATGGATTTTCTCAAAACTTACCCACTGATGTTATATACACGGACTTCAGCAAAGCATTTGATAAAGTCAATCACTCCTTGCTGATTCTTAAACTTGATTTTCTTGGCTTTCAGCCCAGCCTTTTGCAATGGATATCTTCATATCTTTTAAATAGAACACAAAGGGTGATTTTCAAAAATGCTTACTCGTCTATTATTAATGTTACTTCAGGAGTTCCTCAAGGCAGTCACCTTGGCCCGATTCTGTTTTTGCTATTTATTAACGATATAACTACTACAATTAAACACTCAAAAATTTCATTGTATGCGGACGACGTAAAGCTTTTTAGATCAATCTCTTCATTTGATGATAGAACTTTGCTTCAGGAAGATTTAAATTCCTTAGTTTCTTGGTGTGACACTAACTTAATGCCACTTAACCTCAATAAATGTAAATGCATGCGCTTTTCTCGGAAAACCGTACAGCCAGCTTCTTATGCAATAAATGGCTTAGGTCTCGAACAAGTAAATGAGTTTGTGGATTTAGGTGTAATAATGGACTGCAAACTTAGTTTTAACATTCATATTAATGCTACAGCAAATAAGGCAAGAGGTGTCTTAGCGTTTGTAAAACGTTGGTCAAAGGAATTCAGCGACCCATACATAACTAAAACACTCTTTACAACTTTAGTAAGACCTATATTGGAATATGGTTCCATAGTTTGGAATCCATACTATCAGATTCACTCTGATCGCTTAGAGTCAGTCCAAAAACAGTTTTTGCTTTTTGCTTTAAGAAATTTGCCTTGGGATTCTGGTTACAATCTTCCACCGTATACTAGCCGTTTAAAACTCCTTAATCTTCCGCCTCTTGCAAGTCGACAAGAAATGTTAGGGGTAATATTTATCGTTAAGCTTTTGAATGGCTTAATTCTTTCTCCTTTCTTGCTAGCTGAAATAAACTTTAACATTCCTTCTCGTTCAACAAGACACTTCAACCCTATCTATTTAAAGCAGTGTAAATCAAACTTTGAATTAAATGAACCCTTCCGGGGTTTATGTAAGAGCTTTAATTCCTATTCCAGCTTTTTAGATATTTCGGACTCACTTTTCATTATAAGGGAAAAAATACTGTCTTATCTTAACACATAGTAGCGATTATTCTGTTATAATTCTCAAGACTAACTTCAAATGTACTATACTCAGCTGATGATTTTATTTCTCTGTAGCTGAGCAGTTTAAGATCTCGACGCTTAACAAACTCCTGCCACTCAACACCTCGGCATTTTATGTAAATAAAAAATATCCGTACGTCATGCGGGTGCGCCTCTCGTGCGGTCGGGCGGGATTGGAGGGCGTGGGTTATTATTATTATTATTATTATTATTATTATTATTATTATTATTATTATTATTATTATTATTATTATTATCTATTATATAAAAATAAGTCGCATTTTCCTCCCTGATGATTTAACTCCAGAACGGCTGGACTGAATTAAATGAAATTTTGCACGTAGTTTTCGATTGAGCCCGACATGGTTTATGGCCAAAAAAAAGTATAAGAATCCGGGAAGGTTTTGGAGATATTCCACAAAATGTGGACCAGGGTAACCCTATAAGGGGTCGCACGATATGGGTATCAAATGAAAGGTGTTAACGGGTGCTTGAACATGGTGTAGTTATTGGTCCCATATAAGACCCCGTATTCGAGGTATTTCCTGAAATATGAACCAGGTGTGACCCCAAACGGGTTTTCTACAAAATGGGTATCAAATAAAAGGTGTTGGTGAGTATTTAGAAAAGGGGTTATTTTCAAGACCCCATGGGACCCGTTTTCCGAGATATCGACAAAAATGTGGACCAGGGGTGACCCTAGAAAATCTGGAGGGATAGAATAGGCATAGGGATAGGGCTAGAGGTATGGATATGGACAGGGATAGGGATAGGGATAGGTATATGGATAGGGATGGGGATAGGGATAGGGATAGGGATAGGGATAGGGATAGGGATAGGGATAGGGATAGAGATAGGGATAGGGATAGGGATAGGGATAGGGATAGGGATAGGGATAGGGATAGGGATAGGGATAGGGATAGGGATAGGGATAGGGATAGGGATAGGGATAGGGATAGGGATAAGAATAGGGATAGGGATAGGGATAGGGATAGGGATAGGGATTAGGGATTAGGGATTCGGGATTAGGGATTAGGGATTAGGGATAGGGATAGGGATAGAGATAGGGATAGGGATAGGGATAGGGATAGGGATAGGGATAGGGATAGGGATAGGGATAGGGATAGGGATAGGGATAGGGATAGGGATAGGGATAGGGATAGGGACAGGGACAGGGACAGGAATAGGAATAGGAATAGGAATAGGAATAGGAATAGGAATAGGAATAGGAATAGGAATAGGGATAGGAATAGGAATAGGGATAGGGATACGGCAACACGGTAATCTAGGACTATTCCTTTAGAATTTATAGGAATAAATTTTACGCAGAACAACGTCTGGCGGGTCAGCTAGTTATTATTATTATTATTATTATTATTATTATTATTATTATTATTATTATTATTATTATTATTATTATTATTATTATTATTATTATTATTATTATTATTATTATTATTATTATTATTATTATTATTATTATTATTATTATTATTATTATTATTATTATTATTATTATTATTATTATTATTATTATTATTATTATTATTATTATTATTATTATTATTATTATTATTATTATTATTATTATTATTATTATTATTATTATTATTATTATTATTATTATTATTATTATTATTATTATTATTATTATTATTATTATTATTATTATTATTATTATTATTATTATTATTATTATTATTATTATTATTATTATTATTATTATTATTATTATTATTATTATTATTATTATTATTATTATTATTATTATTATTATTATTATTATTATTATTATTATTATTATTATTATTATTATTATATTATTATTATTATTATTATTATTATTATTATTATTATTATTATTATTATTATTATTATTATTATTATTATTATTATTATTATTATTATTATTATTATTATTATTATTATTATTATTATTATTATTATTATTATTATTATTATTATTATTATTATTATTATTATTATTATTATTATTATTATTATTATTATTATTATTATTATTATTATTATTATTATTATTATTATTATTATTATTATTATTATTATTATTATTATTATTATTATTATTATTATTATTATTATTATTATTATTATTATTATTATTAT